>OY856411.1:1465611007-1465948507 GCA_963693085.1 Alisma plantago-aquatica | reverse complement strand
ATTATTTCTCAGACACAGAATCAGACTGAAGAAGAAATAATAGAAGAATATCAGGAAGAAGCAGGAAATTTCTTGCAAGAAGTATTAATAGATAGAAAATTATTTAATAGGATAAGAAACACCGAATTAAGATTAAAAAATTCTGATGGATTTAAAACATCAATCTTTGAGAAAATTACCCAAAGAAAACATATTTTTTATTACGGAATAACTAATAGAGAAATGCCTATGCAAATAGAATATACTAGAAATAGAATAAATATACCTTTACTACGAAAAGAGGACCTAATGAGAAAAATGGAAAAAATAAAAGATAGATCTAAAATAGGATGGATTCACATAGGAGCCATTCAAATGATGATTAAAGCAACTTTTAGAGAAGGAATAGATTCACCTATAAATATTGTATTAATGGATAATAGGATTAATGATAGAAGAGATGCTACGTTAGGAATATTACAGGGAAATCTTAGTCATCAGAAACTAATCTTTAATATTTATCCAAAGATAAGTGTAAATATTAGAGATAATAATATAAATAGAACCTTAAGTTTAATACAGGATTTTCAAAGAACATAATTTATGAAAAAAAGATCCATTCCTTATTCGATAACATATATAATAAGCTATGCTCTTAGTAATACACATCACTCTGAAAAATTTGAAGATAAAGATATTATAATGCTTCCTAATATATTTAAAGACATAGGAAAAATTACTAAGCCAGATATAATATCTGAAATAGATATACCAGAAAACATAAATATAGATGTTTCAAAGAAACCCCTAGTAATAGATAATAGAATTCCAAGAAGATTACGATATGAGGGAAATCAATTACAATTAACAAATGGAGATAGAATAGAAGAAGCTAGAGCAAGCATGGATAGATATAATGGAAGATTACGACCAGTATTAAGAAATTTGCCAAGGACAACAAGTTTAAGAATTTTAGCAGACAATAGAAATGCTAGAAATTATAAATTATATGGAAAATACTTCAATGGACAAGAATGGAATATGACTACAATATTAATAGATTCAGGAGCAGGAGCTTCATTTATTCAACAAGGAATGATACCTTACTTAGAAAAAATACCCATTGGATCACCTTATGCATACACAAATTTTGATGGACAAGAATACGAAATTACACATCAAGCAATAGTGCCAATTGAAATACAAAATATAAAAATTGATATAACACTTTATGTACAATCAGATAGTAGAAATGATGACATAGAAATTATATTAGGAATGAGCGCATTACAACAAATGGAACCATTCTCTTTACAAAGTGAAGGATTATATTTTACATATAATAACTAAGAATATTTTTGGAAAAAAGACAATGACTAGTATATATAGTGTTTACATAGTAGCAGGAATTATATATGAAGAATATAAAACAGAATATTTTCATGCATTTATAGACACAGGTGCAGGAACTTGCATTGCGCGAAGACAATGTTTTCCTGAAAAATATATCACAACATTACCTACGCTATATGGAAAAGATTTTACGGGAAAAAGACATGAATTAACTCATGGAGTTAAAAAACCTAAAATCATTTTAGGAAATTATATAATTACATGTCCACCATTCTATACCCCTGAATATGCACAACAAGATATATTATTAGGAAATAACTTCACACAAAAATTTACATTATATATACAACATCAAAATTATATTCAGTTATTAACACCCTGTGATCATTGGATTACAGTAAAAAGAATACAAAAAGCATATAAAAGAAACAAATTTAATTTTCGCAGCAAACGTGGTGATTATATTACAAATAAAAAACAACCAATAACAGGGAGGATCATTGCACAACTCAATATACAAGATATTAAGGCATTATTTGAAAAGAATTATAATGATAATCCATTAGCCCTTTGGAATATCAGTCAAGAATGGGCTACAATCGAACTAATTGATGAAAACAAAATAATCAGAGTAAAACCCATGAGATATAATCCTGCTGATATTGAGGAATTTCGTACCCAATTACAAGAATTAGAAACATCACAATTAATACAAAAATCAAAAAGCCCACATTCTAGTCCAGCATTCATGGTAAGAAACCATGCAGAAATAAAAAGAGGAAAAGCTAGAATGGTAGTAAATTATAAGCAACTAAATCAATATACCAAATTTGATGGATATTTTCTTCCACATAAAGAAACCTTAATAAATATGACAAGAGGAAAAAATATTTATTCAAAATTTGACTGTAAATCAGGATTTTACCAAATACGGTTAGACGAAAAAAGTATACCATTAACGGCATTTAGTACTCCACAAGGACATTATGAATGGACGGTAATGCCCTTTGGATTAAAAAATGCTCCACAGATATATCAAAGAAGAATGGATAAGGTATTTGAACCATATAACTCTTTTTGTCTAGTATATGTTGATGACATTTTAATAGCCAGTAAAAATGAGGAAGAACATTATAAACATTTACAAATATTTTCCCTTCTTTGTCAGAAAGCAGGGATAGTATTATCTAAAAAGAAAACAGAAATTTGTAAATCTAGAATAGAATTCCTAGGATTAAAATTAGACTCAAGCGGAATAGAACTACAAGAACATATTGTAGAAAAAATTATTAAGTTTCCAGATAAAATAGAAGACAAAAAACAATTACAAAGATTTTTGGGATGTTTGAATTATGCTGAACAATCATAGAAAATTTGGCAAAATTGAGGAATCCCTTACAAAAATTATTAAAGAAAAATGCTATTTTTCTCATGACGGAGGAACTTATAAACCATGTTAGATTTATAAAAGAAAAATGCAAAAATTTGCCAAGATTAGATCTTCCCTTAGAAAACGATGACTTAATTATAGAAACTGATGCCTCAGAAGAATTTTGGGGAGCAGTCTTAAAAAAGAAAGATGAACAAAAGGAAAAAGTATGTAGATATACGTCCGGAACATTTACAGATACAGAGAAAAGATATCACTCAAACGAAAAAGAATTATTAGCATTAAAAAAGGGAATTAAAAAATTTTCCTATTTTTTATTACCCAAAAAATTCCTAGCACGAGTAGACAATACCCATGTAAAAGCATTTATTAAAAATAATCTACCATCTACACCAGAATATAAAAGACTAAGTAGATGGCAAACATTCTTTGCAGAATATATTTTTGATATAGAAATTATTAAAGGAGAAACTAACGTTCTTGCAGATTTCTTATCAAGAGAATACAATGGAGCAGGTTGATAAAAAACTTGCAGAATTAGAAGCTAGATTGCAACAAAGCTGTAATTTGTTACAAGAAAATTATGTAGAATTAGTCGAGATGATTCAGAAGCAAGATAAAATTATTGATAATATAGAGGAAAGTAAACAAGACATTGCAGGAATAATTGCAGATTTAAACTGCTTCAGAAGGGAGATCCAACAAAAAGGAACAGAAAGGATGGATAAAATGACAGGTAAAAGGCCAATAGATATATCCCTCCAGATTTCTGATTCTGTCGGAAAAACCACTGAAAATACAAGCCTGATGGCAAAAGAAAGCAGCTTTAAAACTGCTAAGACCAGCTTCACAGCTGAAAATACTATCTCCACGGAGAAAGATAATAGCCAAGTGGCAAGAAGCAGTTTTCAAACTGCTATTTCTTCAGAAAATAGTTCCCGCCTAACAGCGGAGAATATGATCTCTTCGGAGAAAGAATCCCGCAATAAAGCGGAAAATATAAAATTGATGCCTGAAAGGATATTTAAATTTTGGGTATCTCAGAATGAGCAGGAATATGACCTGCAATTGAGCCTTGCAGAGTTCTTAACAAAAAATGAAAATGAATATAGAACCTTATTAGAGATTGTTTACAATCTCAAAACAACGAAAACGTGTGTTCCAGATCATACAGGAATATATCCCAGAATTAACTTTGATAAAGGAGCTGATCCAAGAATCATCAGAGATTGTTTCAGAATCGGAGCAGCGAATTTAATATATCTAAGCCAAGATATTGGGGAAATACAAGGACTGCCCCAAGATATTTCCAGATCGGTCAGAGAATTCAAAAATAATAGTCCACTAGTAAAACCTACTAGTGATATTTATATTAAGATTTTCTCAGCATCAGAGGACTGGGAAAAATTAAAGAAATTTAGTCCAATACACTGCATTCAAATTGGAGTATCCTCCCCAGAATACGTCAAAGAAATTGATGCAGATTATAGAAAAGAATTTGAAGAGAACAAGGTCAATAAAGAATTTGTTGAAACAAGAAGGGCATTAGGATTAAAAGTCCTTTGCCAAGTACTGGAAAAATTAATTAATGAAAACCGAAGTTGGTTGCATAAGGCTTCGGACAACACAATTATTCTATCTAATACAAGAAGGACTAATACCTCTACAAAAATTATATATATATATATATATATATATATATATATATATATATATATATACCTATATATATATATATATGTATATATATACCTATATATATATAGATATATAGATATATCTATATATATATAGGTATATATATATGTATATATATATAACTATATATATATATATATACATACATATATATATATATACGTATATATATATATATATATATATATATATATATATATATATACATATATGTATATATACATATACATATATACATATGCATATACTCACACACACACACACAAATATATATATATATATATATATACATATATATATACATATATATATACATATATATATGTTTATATCTATATATACTACTATAAAAAGAGGGAGTTTTTGCGACTAATTATAAACATGTCATTTTACCCTCTTTCAACCAATCAGAGCACAGCTTATTTGAATATTGTTCTCTCCTTCACTCACTCTCTTCTCACATTTTTTCTCATATTTTCCTATTTTTATGCTCTATTTTCTCTCTCCTCTCCACACCAAATGCCCCACTTGCGACTCCTCATCACGTTCCTCCAAAAGACACGTTAAGTTTCTCTCCTCTTCCATGTACTCTCTTTTTCCTCAAACGACTCCTTAATAGGCTCAACCGTTTCCCACTAATGCTATTTTTCTCCCATTTAACTCAACATCCTTAATTACTCTTAATTATCTTTCCAAACTCATTATCTACTTCCTTTGCAGAATTAACTCTTGTACCGTCATGAAACATTCTCCGCAATAACAATTAGCAATCCCCTTATCTTTCTTTCCTTTATTCTATCCCTCTTCATATTCTTTTTTCTGGCTTCTCTTCATAACTTCTCCACATTAATTTTCCCTTCAATTCCGCTCTCCACAACGAACTGTTATCTCATGTCCATATTTTATAATTTTTGCATAAGAATATAACCTAGAATTAAATCTTCATCATCTAAACGGACCCAGAGATTCCGTAAATATTCCATTCCAAAAATAAAAAAATTGGGACTTTTTTAGACCTTGTTCAATATCAATAAGAGGAACGCATTAGCTGTCCTTTGTTAGTCGCTCTATCTTGAACCAATATAATTTCCCACTTTTCTATACAGTATTTTATTCTTGTATGGAAATATTCAACGTGGTCTACAAATAGTTATGAAAAGGATAAATGGCATACCACCATTCACGTTGTCTTTTTATTCTCTTACCTCTATTTATGGTCACGTCCTCTTAACTTCCTTCCTAATTACACGCACAAAGCTGCCTACTTTTTGCAACTATTTTCACTAAGACTAGATAACTTCCCACACTCTCTCCATATTTTCCACGTTTTCTTTCTTCTGATTCACTTCCTCATATCTCGCTCACCACATTTTGTATTACATCCACTACTGTGTAACCGTTTCAGTCTTAAGTTACATTCTTTTTCATCAAACTAACTCTTTACAAAATCATAATTTACAAATTTAACTTATAAATTATCTTTCCTGAAAGAATCGAACGGTCAATCATCATTTATTCGAGATAACGAACACAACTAAACATGTTAATTTTTAAATTTATAATACAATTATGTTGTAACATTTTATAGAAGAATGAGATGTTGAAGTCGTATTTGGGTGTATCTTTTGAAATCATGCAGTGTAGTATAGATGTTTAACGATCAGTTTGTGTTGACTGCATGTTTAAACCGTATTGCACTGCATGAATGTTGATGATCAGCTTGTGATAGACACATATGTTTAGTACTATATTGGGTATCCATGTATCTATTATTTTTTGGAGTTGCATTACCATATTGATTATTTATGTATAGAGTTTCACTATGTTTTTAGTATATTCACTATATTATTTTCTCCACAATAACAATTAGCAATCCCCTTATCTTTGTTTTCTTTATTTTATCCCTCTTCATATTCTTTATTTCCGACTTCTCTTCATAACTTCTCCACATTAATTTTCCCTCTAATTCTGCTCTCCACAACGAACTGTTATGTCATGTCCCTACTTTGTAATTTTCTCTGGCCGAATCATATTCGTTAGTCACTCTATCTTGGACCAATATAACCGCCCACTTTTCTATACTATATTTTATTCTTTTGTGGAAATATTCAATGTGGCCTACAAATAGTTATGGAAAGGATGAATGAAGTACAACTATTCGCGTTCTCTTTTTATGATCTTACTTCTATTTATGGCCACGTCCTCTTAACTTCCTTCCTAATTACACGCACAAAACTGCCTACCTGTTGCAACTATTTTCACTAATACTGGATAACTTCCCACGCTCTCTCCATATTTTCCACGTTATCTTTCTTTTGATTCACTTCCTCATATCTCGCTCATCACATTTTGCATTAATTCCACTACGGTGTAACCGTTTCAGTCTCAAGTTACATTCTTCTTTCATCAAATTAACTCTTTACAAAATTGTAATTTACAAATTTAACTTATAAATTATCTCGTTGAAAAAATCAAACTGTCAATCATCATTATTGATTCGAAATAACGCATGAACACAACTAAAAATGTTAATTTTTCAATTTATAATACAATTATGTTGTAACGTTTTATAGATGAATGAGACGTTGAAGTCATTTTTGGGTATATCTTTTGAAATCAAGCCGTGTAGTATAGATGTTTTACGATGAGTTTGTTATGACCGCATGTTTAAACCGTATTACACTGCATGAATGTTGATGATCAGTTTGTGATACACATATATATTTAGTACTATATTGGGTATCCATGTATCTATTATTTTTTAGAGTTATGTTACCATACTGAATATTTTTTTTTTTGGACCATACTGAATATTTATGTATAGAGTTCCATTATCTTTTTGGTATATTCACTATATTATTTTCCTTTCTCTCTCTCCTCACTCTCTAATTTACTCTACTTTTATTACTTCTCTATCACTTAACTTTATTTAATTGATTATTTTTTTAGAAAAGGTCAAATCTTTAGTCTTTTAGTAATGCTTCTTCCAAGTACGAATTTTGAGTATTGCAAGATATATCATCGGCCTCATATATACTAATCTGTTACAAAAATTTGCATAAGAAACATAAACTAATATTAAGTTATAGAGGTAATGTTTGAGATTATTTTGAACTTGAGGTATGCACCATCATCAACATTCATGCAATGAAATACGGTTTAAACATGCAATCATCACAAATTGATCATTAACCATCTATACTACACTGCTTGATTTCAAACAATATATCCAAAGATGACTTCAACGTCTGATTCTTCTATAAAATATTACAACATTGATTATATTATATATTAAAAATTTAACATTTTTAGTTTTGTTCGTGCATGGAACGTGTGTGTTTACTAGAATATATATATATGTATGTATATATGTACATATATATATATATATATATATATATATATATATATATATATGTGTGTGTCTGTGTTTATATGCATATGTATATATGTATATATCTATATGTATATATATATATATATATATATATATATATATGTATATATATATATATGTTAATATATATATACATATATATATATATATATGAATATATATATACATATATATATGTTTGTATATATATGTTTGTATATATATATATATATGTTTGTATATATATATGTATATATATGTTTATATATATGTTTGTGTGTATATATATGTATGTATATATAAATAAATATATATATATATATATATATATATATGTGTGTGTGTGTGTGTGTGTGTGTTTATATATATGTATATATATGTATATATGTACATATATATATATATATATACATATGCATATATATATATATATATATATATATATGTGTGTGTGTGTGTGTGTATATATATGTAGATATATATGTACATATATATATATATATATGTACATATATATGTACATATATAGATATATATCTATATATATATATGTATAT
Organism: Alisma plantago-aquatica; assembly: GCA_963693085.1. Taxonomy (NCBI): domain Eukaryota; kingdom Viridiplantae; phylum Streptophyta; class Magnoliopsida; order Alismatales; family Alismataceae; genus Alisma; species Alisma plantago-aquatica. The sequence goes on along the minus strand of OY856411.1, from coordinate 1,465,940,154 downwards.
ATTTATGGGATTAAGAGAGAAATATTTCTCCCCCCGTCTCCCATAACCCATGGTATATATATGTATATATGTATATGTATATATATATATATATATATATATATATATATATATATATGAATGTATATATGTATATATGTTGGTATGTATGCCCATAGAGCAAGTCATATGATGATTGTAATGGGATACTTTGTAAATGATTTGAATAATAATAAAGACAATTTTCGATCTATATGTTTAAACTGTTTTTGAGGTGATGGTGTAACATGATAGATGTCTAAAGAATGGTTTTACTCAATGACGTATGTTTTTAGGTTCAGGACCTAAACGATGAGATCATACAGATATTAAGGGTATACATTCTTGTTTAGTCCCTAGTCGGTTGTTATTGTGGAAATAACCATAGACATCAATAACACTGAAGACTAGCTTGTGTGTTGGTTGATGACAGAATCTCATTAGTCATGATATAGTGATATCAAACCAAGCACATAGGTACTTGTTAGAGAACAAGGTACCAGACAGACCCACCGTGAGAGTGACACATGGAACCATGACTTGGTAGTCACAGTCAGCTCTCACAGTGATGGTGGTGAGTGTGATTCTTAGACATAAAATCACTACACTCAACACATGTCGTTGGGTATACTTTGACATCATCAAACACAGTCCTAAAACATGGGTTTTTATAAAGGTGATGATTGGGTGGCTTTGACACATGGGGCTTTTGAGGGGTGAGTGATAGATATGGGATTTGTCCCTCCTGAGGGAGTTTGATGTCCTTGGCCACTTGATGAGTAGGATTGAGAAAGGCATGCGCATGCACGTGTGAATCAATATGTGATATTGATGTCACACACATCTCACCCAGTCTACTTTGAGATCAAGGAAATGAATGAACGTTGACAGGATGACTGTTCCACGCCTTGAGTTCATTCAGGATATCAGTGACAAAGGAATTATACATTCACTGTAACACCATTAACAGATTGTAGGATTGAAAGTTGTTCTCCAACTTTCTATTTCACTTGGGTAGAACTGATGTGTGACTAGGCACCACTCTTTGCTTGTGAAGTCATAAATGTTATGGACTTTCACTGCCAACGTGAAATGGACCTGCAGGGTCACACACATAGGATTTAACTTGGAAGAGGAGTTTGTCCACAAACAATGTTTAGATTGATTACTAAAGGAGTTTAGTAGTTCAATTAAACACTCAATTAATCGATAGCTCAATATAATAGTGTTTAAGGTGTTTGACTGATTGATTAGAGTATCAGATTTATTGAAACCGCAATTGACTGATTCTGCACAATCTGTACTCCCAACCGATCGGCTCATGTGATGAACCGATCGGCTGAGCTTGGTGAACTGATCGGCTCAACTGGTGAGTCGATCGACTGAGCTTGGTGAACTGATCGGCTCAACTGGTGAGTCGATCGGCTCATGGACAGGGTGAATGATTGCTTCAAGTGTTGAAATGATCGGTTCAAATGTTGCAACCGGGCAAGTTGGGAAAGTAAGATTGGTGAGAAATTTCTTTTCGTTTCACTTGCCCAATTTGATTGGAACAAGGATTGGTATTCGATACCAATTGGAAACAAAAGAAGAAAAGTCAATCGGGAACTAATCAGGACCCCGAACCGACCAGTTCAGAAGTGAACTGACCGGTTCATGGGTCCAAACTGATCGGTTGAGGTGTCAACCGACCGACTCAGATCCCCAACTGACCGTTTCAGTTGTGAAATGATCGGTTCAGGCTGTGAGTTGGTTGTTTTTGTGGAAAATCTCGAACCCTTCTACTCCTGCTTTAATCCCATATTACCCGGGATGGAGAACCCTGTCCCATGACCCTCCTATATATATAGGGGTATTGGGGGCTTCTCAAAGTACAACTTAGTGCAAACTAGTTTCTCTGCAAAGTTGTCATTCTCTCTGGTTTTGGTAACCGAGAGAGCCCAAGCAAGTGCTACCCGATAAGGGAGGCACAGCAAGGGAAGGACAACTGTAGAAAGCGACTGGTGGCAGGAGAGTGTGTTGGCAACTACTACACCAATAGGATAGTGTGACTCCTTCCGATTCCTTGTGGGACAAGGAGGTCGGAGTTCCAGGCAGTCCGTGTAGACGACTGTCGAGGCGGGAGACCTCTGCGGCTCGAAGGACAACTGTCAATCCCGACAGTCCCAGTGAGACTAGGAGTCTTCAGTCCCGATGCGACCAGGAGCTGCACAGACACCGTCCAAGACCGGAGGTGAAGACCGCGTAAGACGCGAGATACTGTCGCCGAGCAAGCCTCGAGACAAGGTATGCATCCACAAACCATCTTTCTTATTGTATAGACGTTGATGCGATTCCTTTTGTTCTGGATTTTGGGAGAAAATTTTTGTTTCCGCTGCCTCTCTGCCTCCCATAAAACCCAACAATATATATATATATGTATATATATGGATATATATATATGTATATATGTATTTATATATATATGTATTTATATATTTATATATATGTATATATGTATAAATATATGTATATATGTCTATATATATATGTATATATGTATATATGTATATGTATATATATATATATATATGTATATATGTATATATATGTGTATATGAATATATATTTACATATATGTATATATATATACATATATATATATATGTATATATATGTATATATATACATATATATATGCATATATATGTATATATATACATATATATACATATATATACATATATATGTATATATATATATATATATAAATATATATATATACATATATACATATATATATATGCATATATATGTATATATATATATACATATATATATATATATATATATATATATATATATATATATATATATATATATATATATATATATGAGGATGTCTTTGATGCCCGCGCGGGTATTCATCGTCTGCTACCCGTGCCTAATGTAGCGGTGGCACTACTCGTAAATAAGTATTTGATATCCATATATCTCTGTTCTAAATAGCCTCGTCAACTACCAGCAGGGCTATGTAATCATGATGGATGGTGTGGCGTGGCGGCCCACTTAAGGAAAGGAAATTACAACCGCACTCTCACCCGTCCCTGGTCCATCATCCATGCCGGGTTGCATCAAGTATTGTGGTCCGTGGCTTACGTCACCCGAACATGACATGATGGACCGCGAGCACGAAAGAGAGCCGGAGAGAGAGAGAGAAGGATTGGTGCAATTTTGCATTCATTAGCATTGCTCCGGAGCAAAAGAAAAAGAAGGGTTTGGTGGGATTTTCCATGCATTACCATTGAGTGCTTCCACCGACATTACTACTCCCCGTCTGTCATCATCACCACTTTGCTCCAGTTTTTTTAGGAAAATACCAAAAAGGATGCAATGCGGTTAATCTTCTTATACTACAAACAATATGATGCATAAACAAACCTTTCCACTGGACTATGATAACCATCACCTCTCCAACCTTTTCTCAACAAATGTTGGTTTCTCTAATGAAAGAAATAAACAACACACAGGTTGCCGTTGTACGTACCACCCAATCTTTTTACATTAATCAAAAATATCTTAGGGGTGGGTAATCAGATAGTACAGCCTGCCACAGCCCGACTCGACATGATTAAAATGGATAATTTAATCTGGAGATCTTAGCTCTCAAGTTAATATGAATAGTCATATTGTAATAAGCAAGTGTCATATGTAATATATACAGTCACATTGTAATAGGAAAGAGCCAACCGTAATGTAGGTGATAATTTTGTAATATGGATACTCATATTGTAATAAGCAAGTGTCATCTGTAATATGGACAGTCACATTGTAATAGGCAAGAACCAATCGTGATGTAGGTGACAGTTTGTAATATGGATAGTCATATTATTTTAAGAAAGTGTCATCTGTAATATGAACAGTCACATTATAGTAGGCAAGAGACAAATGTAATGTAGGTGAAAGTTTTGTAATATGGATAGTCATATTGTAATAAGCAAGTGCCATATGTCATATGGACAATCAATTATAATATGCAAGAATCAACCGTAATGTAGGTGACAGTTTGTAATATGGATAGTCATATTGTAATAAGCAAGTGTCATCTGTAATATGGACAGTCACATTGTAATAGACAAGAGCCAATAGACATGTAAGTGACAATTTTGTAATATGGATACTCATATTGTAATAAGAAAATGTCATCTGTAATATGGACAGTCACATTGTATAGGCAAACACCAACCGTAATGTAGGTGATAGTTTTGTAGTATGGGTACTTATATTGTAATAAGCAAGTGTCATATGTAATATGGACAGTCACATTATAATAGGAAAGAGCCAACCGTAATGTAGGTGACAGTTTTGTCATATGGATACTCATATTGTAATAAGTAAGTGTCATCTGTAATATGAACAATCACATTGTAATAGGCAAGAAGCGACTATTATATAGGTGGCAGTTTTATAATATGGATAGTCATGTTGTTATAAGCAAGTGTCATATGCCATATGGACCTTCACATTGTTAAAGACTTTCAGTTGCAACCTCAAACATAATTTATGATCTATTATAGCAACTAGTCTAGCAAGTCTCGACCACGGGAGATAATGCTTAATCGACTGATATGCTATAATAGGGGTATAAACCAGAGTGCATGTGAGGATCGCCACATGTTGGACATTGTTAGCATATCTTAGAGAAACATCCACACTTGCTCTTCACAAATGTCTAATCTTCACCACTTAATAGTAATATAGTTTAGTTATGTAAGCTTGCTCCCTATGGCATTTCCTTGAATGATCTCAAAGCATGTTTTTGACCTCATAGAGTCTTGACCATGTTCCTGACATGAAGAATAAAACATAATAACAAAGATATAGATATGGTTGTGGGAGATGACAGTTATATGTAAGAACTAGTTCAAATTCTCTACAGAAGCTAGAAGCTGCATCCTCAAACTCTATTGAGCACTTGCGTCCACTTTTGTCAATCAAACACCAAATAGAATGGGTAAATACCCCTAAATCCAATGTCTCTTCCGTGCAAAATGTCAATCGTGCATTGGGTATTCATATCCACTTCGATTATCACATGAATTCAGACAAGAGAGGTAAAGGTTAATGGCATAAAGTTGGTAGGTGGCAACTAGAGACCGTACAGACTAAAAATGAATGAGTGATCATTAACACTAGAATTGTGCCATACGCGTCAAGCCTCTAATCATTGACGTTCACGGAGAAGTGGAAGTACTCACCGACATGAAGACCGGGTATTCTTCGATGGATGTCCTGGTGAGAGCCGACGAGGACGACGCTCTAGGGCAGAGGCGGGTGCAATTGGCAGTTGTGGTGGCGGCCGCGGGACTGTAGCTGGCATGGGAGACGTTCTGGAGCAGTTTGGTGTATAGAGCCCACATCTTGACGGACTTGGCGATGGCGGCCTGGAGCTCCTGGCGCTGCATCATCTCTGATGTGGCCATGAGAACTATTACCAGGACTCTTTTGCCGCCTCATGAAGAGCGGGTGTATACTCAGTGGATAAGACAAGGGAACAAGTTATACGCGGGACTTGGTAGATAGAGGAGGATGTGGCCCGCCATTGAAGGAGAACAAGGGAGAAAGGGAGAAGAAGTCCTATGGAGTTGGGAATGAACAATGGGAACTAGAGTCCTGACGGTGGAGCATCTATTTATAGTAAGTGCCACCGCGTCTTCAAAACACGGGTAGCCACACTAAACTACCGGCGCGGGTAACTAATAAACTCCCTATATACATATATATATATATACATATATATGTATATATATACATATATATACATATATATATATATATATATATATATATATATATATATATATATATATATATATATATATATATATATATATATATATATATATATGGGACCATCTTTAATGCCCGCCCCCCATTTCGGTTACTTTTTTTCAAGTTGGTTACTTTTGACATGTAGAGGGTTACTTTAGATTGCAAAATGTTGAGTATGATGCATAGATAATTACGTTTGTTACAACATATTTCAAAACATAGTTACATATATATATCCGATGTGTATGTTATACGAGATTACTTTTTTAGTCGTATAGTTACTGTTTGATCAACATAGTTACTTTTTTTTATAGCAGAATTATTTTTCTGGTCAGAACAGTTACGTTTTTGGCTGTCGGGTATTGAAATCCAGGCTACCCGTGCGGGTATAAAAAAAGGCCTATATATACATATATATAGGGGATTTATTCGTTGCCCGCGCGGGTAGCCTGATTTTTCTCTACCCGCACATCCAAAAGTGTAACTATATGGTACATAAAAGTAACTCGAAGATCAAAAGAGTAACTATATTGATAAAAAAGTAACAATATGACTAAAAAAGTAACTGTGTAGAAAATATATAGTCAGTAAATATATGGATGTATTTTTTAATTTTGGTGGGGAAAATGATATTATTTTTGGTTGAAATTTTTTGGGGAGCTAGATAAAATGCTCCTCTACAATTGTGATTTTTTTTAAAGTGACAGGAAGGGTGTGCGGGTAGTAAAGATGAGCCCATATATACATTATATATATATGTGTGTGTGTGTATATATATAAGGTATATATTCACTACCCTCACTGATAACTAACTTTAGTTACATGTGGATCTATTTTGTAATAGAAAGGTACCTGTTTGTAGTGAGATAAACAATGTTTGTAATGATATGATCAAATTTGTAATAAAAACACTCACTTTGTATTACAATGTAAGCTACTATCATACATACCATTTTATTGTAATCAGATGTGAAATACAAAATAAGTATTTGTATTACTAATTTGGTCATATCATTACAAACAATGTGTGTCTCATTAGAAATATGTATGTTCCTATTACAAAACAGTTGCATGGGTAGCTAAGATTAGTTACCCACACAGTTAGCGAATGAATGGCCACACACACACACTTTATATATATATATATATATATATATATATATATATATATATATATGTATATATCTTTGTGTGTGTTTGTGTGTGTAGGGATCGATCCCCTAGGCAAAGGGTGTGGGGCTATAGAACTTTTGGGTATTTCTCAAATTCTCTAATATAGGTATAGATTAGGGTATAGTTATGTGTGGATTCCGATTAGGAAACCAAGAAATAAAAAATCTCGAGCAAAGATGTATCGCAGTGGGAAAATTCCCATTTTTATCTTTCTATTATCCAACTCAGCTACCCGCCATATAGGCGCGAGGTAGGTGATGAAATATCGACCGTCTGATTAGAATCTAATGGTAAAAAAAATATGTTCATGTCCTTAAGAAACATATATGCATGACATTAATTATTTTCCAATTCAGATACGAATCAAGTGATGTACTTTTAATTTCTTTTCTTTTACATTTAAATTGGATGAGTAAATAACCTCCAAAGAAAGTGAAATTTGGTGGGTAAGGTAATAAGGACCCGAAGAATCCAATTTTGTAGTTAAATTTGCCAATGTTTGGAATACTCAATTTGAGGAAAAGTGTATTTCCTTTATATAAATGCATTACTTTACTATTTCTTAACCAAATTTCTTGTGTAACTCTCTCTTAAGCAAACCTATCCATAGGAAAAATCTAGAAAATTAACTTCAAATTAGATGCTTTGAATTATAATTTTTCACAATGAATTCCCAAACTAATGAATAATCCCAATTTCTTATATTAAGGCTTCAAATCAATGTATTTTTTCATTAAACTCTCATAATTAATAACATCTTAGGGCACACCGATCTAATAAGGAGGGTTCAATGATAATAGATTAAAATAGAAAGGAGTAAAAGATGATAATTACCTAAATTTTGGGTCTATTACAACTCTCCCCCCTAAAAGGATTTCATCCTTGAAATCTCAAGCAAAGAGGGAAGGGTGAGTTTGTAACATTTCTTGTTTGAACTCCCATGTTTTTTCTTCTAGACTATGATACATCCATAAAACCTTCACTGATTCAATCTCCTTGTGCTTCAATTGCTTTACTCTGGAGTCAAGAATCTTCACATGATATTTTCCATAAGCCAAGTCTCTATGAATATCTATGGCTTCAATAGATAACACATGGGATGGATCCCTCACACATTTCTTTAGTACAGACACATGGAAAATATTATGGATCTTATAGTTAAAAGGTGGTAGAGCCAAACGATAAGCACACTCCCCAATCTTATCCTGAATTTTAAAGGGTCCCACATAACAAGGAGTAAGATTTCTTTTCACCTTAGATCTTGCAATGGACCGTATAGGTTTTATTTTCAAGAAAATATAGTCTCCAACCAAAAAGTTCACATCCATCCTCTTTTTATCAGCAAACATCTTCTAAAGATCGTATGTTGCTTTCATTTGTTTCTTTATCAAAACAATCTTGTCCTTCATTAATTGCATGTCACCAGTCTTTACCATAGTATGCTCACCCACATCATCCTAGTGTAAGGGTGAACAACAAGTTCTTCCATACAAATCTCCAAAGGGTGGCATACCTATGCTTGCTTGGCAACTATTATTGTAGGCAAACTCAACGAAAGGAAACTCCTCCCTAGTCCATCACACAAGATCGTAATAGATCTTCTAGAATCTAGACTATCCTTTCAGATTGACCATTGGTCTGAGGAAGTAAAGAAGTACTAAAACATAAATATGAACCCATCTCTTCTTGAATCTACCTCCACAAGAAAGAAATAAATTTAGAGTCTCTGTCTGACACAATGAACTTTGTCACATTATGCAGACACACAATCAAGTATTTAAATTTGTGTCATGTCTAGAACCTTATATGTAGTCTTAAAAGGCAAGAAATGAGTAGACTTAGTAACTCAATCTATCACAACCCAGACAAAATCATAACCGCCTCTAGATTTTGGAAATCCTAGCACAAAATCCATTGTAATATTTTCCCACTTCTATTCAGGTATTTCAAGAGGTTGCAAAAGTCTACCTGGCCTTTGATGTTCAATTTTTGCTTGTTGACATGTCAAACATTTTGCAACGAAGTTAGTGGCGTCATTCTTCATATTTTTCCACCAAAACCTTCTCTGTAGATCTTTTTACATCTTTGTGGTGCCATGGTGATTTGTATATTTCAAACCATGAGCCTCACTCAACAACTTCTATCTTTGGTCATCTAGATCTGGTATTCACAATTGGTTATGAAAACGTATTGCACCATCAACACCAAAAAAGAAATCAGATTATGATTTTTCTGTCAAAGTTTTCATCTCACCAAGATCGGGACTAGTTGTTTATGATTCTATAACCTCAGAGATCCAAGACGGAGTAACTGAGAAACTTTCCATGTGCACACACATTTTATATATGACAACATCATCAACATTATCATTTACCTCAAGTCTCCAGCTAGAAACATTCTCCATACTTTTCCATACAAAACAACAGAGAGATGCACAAACAAAATCCTTTTTAAGACTAAGAGCATCCACAACTACGTTGGCTTTCTTAGGATGATATGTGATAGTAAAATCATAATTGTTCAAAAATTCCATCAAACACATTTGTCTCATATTCAACTCCTTTTGCGTCATAAGATAGTGAAGACTTTTATGATCTGAGAAAACTTCAAAGTGCACATCTTAGAGATAATGCCTCTAAATCTTGAGAGCATGAACAATAACTATGAGTTCAAGGTCATGGGTTGGCCAATTTTCTTCATTTGGCTTCAACTCTCAGGGGGCATAGGCTATAACATGTCCTTATTACATAATTATACAATGTAAGCCCAGTCTAGAAGCATCAATGAAAATAACATAAGGCTTTCCTTCCATGGGTAAGTCCAGAATAAGAGGAGATGCCAAACAATGTTTCAACTCTAGAAAACTCATTTCACATTCTGGGGACTAGATAAACTTTGTGTCTTTGTGAGTCAACTTGTTTAGAGGGTTAGATAACTTAGAAAAGTTCTTGATAAACCATCTATAATAACCCACATGATCCAAGAAACTTTGTATCTTAGAAGGATTCTTTGGAGGTTTCCACTTAGTCACAACTTCAACTTTTATTGGATCCACAAGAACGTGACCTACTAATATGACATGGCATAAGAACATCACTTCCTTTATCTAGAATTCACACTTAGAAAACTTGGAATACAATTGGTTTTCATGAAGTGTCTATAAGACAATATGCAGATGTTCCTGATGTGCATCCATTATTTTGGAGTGGATAAGAACTTCATCGATGAACACTACCACAATGTCATCAACATACAGAAGAAAAATGTAGCTCATTAAGTCCATAAAACTGGTTGGGGAATTAGTCAACCCAAAGGGAATCACTAGGAATTCATAGTGCCCATAGTGAGTATGGAATTCGATTTTTGGTATGTCATAATGTTATACCTGCATTTGATAGTAACTGCTTTGCAGATCCATCTTATAGAAAATTGTAGCAGACTTCAATTAATCGAATAGATCATCAGTGTGTGGTAGAGGTTATTGGTTCTTCACCATCACTTGATTCATCATTCAAAAATCCATACACATCCTCAGAGAACCATCCTTCTTCTTTACAAACAAACAATGATCTCTCGTTGGAGAGACACTATGGTGAACAAACCCCATGTTGAGAAGTTCTAGTATTGTTTCTTAAGTTTTGCAAGTTCCATGGGTACCATATGATAGGGTGATTTTGATATGGGGGTGGTACCCAATACGAGATTGATGGTGAACTTGACCACTCGAGAAGGGGGAATACCAGGTAACCCTTTAGCAAACACATCAGGAAAGTCTTGAACCACTTATATGTTTTCTAACTAGGGTGGTGAAGGGTCCAAGACAATGGAGATCAAAAAAAGCATGACATCCATGGGAGATAAGTTTTTCATCTTTCATAGATGATATGATGAATTGACTTTCCTCACATTTTATTATTTTTATGCAAAATTGTTCGCCATTAGGGTGAAGCAAGCTAACCTTCTTCTTGTCACAAAACAAGGTTACCTTAAACTTTTTCAAACAATACATACATAAGATGATGTCAAAAGTTGTCATGTTCAAAAAGATGAACTCAATAGTAAACATCTTTCCAGATATACATAAATCCAGGGTGGGGGTTTTAGATAAGAAAAGGACATATTACTACTAGGGTTGTGTACATCAAGAATATAGCTGCTATATACATGCTCTATGTCTAACATCTCGATAAGCTTAGAAGATATAAAGGTATTTGAAGAATCTAAATCAAACAAAGATTTTATATGATGTATATGGAGATGTAAAATACCTTAAATTACTTCATTGTCATCACCATCATCAACAACATCCATCACAAGAACACATCCATCACAGTGCTCTAATGGAGGAGGTCGACCCTACAAATTGTTATTGTTATTGTTGTTTCTAGGAGGTTGATTAGGGCGAGGCTGAGGCTAATTGGAAGGTTGTTGGATAGGTTACTGGGAAGTAACATAATGTTGCTATAGTCGAGGACACTGGGGTCTGAAGTGTCCAACCTATCCACACTCATGGAAAATTATTGGTCTACCCTCTCTTATGGTGCATGGTTACCACCAAAACACTTCCCCAGAGCATGATTTCAAGATCAATGATTGCACCTATCTCGACGTTGTTCTTGATAAAAGTTCTTTCTCTTATTGTTTTATGCTGGGGCTTGAAATATAGGATAATACTCCACCTCTAGGGCTTTGTCCACCATTTGTTGAAAGGTTAGGGGAAGCTAAGGAACTAAAGTACATCCCAAGTGATAGTTGAAGCCTTGCAGGAATAGATGAACCAGTCTCTTTTCTATCAACCTAACCATGTACCACTCAAGCAGTAGGGATCTCTACATGTATGCAAGGAAAGAGAGAGAGATACTTGTTTCAAACTATAAAACTCCACCTCTTTCTTATTAAGAGTAGCAATGAAGATGTACTTCCCACAGAACAACACCGAGAACTGCTCCTAGGTGACAATAGAGATGCCATGATTCCTTGTGATCCTATTCCACCAGACATGTGTTGGTTCATCCAGCACGTATGAAGTGAACCTAACCTTCTAATGATGAGGGCATGCCATATCCTTAAACATCTACTTGACTGCTAAAACCCAATCATCAGCATTATCAACCATCTCCAGTTCCCTTCAGCCTTGAATAAGGGGGTTGTATCTCATGAAGTCAATCATAGTGTATTTCTTCAGCTTATCTGGTACTAGAGGGGTGTTCAACTTCTACACCATGGTTGTGGTGAGAAAGTGTCACGGGTTAGCTAGCTCTTTCTTAGGTGTAAATCCACTCAAAGTAGAGGTGGTGGTGTCGATGACCCCACGAGCAAAGTTGGAGTTATTCCTAGAAGGGGGGTACATGCCAAAATGAGGTTTCTCTGGTGTGGAGAATCCATATATAGAGCCAGACTAAGGGGTAGAACTAGCATCACCAAATAAGTTGGACATCCTGAAATATAGGTTTCACGGGTAATGCATGTGTACTAAGTAAGGACTCTTGAAATAGTTAGATAATCGTGAACAAAGACGCTCTAATACTATTCTTGTAAAGAGTGGGGCCACAGAGGGACCACTCCTTACTCAATTCAAGGAAATAATTATAGCATACCCAAATAGATCATATCCCACAAAATATAAGCCACTCAAATAACTAAGGTTCATAATATTTCTTTAAAAAAAATGATAACATGAACATAGTTTGGTTGTAGTGGAAATTTAAATCTAACTGTTGCATGATATTATCAATAAAGTTCAACTAAAGAGCCACAAAAGGCTTCTAACTGAAAATTTAAAGCTTAAACTACCCATATCAGTCTATGGTAACATTTTCATCTCAAAAATCCTTAACAGCTAGTTCTGGGCGACACCACCTATCTCCTGGTCCTCAGGCTATGTGACCTTTGGGTGGGTTGAATTCAACACCCAAGGTAGAATAAAACAGAAGGTAAAGGACATAAGTAAACACTGAGTATGTGCAATAATTAACAACTAGGCAATACTTAAGGTAATTAGAAAAGTAGAGCATACAACACATTAGAGAAGTGTTTAAATTAAGAACGTTCCAAGAAGATTTAATAGGTCAAAAGATGAGGCATTATAAAAAGAGATGGTTGACTGGAAATCTTGCTATATAACAACAATAATAAATCATAAACAGTGCATGTAAACAACTAGACTACTTTTATTTATGTAGGGATGAGACCCATAAATCTCAAGCCTAAAAAATAACTTGGGTGGAAAGGCACACCCTTGGTAGGAAGGCGTGCCCAATATATATAATACGATCAGAGGTATGAACATCCTTGAGAGGAGAGGAACCCCATACATTTACTTCAGCTGGGTTGAAGCCCATTAGTTGGCGGCTTGTTTCTATGATCGGGGTTGTGATGTTTATCTTACACCTGTTGTGTCTTTGTTTTTTTCACGGGTGAAATACCTGCCTTGTTCGCAGGAGATGTATCTTTCTGATTGATTTGCCAACAAGAGAGGGGTGGGATGAATAGAGTACCCTCTGGCTTCTTAAATATATATATATATATATATATATATATATATATATATATATATATATATATATATAATATGAGAGGAAAGGCATACTCGGGGTGGAAAGGCACACCCAATTATTATGGTAAGTATAGATGTACATATTACTATAAATAAACCTAGTCTATTTGCATGCACACATGATATATAAGAAAAATATAATTTCAGTCATCATCAATATGTTTCAATACATAAGATCAGTTGAATTTTAATAGTAGAATCTCATGGTATAAACTATAAATTAGAAAGTAGCAAGGAAATAAGAAGGTGTCTTCTAAGATGATCAACTTTAACAAAGAATGCCTCATATGGGAAATTTGTTGGTGAACAAAGTATTTTCTTGATAATCAGGAATGAAACACATACCTTAACTTGAGTGGTTAAATTAGGGATTGAATCCTAACCCTCCAAGTCTAAATTCAACCAAAGCTACATATAGGTTTAGATACATTAGTTATGGTTTATGTGTATGTTTTGGGAAAACCATAGAAATCCAAATCCATGGGTAAAACTATAGGTCGGCCCATGTTAAAGACCTAACAATGAGTTCATAGACTCTTAATGAATTCTTGACCCAAAATCACAACTTTCTTATCCATGGTGTTATCCTTTGTTATTTTTTTTTTAAATTGTATGTGTGATAAAAAACCTAAAATGAAAATCTTTGATTAAAACTTATATGGACACATTATTAGATCTTAGGGAGTTAGTTTAGGACCATTGATCATGGATGTGACTCCAAGATCTATATTTTATCTTTTAAAAGCTATCTTTAATTATTATTGTGATATTACAAAGATTTATAACCATAAAAATAAAATCTTTATACTTGTGAACCATGTGATGAAATCTATAGCAAAATGTAGAGAAAATTCTAGGGATTCTAAAACATATGTTTTTGTAATTTTTTGATAAGCAAAGAGAAAGTTATGATTTTTTAAAGAATTAACCAATTAAAAAGCACAAAAAATCCATGTTAGTGGATAGGACCCAGTCAACTGGTCAACTCCACCGAGTCAGACCAATAAAAGCAACCAATCGGCCTGTGCCCAATTCAAACGCGTCAAATCCGGATACAAAGATGGATCGACAAAAAGACCTTGATGCCCTAGGCGAGACAACAAGAATACAAAGAAGGATGTGAGAAAAAGAGGGAAAACACTAGGGGATTCATCCCCTACCTCACGGATAGACCATTATCATGAGCAATGAAGCAACAACTTGGTCCCGGTTTCGGGAAACCTCAACACGATATCCAAACTTCAATTTGATGGTATAGAAACAAAGAGTAAGGTTTAGGAAACTTACTCCTAGATGCAAACAGATCAATGGAGCCACCTACTTGCACGATACGCTGCAAGCCAGGGAGTTGGCTCGAGTTGGAAGTGGCTAAAATGGTTGTGCGGGGAGAAATTGACTCGAGAGGTTAGTTTGTCGGGGCAAGAGGAAACCCTAGGATGGTGCATAAATATATATATATATATATATATATATATATAGGGCTTATCTTTAATACCTGACGGGTAACTAATGGGTAGCTACCCGGTAACACTTCCTGATATTTTTTTTATTTTTTTTCGCAATTGTAGAGGAACATTTTGTCTAGCTCTCCAAAAAAATTGATCAAAAAATAATATCATTTGCCCCCCCAAAATCATAAAACCCATCCATATATATTACTGACTGTATATATGTATATATAGACACACACACACACACACACACACACACACACACACACATATATATATATATATATATATATATATATATATATATATATATTACACACTTCCTGATTTTTTTTTGCAATTGTAGAGGATAATTTTGTCTAGCTCTCCAAAAAATTTGATCAAAAAATAATATCATTTGCTCCCCCCATAAAATCAAAAAACCCGTCCATATATATTACTGACTGTATATTTTCTGTGCAGTTACTCTTTTGCACTCAGAGTTACTCCAGCATACCATATAGTTACTCTTGCTATTCAGATGGGTTACTCCAGTATACCATATAGTTACTCTTTTGACCCGAATTACTCTAGCGGGTAGCAAAAATTCTGGCTACCCGCCGGGCAACGAATGAACAACCATATATATATATATATATATATATATATATATATATATATATATATATATATATATATATATATATATATATATATATATATGTGGGGTCGATCCCCTGGCCAGAGGTTGTTAGGCTATATAATCTTGGAGAAGATGTTTTGGGCATTTATCGAATTCTCTAGTATAGGTCTCAAATAGGGTATTGTTATGTGTGGATTTCAATTAGGAAACCAAGGGAACAAAAATCTCAAACAAAGATGTATTACAGAGGGAGAAATCCCATTTTTATCTTGCTATTATCCAAATCAGCTACATGCCATATAGGTGTGAGGTAGAATATGACTGGTCGGCCATCTGACTAGAATTTGATGGTCAAAACAAATAGCGTGCATTGCCTTAAGATATGTATATGTGTGACATTAATTGTCTTCCAATTCAAATTCAAATAAAGTGTTGTACTTTTAATTTCTTTCTTTCTCAATCAAATTGAATGAGTAAATAACCTCCAAAAAAGGGAAATTTGGTGGGTAAGGTAATAAAGACCCACAAAATCCAATTTTAGAGTTAAATTTGCCTTTTGGAAAAAATTGAATGCATGACACTCAATTTGAGGAAAAGTGTAATTCCTTTATATAAATGCATTCATTTATTATTTCTCAACCAAAATTTGTGGATAACTCTCTCTTAACCATACATACCCATAAGAAAAATTTAGAAGACTAATGTTAAACTTAGATTTATTAAATTGGTTATTTTGCATAATCAATCCCACAACTAATGAATAATCCCAATTTCTTGTATTCATGTTTTAAATCATTGTATTTTTTCATTAAACTCTCATTATGAATGGTTATTAATATCTTAGGGCACATGAATCTAATTAGAAGGTTTCAATCATAAAAGATTAAAATAAAAAGTAGTAAAAGGTGATAATTACCTAAATTTTGGGTCTGTTATAAAGTCCCAAGAACTCAACAAAGAAGAATTCAAGGGGAAGCACAAAAGTTAATTGAAGATCTCATATGGTTCCAAGAAAATGTCATGAAGAGATAACTCTTAAGTAAGTTAAGTAGAACCAATCACCCAAAATCACTGGAAAGAAGGTTCCTCATGAATGCAAAGAAAGTTATCACTTGGAAAAAAGAAACAAATAAACAAGTTATATACATGCCAATCCAAGTTATACAAAATAGAAGAACAAAAAGGAGCACATACAGACCCATCATGTCTATAGACACTCTAACGATACCTAAATAACAAGTTCAATCAACATATCTGGAATACAAGAAGTACGTGCACCAATACCTGAAAATTGGGAAGGGGGCAAGGAACTCATGACTATGGAAGGGAAATAACAAGGATAATTAAAATCACAAAAAATAAATAGATTAAGAATAGGAACACCAAAAACAACAAAAATGACATATCTCTAGCATAGGAACCCTAGGTTGTCTCTAAGATCCAAGATACAAGAGCACAACCAACATCAAAACCCACATACTGAAAGGAGATAGGGAAAGAGAGAAAATCCATGGCTGGGGCTATCAAAATGGCATCACCTCCTCCACCAGGAATATAATTTAACAATACAAAGTAGTTAGCTTCCAACTAAATAATGTAAATTATCAGTTTATAAAATAAATAAGTACAAGAAATCAATACCTGTTGGAGAAACATATTCATATGGACATAGCATGTTTTCTCCTCATATAACAAGATTTAGTGACCCATTATCACAACATACACTACCATATAAAAGGCTTAGTACAACGATCTTTTCTCCTTGTACAAAAAGTCTCGACCGTTGTATTAGATCACATGATCTTATGGGTAGTTCTTTATATGGAAGGCATTGGGCATGTTGTAATAAATGTAATTTATACAAGAGTTGATACATGTTGTATTCACTAAACACACTGTGTTGTAACAGAGGTAATTTATACAATATGTGTTGTGCAGGTTGTTAAATATGTGTTTTATACAATAGTTGATGCATGTTGTAATTAACATATCTGTTGTTATCAGAGTGCTTTATACAACATGTGTTCTTCCTGTTGTAATATATATGCTTTATACAACATGCGTTGCACAATGTAGTAATGAATCTTATACAACATGTGTTGTCAGTTGTAATATATATCCTAATAAATAGATCTACAGGGTGCCTCACAAATACCATTTCTCAAAATAATGACTATAATGATCATTCCATGTAGCCACATTTCCAAGAGATGCCAAATGGAACAATAATTCTCAATAATAGATTGTAAATTCTTCTCTATTACTCAAACAAATAAATTTATGTATGGGAGGATATACGTCTTACTCCTAATAGATATAAAGAATGTACAAAGTGTGAATCACAAGTTGTTATCCAAAAAAACTAGAACCAAGTAATGATCTCACATATCATATAAGTAAGCACATCTTCTAAAACCAACGAGATACACGTTCATTTGGAATCCAAGCCATGTATAGATTTATGCCTGAACCACTTAATGCAATGAAGGGTATACAAGAGGATAATCGGACGCCTTACTCCAACATGCCACTAGGATTTGTTGTAAAGCCACGTGTTGGTCAATCACAATTCATGGTATTACACCAGGAAGGACATGCATTTAAACATATCTTAAACAAATTTAGTAACATGATAATAAAATTTATGAATCATCACTCTGAGTGTTATCCTTTTGGATTGAACTGTGAAGCCGAGACAAACTGTGATCTGCCTAAAGGCAATGAATCAAAAAAACATTTTCATTAGAAGTATAGGTATCTTGAGTGATCAAAGTCTAACTCTTATCCAAAATCCTACCCTTGGAGAAAGATGTCAGGACTGTCTAGGTTCCCATAATTTATTGAATCATAACACACCCCAAGAATATGCTCATTACACTAAGAAACTAACATATAAAGATAAATATAAATATCAATGTGCAACGGTAGGCACATGTATTAGTGAGAATACAATGTTGTGTATCTTCTTTCCGACTATATCACCATACACCAAGTCAGCAAACATTGGGAATTTGTACAGTGCCAACTCATCCCATTGTTTACAAATCCAAAGTGTTTCTACACATGAGAAAGTACAAACATAAAAACTACTTAATTTCTATATATATGACCATCAACCTGGTGAAGCCGTTGGTATTAATATATGTATTGAATGACTAAACAAAGCATGCAGTTCCATTATGCATAGCCTATAGCTAAATGAACCCACAAGGCAAAAGCCTACTAGGGATTAGAACGTAGTCTATTCCAACAATAATAATGTGAGCCAATGGCACATTAAATTTCCAAATCCTCTAGCCTTGTCAACAAATATCTTCTTCAACTATTGAAATTATTTCTCAAGATCTCTTCTTTCTAATTCCCAATAGAAAAAATCACAAAAACACCATCAAAAGCATGTATAATTGGCATAGCCCCTAGTACTATTTCTTCTAGATGTACACTTACAAGAGAAACATGTAAAAAAATTTCTTCTTCCTTATCAAGAATGGCATTCACATAGTACTAGGATTCTATGGAAGAAAATCTACCTTGGTAGGCCATATTGTGAATGTAGAATGGAACCAAACATTAAGAATGACCATTAAACGAAATCACTATGGAATAAATTTAGTGTAAAAATAATGTATACAATTATTTACAATTAAATAACCTATTCATACTTTAGTATTTTTGTATATACCATGTGCCTTTTATGCATTTTTTGACGACATGGAAGAAGTTTAATGTGCTAATTATTTCAAAGAAAAACAAAGTTATAAACTTGTTAAAAATATGAAGGATATAATAATCATAGCTGAGAAAATAGTCTTGTTGCTTATCAGAAACATGAAATAAGATCTATGTAGAAAAATAAAAAGTGTAGGATTTATTAATACATACCTTTTGCACTAGTAAGTAAGGGAACACAATTCCAAAATAATAGTGAGATTCAAAAAAACAAATTCACTATAAAGTCAGGGCATAAAAATCTAAATTAGAAATGGAAATAGCAAAACATGACTAGAGTCATAAAGAATGTTTTGAAAGGGCATTTTCCTAAATACTTGATTACACATAGGACATTCCTCTCTTAATTCATTTTAATATTAATCATATAGTTGTCAAAATTATTCTTGTAGTCTCAGTTCTTCCAACAGAGTTAGAGAGGCTCTTACTTGAACCATGGCCTATCTGGAACATCCTCAGACAAATGCTGACAGTGATCAAAAAATCCCACTTTCATCTGACCAGTCCTTTCATAACATCATTCCAGTCTAACTTGTTGGGTCTATTACACGGTGGATTTTTTGTGTGTGTAAGAATATTTATTATAATTATAAAAAATCATGTATAAGGAGGTTTGAATTTCTATCCTAGAAACATTTTGCTTGAAGGAAAAGGAAAGGGAGAGATGCATTCAAAATTTTCTTCCCCGAAGCATGTGCTTTTAGAATTAACAAATATTAAGTAGTAGCATGGTAAATGTAAGACGAATTGAAAAACTAGGGTAAGAGGAACACATAGTCATTCTAATACACCCCTAGTTCCTGGACCTGTGAATCACAAATCATGTATAATGTGGAAACAAAGTCAAGAAAAATATTTCTAGGATAGAGATTCAAACCTTCTTATACATGATTGGAAGGGAAAAACAAATTCAAGTAAATCATGAACTAATAAGTGGACTTCATGTTAATGTGTTACAAAGCTTATGGAGGGAGAGTGAAAGCCAGTTTGATGATAATCATTACAAGTGCCTGTACTTGCGAAGTTTATCTATGATGCAAACAACACTAGAGGGGACTATAAAGTAACAATCACATAAAATAGGCTTGTTTCCTTATAAGATATGACATACCAACAAATGTTTTACTTTCCAAACAATATCAGCCTCCACATTAACTACTTGAATAGACTATGATTAAGGTGTCCTATCCTCAAGGAAATAAAGGAGTTTTGTATCTATTTATGCACAATCAGATGTTCTTGATTCAAAGGATGACTTGATTGAGAAGGTTAATTCATTAAATGTTGGAGTGATATGAGGATTGAAAGACTTAATAATCTCAACCAAACTAAATTACATGAACCTAACAAGACCTAACTGCTTAGGTCCAACATAATTGTTCCATTAACCTAACATTCAAAGTTAATTCTCATTTGATGAAAGTAGTAGACATAATTAACTAGGAAACAAATTGCCTAGCATGGACCAGTGGCCTACAAAAATAGGAACGAGCGAGAGTGAAAGCCAGTTTCATAATGATCATTACAAGTGCCTAAACTTGTGAATTTTACCAATGATTCAACCAGCACAAGAGAGGACTAGCAAGTAGCAATAACATAAAATAGGAATGTTCCTTATAAGACATGACATACCAACACATGTTTTACTTGCCAAACAATATTGACCTCCACATTAACTACTTGAATAGACTATAATTGTGGTGTCCTGATCTCAAGGAAACAAAGGAATTTTGTTTTTATTTATGAATAAGAAGATATTCTAGACTCTACTATTATTCCAAAGGATGACTTGGCTGAGAAGGTTAATTCAACAAATGTTGGAGTATTATGAGGATTGAAAGACTTGATAATCTCAGTGAAACTAAAATACATGAACCTAACAAGTCCTAACTACTTAGGTCCAACATAATTGTTCCACTAACATAAAATTCAAAGTCTTTAATTTGAAGAAAGTAGTAGACATGATAAACTAGGAAACAAATTTCATAGCATGGATCAATGGAGTACACAAATCTTTTGTATAGAAAGCCAAGAACTAAAATTTCTTCATGATATTTTATTTTCATGCATGGAAACACATAAATGGGTAGTTTTTATTGAACTTTTATGTAAATCATCTTGGGTTATGGCTAGCACGATTACATGTTATTCTAATTTCAAAATTCCATGTGTATTGCATCATTATATTATGTATGGTAGCCAATGCATACTCATAATATGCATGTTTTAATCTTCAACTAGTGGTTTGAATAGTTATAAATCCCATTTGAAGTGGTTATAACATGAATATTTCCAGATGGAGATGATATCTATATGTGGAAACACTATCCAAAGACTCCATTCCATTTTTTCATAACTTCCAACAAGTTTCTATAATTTCTACGCAATTAATAATACCCATTTCCATGGGTGGAAACTTTGAACATTGCCATCAACATGTCAAATCCTTGAAAGAGATCACCTATTTCAAGGAGATGATGGGAAAAGTGGGAAATGAGTTGGAACAATGTTGTGTAGTGTGTCAAAAAATATGCTTTTATATCTTTAAAGGATAAATCTTGATGACAGATCTACACTGTCGATGGACATTGGCATTACCATTTGATAAGTGAATAATAAGTATAACAAATTCGACTTGGTTCTTGACCACTTGCATAATAGAATATTAGTACCCTCGTGCTATATGTTTTCTATGAATAATAGAGGTAAGATTTATGGAAATTCCTAATCCTAAGTGAGTCCATTCTTGGACACTGATTGGAGTACACTATAAAAACCAAGTAGTTGATTATCTTGCCAAAACATCAACATCAAGCATGCAATACCCTACACATACATGGCACTACAAACATGTGTCTAGTTAATAACATCTAATGACTTTTTTCGTGATGAATATTAGAAAAACATGTCATGATAAGCTAAAAAGATGATGTGAAGACTAACTGAGATCAAGCTGGTAGAAGTTGAGATACAAAATGTTTGTTGTATAAATGCCAACATTAGTGTGGTAATCATAACTTCAAAAGCCACTATCATTGACACTAAAGACTCTTATTACAAAGAGAAGCAGGGAGAATCCAACTAAGGCCACAATTGATGAATAATCCAAGTGATTTAACTGAGAGTAGTCCCTAGAAAGAACCATTTAGAGTTGCAAACATCGGAAACATCAAATAAACACATACTAGAAATTTTAAACTTAAAAGTAGAATTGTCAAGAGATTTACTAGATATGATAGTTAGTAATCTAGAACCAAACAATCATTGCTAGAATTTCATACATGTGCCACAAACCAATGTATCTATAGTAGTACATGTGGGGTCGAGGCCTATTGAGGTAGTTTGTAGTGCACCAACAAGAAAAATACCATTAGGCAGATCCAAATAAACAAGGTTAATGGTAGAAATCCACTAAGAGAAAAACCAAAACAACATGATGGTCCATGTGTGTAATCCTGTCAGATTCACGACAATGAGAGACACCAAGAAAACATATGAAGAGAGGATGGAGTCAGTCTGGGAAGCATTTTACTTATAGAGTGGATTAGTGTCGCCCGCAAGGTCTGTAGAGATAGCTCCTTCGACATAAGCAAGCTAATTACAAGCAAAATGAAAAGAACCAAATCTACCCATAAACAATTCATCACTACCATGACCTCATCATTTGGAGGATAATGAATTAATCAATTAAGAGAATAGATAGAGGAATCAACACCAAAAATTGATGAGCTGGAAAGCAAGACCAAACCTAAGATATTTAGTAGTAGCATCACAGTTGGTTTCCATGGAGCATCACCACCAGTGTGCACGTCTTGACCTCACCAGAGAAGGACGAACTAGTTCACTAAATGCCACATCCTTGAGGGATCAAAAGAACAAAGTTGACCGGCCTAAATCGCGCGTCCAAAAAAAGGAAAGCGGATTTGAAGTAGTCAGACTTTTAAATTTATAACCCGAAACCTTATAGGCCCCCGCAACTTTGTTTACAGGGTCTAAGTAGATATACGGGGTCGAATACAGGGATAAGGGTGGTAGTGTTGAGAACGCGGAATCGACACATTACACTCTGGTAAGGGCAAAGGGATGGTAAAGTTCCCCAAAGGAACAGTAGGATAAGACCGATATAACAAAAGAAATCTATCTCCAACTGGAGCTACTCAATGAACTTATCTTTGTACTCGTTAATGTTCATCATGCCTTGTCTTAATCTCTCAAACTGAGAGATCTTCTCGTCTAGGAATGTCTTTGGAAAGTATCTGTTGACAAATCCCCGATGAAAATCTTCCCACGAGACCTCCACTCTAGGCCTCTTCTGCTCTTCCATGGTCCACCAGTGACCAACACTACCTTTGAGAAGATAGACATCATGTCTAACCTTCTCACCTTCGGGGATGTTCAAGATTCTGAAAGCTTTCTCTAACTCGGTTAACCACAGATCGGCATCTGCAGGATCAGCTGTTCCAAAGTACTCGGTTTCTCCGACACGACGAAGTCACTCGAACGTCTTATCGATACCTTAACCCTCAGACTGGACAGGTGCCCTAGGTGTAGGCATGGGCATCCTGTCAGTGATGTGTGTCATGGAAGTCATAAACTGCCCAAACATAGTTTGAACAGCTGGGTTTCCCATGTCAGCTGGGTCAAACTGAGGCGGCTCCATAGGTGGCTCAGGTACAGGTTGCTCTATTTCTAGGTTCCTTGCACCTTCTCGAGGTGCATCAATACTACTTTCTGCCTCGTACTCCTCCTGTGGTCCAGACATCCTTAATTATCTTCTTCTCTTGAGGAGAAGAAGACTCTATTAGATAAGAAAGAAGTACTAAGGATAGACTCGACATTCTAAGTCCTATGTCTCTGTAGACTCAGCGAACCTAGAGATCTGATACCACTAATTGTGGGCTCTGATCTCTAAAACACAAGATAAACGTAGCGGAAGCGGTTCGATTAACAGTGGAATATGAAAAATCATGATAAGACTTATATCTTTCTTCAACACCACGGTGATTCCAGAGGACTTTTACAAGACTTATATCTTTCTTCTTTAGCTTTTTAATTCTGTTATCAAGGATTGACACTGTTCCTTCCTCATAAGTTATATCTTCATTCAATTCTACTTCTATAGGTTGTAGAACTGACTCGGTATCGGGATGACATTTCCTTAACATAGAAATGTGAAACACAAGGTGTAGTTTTTGTAATTCTGGTGGTAACTCTAGTCTATATGCTACCTTTCCAACCCGTTCAATGATTGGATAAGGCCCCATAAATCTAGGATCTAACTTTCCTTTCCTTCCAAAATGAAGGACTCCTTTCCAAGGTGATACCTTGAGGTACACTCTGTCTCCAACCTGGAACTCTAAAGGTCTACGACGTCTGTCAGCGTAAGACTTTTGTCTATCCTGTGCAGTCTTAAGCTACTGTTGGATTACCTTAATCTTTTTTGTGGTTTGCTGCACAAGATCAGGACCTAACAACTGATGCTCACCAGTCTCATACCAGCATAAGGGTGATCTACAACGTCTACCATACAAGGCTTCATAAGGTGCCATATGAATACTATGTTGATATTTATTGTTATAGGCAAACTCTATCAAGCTTAGGTGCAGATCCCAACTTCCTGTGAACTGGAGAACACATGCTCTCAACAAGTCTTCCAAGGTCTGTATAGTCCTTTCCGACTATCCATCAGTCTGTGGATGAAAGGCTGTACTAAACCTTAACTGGGTGTCTAGTGCCCTATGTAACTGTTCCCAAAAACGACTTGTGAACTGAGGACCTCTGTCAGAAACTATAGTGACAGGAACCCCGTGCAACCACACTATCTCTTGAACATACAACTGTGATAACCTCTCAGCAGAATAGGTTGTTTTGACAGGTAAGAAATGCACTGTCTTTGTCAACCTATCAACTATTACCCAAATGGAATCATGTCCTTTGTTTGTCCTAGGTAGGCCAACAACAAAGTCCATGGTTACATGATCCCACTTCCACTGTGGTATGGGTAAAGGTTGCATTGTTCCTGCAGGCTTCTGGTGTTCAGCCTTAACCTGCTGACACACTGGACACCTCAGAACAAATTCAGCTACATCCTTCTTCATCCCAGGCCACCAATACATATCTTTCAAGTTTTGATACATCTTGGTGCTCCCTGGATGCATAGAATACATAGAAGAATGAGCTTCCTCCAGGACTAACTTCCTCCGGTTATCCATATCTGGCACTATCATCCTCCCATGATAGCATGCCACTTGATCATCTGATTCATGAAAACCTTCTCGCCTCTCATCACCATACTCAGATCTGATCTGCTGAACTGCAGCATCAACTTGCTGTGCCTCCTTAATCTGCTCTCTTAGGGTGGGTTTGATATGCATCTCAGCCAACAACCCAGCAACACATGACATCTTCATCTGTACATTGTCTTGCCTTAAGGAGATTAGCATATCTCTCCTAGGGCATACTAAAGAGTTTAATTGTGCCCTATCAGAGGATGATGTTGCTGATTTCCTACTCAAGGCATCTGCAACTACATTGGCCTTCCCTGGATGGTAATCTATCGTAAAATCATAATCCTTGATTAACTCCATCCAGCGACGTTGCCTCATGTTAAGGTCATGCTGAGAGAAGATATACTTAAGACTCTTATGATCAGTGAAAACCTGGAATGTTTCTCCATATAGATAGTGTCTCCATATTTTCAAAGCATGAACCACATCAGCTAACTCTAGATCATGTGTCGGATAATTCTCCTCATGTTTCTTAAGTTGTCGAGAAGCAAAAGAAATCACATGCTTATCCTGCATCAGCACAGATCCGAGTCCATTCTTAGAGGCATCACAGAAAACTATGTATCCTTTGCCTTGCTCAGGTAACACAAGTATAGGTGCACTTGTCAACCTCTCCTTTAGTAGCTGAAAAGATTGCTGGCACTTATCGCTCCAGTCAAAAGGAACTTCTTTCCAGGTTAACTTAGTCAAGGGTAGGGCTATAGAACTGAAGTTCTTAATGAACCTTCGATAATAGCCAGCCAACCCTAAGAAACTACGAATCTCCGTCGGTGTCTTCAGTTGTTCCCACTATAGAACAGATTCTACCTTTTTAGGGTTAACACGAATTCCCGAGGCAGATACCACATGTCCAAGAAAAGATACCTCCGGCAACCAGAACTCACACTTGCTAAACTTAGCGTATAACTCATGTTGTCTTAGCAAAGTTAGAGCCTGACAAAGATGTTGTTCATGTTGCTGAGCATCTCTACTATAGATCAGAATGTCATCTATAAAGACAACAACACACTGATCGAGGAAAGGTCAGAAGATTCTATTCATGAGTTCCATAAATGCAGTCGGTGCATTAGTTAGTCCAAATGACATAACTGTGAATTCATAGTGACCATACCTTGTTCTGAAAGCAGACTTGGGTATGTCACTGTCCTTAATACGAAGTTGATGATATCCAGACCTCAAATCTATCTTTGAGAAGACGGTTGCACCACGCAACTGGACAAAGATATCATCAATCCTCAGCAGAGGGTACTTATTATTTATCGTTGCTTTATTTAGTTGTCTGTAATCAATGCACAACCGCATTGATCTGTCTTTCTTTTTAACAAAAAGGACCGGAGCACCCCAAGGTGAAGTGCTTGGTCGGATGAAACCCTTCTCAAGCAACTCTTGAAGCTGCTTCTTGAGTTCTGCCATCTCAGCAGGCGCCATCCTATACGGTGTCTGGGCTATAGGTTGGGTATCTGGGATCAAATTGATCTCAAAATCAATTTTCCCGAGGCGGTGGCATACCTGGAAGTTCTTTAGGAAATACATCTTCAAATTCCCTGACTATAGGAACTTCAGTAAGGTTAGGACTCTTCATGGTGGTATCTATCACATGGGCCAAGAATGCATAACATCCTTGCCTCATCAGCTTATCAGCAACCATAGCAGACACAAGACAGGTGGGTAGAATCTTTCTCTCTCCTTGAAAGATCCATGTGTTGCTTTCATCAGCAAACACAGCCTGCTTGGATTCACAATCCAAGACAACTCTATACCTTTCCAAGGTATCCATCCCAAGGATTATATCAAATTCTTGCATATCAAGTGGTATAAGATCCACTTGAATGCGATGATCAGAAAAGAAGAGAATGCAGGGAGAGCATACCTCTTGCAAAATAGTAGAACCTCTCAACGGAGTCTCAAGCAACAAGCTATCTGCCCTATGACTAACTGTCATATTGCAGTTACGAATCACTCTTCGAGTGATAAAAGAGTGCGTAGCACCCGGGTCAATCAAAACAGATACAACACAGGATTTAGACATATCAGAATATAAAAGTTCCATCTGACCTGCCACAACCCGTGGATTGACCACTGCTTCTGGTGGGTTCATAGCATAGAACCTCGCTATCGCCTGAGGTTGAGTTGGTGCTGACGATCCAGCCTGAGACGCTTGCCCACGTCCTCTAGCTGCTCCTTGAGACTGCCTTCTCTGTGATCCCTGTTGATTCTGCCTTTGAGGCTGTGTCAATGCGACATGCCTAGACCTACAGTCCTTCATCAGATGTCCCACCTTCCCACAGTTATAACAACTTCTTTCCAGTTGTTGTGGTCTTGGTGGTCTTGTGATTGACATTGATGCTGAACTGCGAGTCGCTTGTGGCGGTAATCCTCGTCCTCTACCTCTACTTGGGGACCACTGAGTTTGAGAACTAGATCTGGGTGGTGGAGGTGTAGGTGCAGAGAATCTAGGCTTCTTAAAGTCTCTAGATGAAGAACCATGGAACTGTGGATATCTCTTTTGGGTTTGTCTTTTCTCGACTACGGATCTATCTATCCTCCGGACGGACTCAACGAAGGTAGCAAACCTCTCCCGGTTCTCTTGGGCAGACACGGGAGTAGTCAAATCAGCGTTTAAACCCTTCTCAAACCTTCTAATCCTCTCTTCTTCTGTGGTAGCCATGTGCGGACAGAATCATAGCAACTCCATGAACTTAGCTTCGTACTCACTAATGTTCATCATGCCTTGTCTTAATCTCTCAAACTGAGAGATCTTCTCGTCCAGGAATGTCTTTGGAAAGTATCTGTTGACAAATCCCCGATGAAAATCTTCCCACGAGACCTCCACTCCATGCCTCTTCTGCTCTTCCATGGTCCACCAGTGACCAGCACTACCTTTGAGAAGATAGACAGCATGTCTAACCTTCTCACCTTCGGGGATGTTCAAGATTCTGAAAGCTTTCTCTAACTCGGTTAACCACATATCGGCATCTGCAGGATCAGCTGTTCCAAAGTACTCGGTTGCTTCGACACGACGAAGTCGCTCGAACATCTTACCGATACCTTGACCCTCAGACTGGACAGGTGCCCTAGGTGTAGGCATGGGCATCCTGTCGGTGATGTGTGTCATGGCAGTCATAAACTGCCCGAATATAGTTTGAACAGCTGCGTTTCCCATGTCAGCTGGGTCAAACTGAGGTGGCTCCATAGGTGGCTCAGGTACAGGTTGCTCTATTTCTAGGTTCCTTGCACCTTCTCGAGGTGCAGCAACACTACTTTCTGCCTCGTACTCCTCCTGTGGTCCAGACATCCTTAATTATCTTCTTCTCCTGAGGAGCAGAAGACTCTATGAGATAAGAAAGAAGTACTAAGGATAGACTCGACATTCTAAGTCCTATGTCTCTGTAGACTCAGGGAACCTAGAGCTCTGATACCACTAATTGTGGGCTCTGATATCTAAAACACAAGATAAACGTAGCGGAAGCGGTTCGATTAACAGCAGAATATGAAAAATCATGATAAATTAAAACCTTTCGAAAACGAGATCTCGAAAACTTGAAACTCCTTTCATAAAAGTAAGATGAACAGTTTACATCTCTGATAAATCACTTCTCGAGTGATTATATACATCATGATACAAAATCTTAAGACTTCAAAATTCTCAGATCAACAAACTCCTAGGACCTGAGTGTACAGAGACGACATAAGACTTTTCTATCTACAAGACTAGACAGCACAGTGTTTCCACCTGAAATCACTGCTGCTCCTGGTTTTGCTGTTGCTGCTGCTGTCCACCTGCAGATCGGTTCCTTTGACCTCGAAGTCCACCTAAAGGTAGAAATCTACGGGGTGAGACAATTTTAAATAATTGTCCCAGCGAGAGTTATAACTCTCCGCCAGAAACTTTATTAAAAGCTATCAAAGGAATATTATTACAACCCCAATT
Source organism: Alisma plantago-aquatica (assembly GCA_963693085.1). Lineage (NCBI taxonomy): Eukaryota > Viridiplantae > Streptophyta > Magnoliopsida > Alismatales > Alismataceae > Alisma > Alisma plantago-aquatica. The sequence goes on along the minus strand of OY856411.1, from coordinate 1,465,910,576 downwards.
TTGGGTTCAAAAGGAGAGAAATGTAATTTCTCATTTTAAAGATATTGGGACAAATGATGATATATTTTGTGTTGAATAAATGAGTTATGTTGAAAATAGCCTTGTTGTTTGATTTGTGGGCTTTATTGGCTATTGGGCCCAATAACAAGGAAATTCAATTAATTAATGAATATTTGAGTTGTAGAGAAAAGAGAGAAAACGTAGAAACCTCTAGAAGGCAAATCCAAGAAGGGATTTCGTGCCTCTTGGGTTCCTTGGATACCAAGGAGTCCAAAGTTGCATAAATAGAGCAATAAGAAAAGAAGAGATCTATTAAGTATTTCTTTATTAAGAAAGAAATTAGAAATAATGATAAAATGGGAAAATAAGTGAAAAGAGGTATATTTGAGTATTCCTTAGTGGATTTTTGTATCCCAAGGATTTCTAATAGGCGTGACCTTGACCCTATAGATAGGGGAGAGTGGAAGGGGATACCAGCGTACTCTATTGCTATCCTAAACTCCGCGGCAAGCTGAGAGGAGCATTTTAGTGCCCTCAATTCTATCCTAAACCCTGAACGGTACCCCAGTCGGTTGAAAGAACCTCGCCGGAGTCCGGCGGGTAGGAGGTGGCCGTGGCATCGTTTTCGACAGAATTTGATGCTGGGCTCAAGTTCAGAAGAGGGAGGCAGAGCTCCCTAGGTGAGCGGCGTGCTCGCAACTAGCTGGAACCCCAGAGTCAACCGCCGGGTTGACTACGGACTTGCTGCTCATTGCTGCGTGAGGAAGAAGATGAGAGGGGGACCTTTAGATTTGGGTCCACGATGGATTTACAAAGTAGATCCACGGCCCAGGTCTCTGTGCACCTTCAACTTCAGGAAAGGTGGACGCGAGCAACTACAGCCGCAAGATCGGGTCAACCAAGGACCGTGACTCTAATCCGACGTCTATCGTTTTTTCAAAAAGGAAAGGTAATTCGCCTCTCTAATTGGAAAATGCTGAAAATGTATTTTTCTTACAAAAAGTGTAGTAATTCGTAGGAAGGTCAGATGAGGGAACTTTATAGATGAAAGTTGTGTAGAAAAATATGGGGAATTTGATAAAAATGCTTTGAGAACCTGATTCTACTTTATTTTTCAAAAGTACCCTAAAATTTCTAGCAAAGTGTATTAAAAGTTGATGAGAAACTCTAATTGAATATTAAGAGTGTAATTTGGTGAATCGATAGGTCAAATTGATAAGTTTGACCCTGTTAATGATAAAATAGGTTTGATTATCCGTTTTGAATGCAAAGATGCCTAAAGTAGAGTTGTAATACATAATAGAAGACTAATTTATATGGGAACCCTAAATTGGGATAAAAGGAGATAAAAATCATATTTATTTCGAATAAGATAATCAGATTCTTAGTAAAGATCCTAAAACTTGTTAAATATGTGCTATAATGAGAAATTAGGGGTTTCATGAAGTTTTTATAAATTAAGGGTCATAATATTGAAAGAAGAGGTAAAAACCCTAATTCCAAAGAAACCCTAAAATTGGAATTGAAATCCTAAAGAAGTGTGATGAAATTGGATAAATATTAAGGAAATTTGTACTTTATTCCAGGATCTTGATATGTGTGCTTGCTTTCTTGGATTTCCTTCTTGCATGGAATATTTTGTCTCAAAATCATCCTGGCAGGTATGTGGTTACGCTTATGAATAATCATTCTAGTTTCACGGTGATTTCCGAATGTTTTACCGGTTTCTTTAAATAAACTATTGGATGTTTATTTAGTTCATGCAAATTATATTGTGGTTATGACTATCACATAAGAAATATGCCTACTAGCTCAGATCCTAGTCCCCTCTGTAGCTTTATAGATTGACCTAGTAAATGGCTACCAATGAGGGTAGGTCCATCAGGTCATTAAATGACTTAGTAAATGGCTACCAATGGGGTAGGTCCATCAAGTCATCATGAGTCAGGGATTGGTCTACCTTTGGGTAGGACCATGCGACTCCATAACCCTAGGTATTGGATACCTGTGTGGTAGGGCCATGGGGGTGAGGATCTACCACATGAGAAAGGTGGTATCCATGTCCACTGCAGGGATGTTACAGAGAAAGGGGATAGGCAAGGATTGAGTAGTAACGCTTAAAACGTAATCTTGATTGTTAAATGATATTTGGTTGATTACATTGTTAACATAGTTGCACCATTATTGTTTCCCCCACATACCAGCTTTGGCTGACCGATGTTTTATTTGTCGGTGTTTTAGGTATAAATGAAAAGAACAAACAGTAAAGCGACATATGTGGAATTAAATGAGAGATAACATGCACATGAGGATTAGTTAGATTAACATCTTCATGGATAGAAGTTTAGAAATCTCAGTTTTTCCAAGGTAAGAAAAGTTTTATTTTATACCTGTTTTCAGTTTAGTTGGTAAAGTTTATTAATTATTACAGATTATTTGTTGAACCTTTGATCCTATTAATTGGATAACGGCACTGACCTTTCGGTCTCCCTTAATTGGGGGTTACCGGGAGGCGGGGTCGTTACAATTGGTATCAAAGCATAGGTTCCTCTAGTAATCTTTAATAATTATTAATTTTACAAATTCTGTAGAACCCAAGGGAGTTATTAGAGGATTATCCGAAAGATAGAGGTGTCTAGAAAAGGATCATGACCGGGGGCTGGAAATATTTTCCTCCGCACCGCTAGTCGAAATACGAGGACTCCCAAATTGTGGGACTGCCTGGCCGATGTCCTAGGGTATGACTCAAAATAAGACACCTTTAGGACTCTCTCATCTTGTTCATCCCTTCTCAACTCAAATTCAATTAAGGACCTTAAGGATTAGGGTTTTCTATTTTCTCCTCACCCTCTTGAGGTATGGGTAAGGATGATAAGGATTAAGGAATCCTCCACCAAATTAATAAAAAGCATGTAAATAAGATGTCATGGACATAAGCTTAATAGAGTAAGTGTAAAGGAATAGATACATGCTTAGGTCGTATGACACGAGTTGTCATGGCCCTCAGGGAGATCTGAGAATAGACCTCCTTGTCAGGAGGATGTGTTGAGAGAGTTAGTCTTGGAGGTAGAGACCTCCATTACAAGTAGAGACCTAGCTTATCCTTCAAGGATGATGTTAACCCTAACCCTAAGTGGAGATGACATGATGAGTTAGATGTCATGGTTGACTGGGTGTTTGGATAGATATGCTTTTGGTTTGCCATACGAGCCATGAGAGGTTGGATGATCTAGTACCTTTGACAACCCAACCCTGGTTAAGAGGTCATGATGGATGTCTTATGAAATAAGCATAAAGGGTTATCTTGAGCAAATATAAGTTCAAGCATAGGCTTCACCCACGTAGAGGTATGCCTGTGAGCTTGATCCTTCATGGAGAGAGGACCTACAGTAGTATGGCTGGATGTGGAGTTAGCCCAAGAGAGAGAGCAGGACCCTGGCAAGAAGGTTGGAAGCCTAAAACCCTGAGACATAAGGAACAGAGGGTAGTCGGGGATGATGCGACCTAAGTGGATGATAGTGGTTGCCTTATGCTTGACCCCTGGAGGCTGATGATATCTTGGTTGCCTTTAGAGGAACCAACCCTAGAGAGAGAACAATGCTTCTGGTACCTATGTGCCTATGGTATAAATGGTTACCTACTGAGATGAGACAAAGAGTGCCTTAGACCCTGAGGAGGTTTAGGTAACCCGGTTGTGATGCCTTGTACCTAGTTGGTTGTCCTTGAGAAGTACTCAACTATAAGGTGTGGTCCATATAAAAGGATCATGGGAGTACATGACATACCGTGGACATGCTTGATTCGTGATTAAGAGATTGAGCATGCAGTTGGACACCCCAAAGGTGGACCTAGGGTTTCTAGGCCTAAGAGGGGAAGAAGTGTACCCAATGCCCATGATGAGATTTGAGTCTATATAGTTTCGAGCATGGTACTCCTCATGCGTAGAGGTAAAGGAAACCCCTAAGGTAAGGGTATGTTTGATGAAACCCCCTCACCACTTATGTTGAGGAAGAGAACAAGTGTGACCTAGCATGGTTTAGAGGGTACGCTTGTGCCTTAGTAGTTGTTGGTTTAAGCATGCTCATATGGATGTAAACCCTAAGGACGTTTGAGACTGCTGTTATCAGGGTGTAGTTTTCTCCCATCCTGGGAGAGGGACCCTTTGGTAGGGAGTTTACCAGTTTGGTTGGTTTTGAGGTAACCTAAGGAGGTTTCGTAGGATCTTGAGAAGTTAAGTGAAAAGTACATGGCATGAGAATGAACTTGTAGACCTATTTATATCCATCTCTAAAGTGCATGTGGGTGTGTTACCATGGAGGTAACCGATATGGGGCCTGACCAAGATAGGCAGGTCACCATGATCCCTATTAAAGGATGAAAGACAGCCCATGAATGCAGAGAGAGATGATGAAGGCGTGGGTAAGGTTCTAAGTTGAACATGTACTATGTTTGTAACACCCCTCCCTAGGGTTTCTTACGTAACCAGAGGAAGCACAGCCTAATCCCCAACATTATCCATAATGTGGGGTACTTGGCATATTTGGGAGGAAATGTCACATACATGATCTCATAACAAGGAACAAATAACACTTGGCATTATGAAAACATAGATTCATACATAAGTTCTTGGAATAAAAGCTACATCAGTTTTCCAAAGATATACTAAACATAAACTAGATAATGATAGGATCTCCATAGATGGACGTCCCACCAGGAAACAAATCCTTGGATCTCTGGGTCCTTGGTACTCTCAAGGTTGTTCCTTCTCCTTGGCTCCAACTCCTGTGGACATCTCGTCCCCAGCCATGCACAGGAAAACAAACATCGTAAGTAAGCGGCATTGGCATATTATAAGACATAAAAATAAATATACAAGTGACTTAACATAATCATGAACATGCATTAACATTAATCGTTTCTTGATGTCTTTTACATAAAGAAATTTACTAGAAAAATATGCTCCTCTCTTAATGCCCCATAAGGAGCCCATGAATGCTCGGAAAGCCCATAATTGCTCGAAAAGCCCATAACAAGGTGCATATAAATCTGAATAAATTTCCATTATTCATGATCTTTCTTAAACTTCACTTATCTTCTTAATACCTTAAACTTAATCTTAATTGGGATTTCTCCCTCTTGAACATGGTTGGGAATTCTCCCCATGACCATAATGGGATTTCTCCCTCTTGAGCATGATTGGGAAACTTATTCGCCTCTTAAATCTTAATTTCTTATATCTTAATCATAAACCATAATCTTAATGGGATTTCTACTCTTAGACTTAGATTATAACAAACAACATTCAATAATCATATACTTGAAGAAAACATGCATTAACAATGATATTAACATAAAGTGCTTAACAATATTCATAAACATTCAATAAACCAAGAGTTATCTATGCCAAGGGCATGGACCGCTTACCTTGAACTAAATCACCTTAAGTCAAACTTGGTTTGACTGATTGGATTCCCTAAACACCTGAAATTAACATAATTATCATTTATCATATATCATTAAACCCTAATTTGCTTATATAAATATTGAGATGTTAAAACAGTAGAATCAGTCGATAAAAACTAGAAAATCAGATTCCTCATCGAAAATCCTTTCCAAAATGTATTTTTGCGTATTTTTCTGATAATCAGGTGACTTTCTACGAATTTCTCAAGATTAAACCAATAGCATATCGAGAAAAATCCACGTGGCATTTTTAACAGCTATCGGGCCCGCGATGAGTTGGACCAATCATGTTTGGCCAACTCAGCAGTGCGGATTGCCTCTGAGAACTCGCGGTCAAAGCAAAGGGGAAGGGTGAAAACCCGGAAATACCCTCGCGGTAGAAATCGTTAAGTAAAGAAAAGGCAGGGGTATTAAGGTCTCTTCAGAACCTCAATTCTTCTTCCCTTAGCCATGGCGTCGAGCGCCGATTCCTGGGAAGAGATCCCTCGAAGGAAAACGAGGTACGAGCATCAACCAGCAACAACGAGTTGCTCACTGACTCAAGCAGGTAGTTCTGAACTAAAGGACCCGTCTACTTGAGTCTCCCGAGCCATTGGCTCGCCTGTTCATCATGGCCTTCAAGGCTAGAACGGCGTAGGAGACAGGGGACATGATCGGGTACAAGAACCCGGTGAGAAGTCACCCACTGAGGCCATAGAAACGTTCCTAGAGGTGCGTCGGAGTCTCAGTGGTGGAAAGGTGGCTCGAGGGGCCACAGGACAGGGATGACGGTGAGAAACCAAGCCACAGACAAACTGAAGGAAGGTCTGCGTTTGTCGACCCAGAGGCTGGGCATGATTCAGGGAAAACCGAAAGTGGAAAAACCTTCGCGGTAGGTAGGTGATGCTCACCGCAACTGTGATTGGGTTGTAGAGGTCAGAGGAGCCAGGGAGGAGCTTCAGTCACCGGAGGAGGAAGGTCGAGTAGGGCGGGGAGCTTGGGGGTGGATGAGTCGCAATTGACTGAGGAGGAAGGAAGCTTGTGGTCCGGTGGTGCTCTCGGGGCCTTTATAAAGGAAGAACAGGTACAGTCGTGCCCCCTGCAACATGGGAAGGTGAGGGTGGAAACCTGCCCTTTTTGGGCATTTCGTATATAGGGCAAGGGGGAGGGTCTTCTAGGGGTCGTTAGGTTCGGGGAGGAGAGCCGAACTCAGGGGTGAAGGAATCTCGCGAAACCGTGCAGTTAAGAGGGAGAGAGAGGTCGATGGAGAAGTCATTGTGAAACAGGCTTTGAGTCGCTGAAAGAACGGAGGAAGAAGACAGCCCCAGCGCCGTTGGATCATGATCCAACGGTCGCCGACACGCGCACAAAATAAAACGGACGAATTACATGCGTAACAGTGGAAATCGAATAAATGTGACAAATAACACATTGATTGGTATACCATAAACCATATAAAACGTATAATTAACATTTGGAGGGTCATTTGAACTCCAAATGACCTCAAACTTCACCCATAGGTTAAATAGGTGCATTAAAACACAATTAATCAGTTAATTTCGTCTTTTAACCCACCATCACTCCTAATTAAACAAAACACATTCAAATCTTTTCCAATTTAATTGGGGGTCAAACAAGGTCAAAATGGGTTCAAATTTGAACCATAAGTACATTAGAGGGTCTAGAATATTCTCATACAATTGAGTTTTATGCTTGTATTCGGTTTAGGCCTAAAATAACAAAAACCATGATAAATGTAAATAAAGCCATTAATTCTTCAAATAAGAATTAAAAAATATGAAAATGTGCACTCCAACATAATTTCTTTTCAACTAATAATATGGAGACCATTAATCAAGAAATTAAACATGTAACTCACTAATAATCATATGAGAGAGAAAATTTGACATAAAAGTATTTTATCTTCATTTTCTTAAACAAAAAGGACATAGATATTCATGAAGAAATTTTCTTTAAATAAAACAAGTATAATAGGGAAATTGAACACAATAAGTGATTTTGCAAAACTAAATATGGGAAAAATTGCATTTGAGTCCTCAACAATTATCTAAATTAGAAAAGAGCATGCAAGGACTAAAATAATTTGGAAATTTTGCATAATTAAGATTGGGGTGTTACAATACTACCCACCTTAAATAAATTTCGTCCTCGAAATTTCCTAGGGTTTCTACCCACCCTAAGGGTTTCACATAAGCATACAAATCTTTCCATACAATTTTTTTTATATTATAAAAGGAGAATACATAAACAAAGCATTATGATTAAACATAAATTACTCAACTACCCTTACCTTGATCATTTTCCTCTTCTCCATCAGACATTTGCATGGTGAAGAGCCTTGGTTTGACCTTGGGTGGAGGATTAGGGTTCCTAGCTTGGTTGTGGTTGGGATCCTTCTTTGCAAGCTTAGGGCAATTAGGCTTGATATGCCCTTCCTCACCACAATAGTAGCAAACAGAAGTCCCAAACCTACAAGGACCACCATGGTTTCTTTTACATTTGGGGCATGGGGTTCTCCCATTCTCAGGGGAAGGCTCAGGGGCTTTTCTCTTGTTGTTGGAGGGTGGAGGTGGTTGATGGGGCTGATGGTGACGATTGTGTTGGGGTACCTCTTTCTTATGATTCCTCCCAGGATGCTCCTCCAATTCTAGGGCTGCATCCAAGGCCGATTGCATGGTCCGGTGTCCTCTACCAGACAAGGCAAAACTTAGGTCAGGTTTAAGTCCTCTAATGAACTTCTTAGCTCTCTTTAGCTCAGTGTACTCAGGACCATACTTTTGGAGCTTACGGAACTTCATGGCATACTCAGTGACAGTCATGTCACCCACTTGCTTAAGGTTCACAAACTCATCCTCCTTCCTTTCTAACATGGCTTCGAATACATAATGGTCATTGAAGACTTCTACAAACTCATCCCAAGAGAAAGGAGGGTCATCATCTTCCCTAGAGGCTAAGAGGTTTTCCCACCAAGTACGGGTTGCACCCTTGAGCATATGGGTGGCAAATCTAACCCTGCTACGTGGGGGACACTCTAGGTCTCTAAAGCAATGTTCCATGTTGCTCAGCCACTCCTCAGCCTTGGTTACTACATCAACCTCATCTTCACCATGGAAAGCATCGGGTTTAATCTTCAAGAAGTCTATGAGGGAGATCTCATGTGCTCTAGGTAGAGCTCTAGGTTGGAGGGCATTGGTCAAGGATGCTACTAGGGCATCTAGGGTGATTGGTGGAGGGACGTGGTTCATGTCTTTAGTCTTATCACCACTAGAGGATCCATGTGAGTGCCTTGACTCACCAACCTTCTCCTTCCTCTTAGGGGCCATCTGAAAGGGTAAACATAACATGATATTAGAACATAATATGAATCTCTAATGTTGCCTTAGTGGCCATCTATTCCTTGCTCTGATACCATTAATGTAACACCCCTCCCTAGGGTTTCTTACGTAACCAGAGGAAGCACAGCCTAATCCCCAACATTATCCATAATGTGGGGTACTTGGCATATTTGGGAGGAAATGTCACATACATGATCTCATAACAAGGAACAAATAACACTTGGCATTATGAAAACATAGATTCATACATAAGTTCTTGGAATAAAAGCTACATCAGTTTTCCAAAGATATACTAAACATAAACTAGATAATGATAGGATCTCCATAGATGGACGTCCCACCAGGCAACAAATCCTTGGATCTTTGGGTCCTTGGTACTCTCAAGGTTGTTCCTTCTCCTTGGCTCCAACTCCTGCGGACATCTCGTCCCCAGCCATGCACAGGAAAACAAACATCGTAAGTAAGCGGCATTGGCATATTATAAGACATAAAAATAAATATACAAGTGACTTAACATAATCATGAACATGCATTAACATTAATCATTTCTTGATGTCTTTTACATAAAGAAATTTACTAGAAAAATATGCTCCTCTCTTAATGCCCCATAAGGAGCCCATGAATGCTCGGAAAGCCCATAATTGCTCGGAAAGCCCATAACAAGGTGCATATAAATCTGAATAAATTTCCATTATTCATGATCTTTCTTAAACTTCACTTATCTTCTTAATACCTTAAACTTAATCTTAATTGGGATTTCTCCCTCTTGAACATGGTTGGGAATTCTCCCCATGACCATAATGGGATTTCTCCCTCTTGAGCATGATTGGGAAACTTATTCCCTCTTAAATCTTAATTTCTTATATCTTAATCATAAACCATAATCTTAATGGGATTTCTACTCTTAGACTTAGATTATAACAAACAACATTCAATAATCATATACTTGAAGAAAACATGCATTAACAATGATATTAACATAAAGTGCTAAACAATATTCATAAACATTCAATAAACCAAGAGTTATCTATGCCAAGGGCATGGCCCACTTACCTTGAACTAAATCACCTTAAGTCAAACTTGGTTTGACTGATTGGATTCCCTAAACACCTGAAATTAACATAATTATCATTTATCATATATCATTAAACCCTAATTTTCTTATATAAATATTGAGATGTTAAAACAGTAGAATCAGTCAATAAAAACTAGAAAATCAGATTCCTCATCGAAAATCCTTTCCAAAATGTATTTTTGCATATTTTTCTGATAATCAGGCGATTTTCTACGAATTTCTCAAGATTAAACCAATAGCATATCGAGAAAAATCCACGTGGCATTTTTAACAGCTATCGGGCCCGCGATGAGTTGGACCAATCATGTTTGGCCAACTCAGCATCGCGGATTGCCTCTGAGAACTCGCGGTCAAAGCAAAGGGGAAGGGTGAAAACCCGGAAATACCCTCGCGGTAGAAATCGTTAAGTAAAGAAAAGGCAGGGGTATTAAGGTCTCTTCAGAACCTCAATTCTTCTTCCCTTAGCCATGGCGTGGAGCGCCGATTCCTGGGAAGAGATCCCTCGAAGGAAAACGAGGTACGAGCATCAACCAGCAACAACGAGTTGCTCACTGACTCAAGCAGGTAGTTATGAACTAAAGGACCCGTCTACCTGAGTCTCCCAAGCCATTGGCTCGCCTGTTCATCATGGCCTTCAAGGCTAGAACGGCGCAGGAGACAGGGGACATGATCGGGTACAAGAACCCAGTGAGAAGTCACCCACTGAGGCCATAGAAACGTTCCTAGAGGTGCGTCGGAGTCTTAGTGGTGGAAAGGTGGCTCGAGGGGCCACAGGACAGGGATGACGGTGAGAAACCAAGCCACAGACAAACTGAAGGAAGGTCTGCGTTTGTCGACCCAGAGGCTGGGCATGATTCAGGGAAAACCGAAAGTGGAAAAACCTTCACGGTAGGTAGGTGATGCTCACCGCAACCGTGATTGGGTTGTAGAGGTCAGAGGAGCCAGGGAGGAGCTTCAGTCGCCGGAGGAGGAAGGTCGAGTAGGGCGGGGAGCTTGGGGGTGGATGAGTCGCAATTGACTGAGGAGGAAGGAAGCTTGTGGTCCGGTGGTGCTCTCGGGGCCTTTATAAAGGAAGAATAGGTACAGCCGTGCCCCCTGCAACATGGGAAGGTGAGGGTGGAAACCTGCCCTTTTTGGGCGTTTCGTATATAGGGCAAGGGGGAGGGTCTTCTAGGGGTCGTTAGGTTCGGGGAGGAGAGCCGAACTCAGGGGTGAAGGAATCTCGCGAAACCGTGCAGTTAAGAGGGAGAGAGAGGTCGATGAAGAAGTCACTGTGAAACAGGCTTTGAGTCGCTGAAAGAACGGAGGAAGAAGACAGCCCCAGCGCCGTTGGATCATGATCCAACGGTCGCCGACACGCGCACAAAATAAAACGGACGAATTACATGCGTAACAGTGGAAATCGAATAAATGTGACAAATAACACATTGATTGGTATACCATAAACCATATAAAATGTATAATTAACATTTGGAGGGTCATTTGAACTCCAAATGACCTCAAACTTCACCCATAGGTTAAATAGGTGCATTAAAACACAATTAATCAGTTAATTTCATCTTTTAACCCACCATCACTCCTAATTAAACAAAACACATTCAAATCTTTTCCAATTTAATTGGGGGTCAAACAAGGTCAAAATGGGTTCAAATTTGAACCATAAGTACATTAGAGGGTCTAGAATATTCTCATACAATTGAGTTTTATGCTTGTATTCGGTTTAGGCCTAAAATAACAAAAACCATGATAAATGCAAATAAAGCCATTAATTCTTCAAATAAGAATTACAAAATATGAAAATGTGCACTCCAACATAATTTCTTTTCAACTAATAATATGGATACCATTAATCAAGAAATTAAACATGTAACTCACTAATAATCATATGAGAGAGAAAATTTGACATAAAAGTATTTTATCTTCATTTTCTTAAACAAAAAGGACATAGATATTCATGAAGAAATTTTCTTTAAATAAAACAAGTATAATAGGGCAATTGAACACAATAAGTGATTTTGCAAAACTAAATATGGGAAAAATTGCATTTGAGTCCTCAACAATTATCTAAATTAGAAAAGAGCATGCAAGGACTAAAATAATTTGGAAATTTTGCATAATTAAGATTGGGGTGTTACAATGTTAGAATCCAAAGTCTATCCTAGGGTCAGGTAGGGATAAGACCGATGGAGGTAGGAGTTTCCCAATTTCCTAGTTGCACATGACCATAGGGTTGGGAGGTAACAACTATCATTGTCTGAGGGCCATGGGTTAGGAGATTGATCACCTTCATGAACTCATGGGACCCAAAAGGCTTATGAGTAAGGCACTCTATGGATGCATAAGGGAAGAGGGATGACCCCAAAAAGTGTCGGAACCCTATAGACCTAGAGGAGATGACAAAGGATTGTGTAGTAACCCAAGTAGGTTCGAGACCAGTTTCCCATGGAAATAATTTTTGATATCATGATGTTTGTGATGTGGAGACATGAGTTGCACGTTTCAACTAGATCTGAAGGTGTACTGGCAAGGTGGGCTGTACCATCTCTACTCTTGTAATGGGAAGAACTCTGTATTTGGACGGCCGCCAAATGCTTATTTGTTCTTGTTATGGGAGTGAGAGATAGGACAGTACGCATTCCATACACCAAGGATAAAAGATGATGCGAGATTGAAACATTGCTACAAGGTATGAGGACAGAGATGATAACATACCTTAGTGGAGTGAATGATACATGGATGGTTTACAAACACTAAGAGAAGTAATGTAGTCAGCTTATGAGGATGTTTTATCAGGAGCTATGTGGAATTTGCAAGTTAACCAAGGTTGAGTTTGATCACCATGAGGATGAGCTCAGAGCTTCTTGATGAAGACCAACTTAGAGTTTGAGATGAGATGATAAGTATAATACTTGGAGGTGTATGTTACCGAACACCTAAGGATAAGAAGTGTAATGAATGCTCTGGTTGAGATATAGTGCATAGTTTAGATGGAAGCTAGAAGAAGTTGAGGTTGTTAGGCTAACCTTAAGTCGAGAAAGAGAGATAAGTTTGGCTAACACCCAAATGTATCAATAGCGGTTAATCAAGTAAATGATTGTTTGGTTAGCCAGTCTAGTATGTGAAATAATGAAAGTATGGTTGTAGAATTGTAGATGTACTTCTTTGGAAGGGAAAGTGGTGAAACCCTAATGAGAGTGGTTTAGGGTTTCTGAGGTATCGATCTTGAGGAATCATGACATACCGCAGATCCTGGTTTTAAGATCAACAAACACCATGATACTACAAAAGATACTAAGTGACAGTAGTATTTTGGATGTTTAAAGTGAAGTTTCATGTAGCATGTGGCCATGCAAGCCAGGAGGTGAAGGACGAACACCAATAACCCAGTGTATCGATATAGAGTATAAAGAGTTCCCGAGAGGGAATGGGAGTTCCTCACTATGGATGTTGTGGTAAGTCTCCCCTAGACCAAGAAGGTCAAGATACAATATGGGTTATGGTAGATCGCCTTACCTAGATGACATGAGAAAGGAAGAGAGTTATGTCAAGGGACAGATATGGTTAAACTACATATGAAAAGGGATAGTTAAACTACACCATGATGTGTATTCAAAGTTCTTGATGTGACCTAAAGGTTCACTTCCATGAGGTGGAAGTAGATACATGAAGAGCTCAGTGTTTGTACAGTTTATCACCCCATACTAATGGACAGTATGATCCGGACTAGAGGGTCTGATGAGAGCATATTTAGGGTGATACATAGAGACAGTTCTTAAGATGTGATGTTAACCACCATAGCCTTTATCGGGATGTAAGAAGGAGGTTGTGTCGGTCACCACTTCATTAAGATGATGTTGGTGAAGGAGGCCTCGTGAAGGTCATAAAAGAACCACACTGTGTGCAGATGAAGTCGCTTGATCGTGCAATGGCTGAAAGAGAGAGCCCAAGGGTGACATGAGTCATGAGCTGATGCAAAGTAGACTGACATGTAGTTCACTGTGGGAGAATATGTGATGTGAAAATCCGACCCCCCTAAGCTACGGCTGAGAAAGCTGAGTCCCCGATATATGGGTCCAGTTGAGATGGAATTGTGGATATGATTGTGTCTAGCCTTGTCCCTCAGGAGAACGTGATGTGTAATGAGTGCCATGAGTCCGATCTAGAGCACTATGTGATGTACCCCAGCCATGTGTTGAGCCCTGAACCTATTCAGCTTTTGAGAGGCTGAAATGTCCTGAGTCACCTATGAGGGTACGATATACCAAGGTAAGAAAGAACTCAGATGGAAGAATATGAGACGATGAAGGTTCTTGGGAAGCACCATGGAAAGGGTGAAGCCACATGGGAGCCATTATGGACATATGAAAGGCTTATCCTGTTTGTTTGCTTGCTTGATGGAATTTTGAGGACAAAATTCTTATAAGAGGGGAAGGATGTTACAACCCCAATTTTGGGTTCAAAAGGAGAGAAATGTAATTTCTCATTTTAAAGATATTGGGACAAATGATGATATATTTTGTGTTGAATAAATGAGTTATGTTGAAAATAGCCTTGTTGTTTGATTTGTGGGCTTTATTGGCTATTGGGCCCAATAACAAGGAAATTCAATTAATTAATGAATATTTGAGTTGTAGAGAAAAGAGAGAAAAGGTAGAAACATATAGAAGGCAAATCCAAGGAGGGATTTCGTGCCTCTTGGGTTCCTTGGGTACCAAGGAGTCCAAAGTTGCATAAATAGAGCAATAAGAAAAGAAGAGATCTATTAAGTATTTATTTATTAAGAAAGAAATTAGAAATAATGATAAAATGGGAAAATAAGTGAAAAAAGGTATATTTGAGTATTCCTTAGTGGATTTTTGTATCCCAAGGATTCCTAATACTAAAGGACTTCCAATAGGAATATAGAGGAGAGATAAAGAGAAATCCTTAAAAAGAAAATTAAAAAGGAAAAGAAATTGATTAATAAAAGGGGAAATATGATAATTGACTTTTGGAAGAAGATAAAGGCAAATAGATTTTCCTAAATATGGGAATCCATGCCTTTGGGATTTCTTGAGGTCCAAGGGACCCAAAATAACAAGATAATAGAAAAGGGAAAAGAAATAACAATTAATTTTGTATAGATTAATGAATAACTTAGGAGAGAAGGAAGCCTTCTCGTCCCTTGGAATTTGTTTCCCAAATTTAATACAGAGTTAGATAATGCCACATGGTTTGAGAGATATCAATTTCTCAAGTTATCTCCAAAATAAAGATTTAATTTGGCTTTTTGTAAAGGGAGTTTCCTTTTGGATGAACGCAGGCTTTGAGGACCATTGGATCTCGATCCAACGCGGGTCATTCATCTTCAAAGTCCCACGCAGGCTGGGATTTTGTAAGTTACAGGAGGAAACTTCCATCTCAGATTCCTTGCAATCCAGTGGATATGCTCGCCTGTTGATAGTCCCTTTGGACTCAGGATGCGGAACCGCGAAGATCCATCCCTATTTTCTCTAGGTTTGGTCGTTGTTTTCGGAAACGCCCAATCCTCATAGGCGTGACCTTGACCCTATATATAGGGGAGAGTGGAAGGGGATACCATCGTACTCTATTGCTATCCTAAACTCCGCGGAAAGCTGAGAGGAGCATTTTAGTGCCCTCAATTCTATCCTAAACCCTGAACGGTACCCCAGTCGGTTGAAAGAACCTCACCGGAGTCCGGCGGGTAGGAGGTGGCTGTGGCATCATTTTCGGCAGAATTTGATGCTGGGCTCGAGTTCGTAAGAGGGAGGTGGACCTCCCTAGGTGAGCGGAACGCTCGCAGGTAGCAAGAACCCCAGAGTCAACCGCCAGGTTGACTACGGACTTGCTGCTCATTGCAGCGCGAGGAAGAATACGAGAGGGGGACCTTTAGATTTGGGTCCACGATGGATTTACAAAGTAGATCCATGGCCCAGGTCTCTGTGCACCTTCAACTTCAGGAAAGGTGGACGCGAGCAACTACAGCTGCAAGATCGGGTCAACCAAGGACCGTGACTCTAATCCGACGTCTATCGTTTTTCCAAAATGGAAAGGTAATTCGCCTCTCTAATTGGAAAATGCTAAAAATGTCTTTTTCTTACAAAAAGTGTAGTAATTCGTAGGAAGGTCAGATGAGGGAACTTTATAGATGAAAGTTGTGTAGAAAAATATGGGGAATTTGATAAAAATGCTTTGAGAACCTGATTCTACTTTCTTTTTCAAAACCCTAAAATTTCTAGCAAAGTGTATTAAAAGTTGATGAGAAACTCTAATTGAATATTAAGAGTGTAATTTGGTGAATCGATAGGTCAAATTGATAAGTTTGACCCTGTTAATGATAAAATAGGTTTGATTATCCGTTTTGAATGCAAAGATGCCTAAAGTAGAGTTGTAATACATAAAAGAAGACTAATTTATATGGGAACCCTAAATTGGGATAAAAGGAGATAAAAATCATATTTATTTGGAATAAGATAATCAGATTCTTAGTAAAGATCCTAAAACTTGTTAAATATGTGCTATAATGAGAAATTAGGGGTTTCGTGAAGTTTTTATAAATTAAGGGTCATAATATTGAAAGAAGACGTAAAAACCCTAATTCCAAAGAAACCCTAAAATTGGAATTTAAATCCTAAAGAAGTGTGATGAAATTGGATAAATATTAAGGAAATTTGTACTTTATTCCAAGATCTTGATATGTGTGCTTGCTTTCTTGGATTTCCTTCTTGCATGGAATATTTTGTCTCAAAATCATCCTAGCAGGTATGTGGTTACGCTTATGAATAACCGTTCTAGTTTTACGGTGATTTCCGAATGTTTTACCGGTTGCTTAATAAACTGTTGGATGTTTATTTAGTTCATGCAAATTATATTGTGGTTATGACTATCACATAAGAAATATGCCTACTAGCTCAGATCCTAGTCCCCTCTGTAGCTTTATAGATTGACCTAGTAAATGGCTACCAATGAGGGTAGGTCCATCAGGTCATTAAATGACTTAGTAAATGGCTACCAATGGGGTAGGTCCATCAAGTCATCATGAGTCAGGGATTGGTCTACCTTTGGGTAGGACCATGCGACTCCATAACCCTAGGTATTGGCTACCTGTGTGGTAGGGCCATGGGAGTGAGGATCTATCACATGAGAAAGGTGGTATCCATGTCCACTATAGGGACGTTACAGAGAAAGGGGATAGGCAAGGATTGAGTAGTAACGCTTAAAACGTAATCTTGATTGTTAAATGATATTTGGTTGATTACATTGTTAACATAGTTGCACCATTATTGTTTCCCCCACATACCAGCTTTGGCTGACCGACGTTTTATTTGTCGGCGTTTTAGGTATAAATCAAAAGAACAAACAGTAAAGCGACATATGTGGAATTAAATGAGAGATAACATGCACAGGAGGATTAGTTAGATTAACATCTTCATGGATAGAAGTTTAGAAATCCCAGTTTTTCCAAGGTAAGAAAAGTTTTATTTTATACCTGTTTTCAGTTTAGTTGGTAAAGTTTATTAATTATTACAGATTATTTTTTGAACCTTTGATCCTTTTAATTGGATAACGGCACTGACCTTTCGGTCTCCCTTAATTAGGGGTTACCGGGAGGCGGGGTCATTACAATTGGTATCAGAGCATAGGTTCCTCTAGTAATATTTAATAATTATTAAATTTTACAAATTCTGTAGAACCCAAGGGAGTTATTAGAGGATTATCCAAAAGACAGAGGTGTCTAGAAAAGGATCATGACCGGGGGCTGGAAATATTTTCCTCTGCACCGCTAGTCGGAATACGAGGACTCCCGAATTGTGTGACTGCCTGGCCGATGTCCTAGGGTATGACTCGAAATAAGACACCTTTAGGACTCTCTCATCTTGTTCATCCCTTCTCAATTATTTGTAACGCCCGGGCCCACTGCCCAAGGCTCTAGTAGAGTTTCAGGAATGATGACTGGCCCAAAAAACCACCACTAGCCTTAACTGCGCACTTTGTCCACACTGACGCGCAAGCCAGGATCAACTTCCCGACTGGTCACCCATCCTAGTACTACTCCAAGCTGAGCACACTTAACTATGGAGTTCTTTAGTGATGGGCTCCCAGAAAAGGAGGTGCACCTTGGTGATATGGGTAGTCCAATCATTTCTTTTAAGATCATGTTATTCGAGGCCTCAAATCCTGGGATGTTACAATCTTCCCCACTTAGACTCTTGACGTCCTCGTCAAGGCTCAACTATATGGTCTCATAATATGACCCCATTTCAGTGCAGACCCACAATGGCCCATGGACACCCAGCTCCCGTCCACAGCTACCAGCGCAAGGGCGGCTCCATCTCTTCTCTACGGATAGCCCTTTCCAACTTGCCTGGACTGCATGGCTCAAGACTGGCATGCCACATGCCCATGTGGGCCCCACCTACTGGAGGGGTTATGGCTCTGATACCATTTGTAACGCCCAGGCCCACTGCCCAAGGCTCTAGTAGAGTTTCAGGAATGATGACTGGCCCAACAAACCACCACTAGCCTTAACTGCGCACTTTGTCCACACTGACGCGCAAGCCAGGATCAACTTCCCGACTGGTCACCCATCCTAGTACTACTCCAAGCTGAGCACGCTTAACTATGGAGTTCTTTAGTGATGGGCTCCCGGAAAATGAGGTGCACCTTGGTGATATGGGTAGTCCAATCATTCCTTTTAAGATCATGTTATTCGAGGCCTCAAATCCTGGGATGTTACAAATATCATGAGTAGGTAACTTAGATTACTCACAACAAGCTTGATAACAATTACTCACCTTTATTAAGGAATATGAAGAACATGTATACTAATACTTGAACAGGATATTAAATGCAAGCGATGTAATAACAATCAATGTTCTTCATAGTTCAACCTAAGCAGTTAAGCTACGCGGTTGATTATTTTTTACAAACATCATTATGCCCTGCGGAGATGAGATATACCACTCATGCTCCAACCGATCACTAGTAAGTCGCATCGGTATCATACTAGGTCATCGAAAGAGCCGGATTCTCATGACCTTCAACTACCTCAGTCAGAATGAGGATAAACATGCAGGAAATCTAGTGTCTCTGCTATTATAGCTCACCAGGGTATTCTGGTACTTCACTATTAGAGTCACAGTGGCATTCTGCACTCTTTTCGCTATCGAAAGATTTCATGTTTATCTCTCATCGATGCGGTATAAAATATTTCCTCGATAGAATAGAGTTACATCACCCCGGCATAAACACATAGTGATGGGTTGATGGATTAAGATATATCCACATCAACTTCTACACTAGGATGTAAGGGTATTCACATCCATATTCCCCACATACACAAAAGTATGTGATCCAGGAGTTCCCTTAAGAAAACCTATTTCACCATCATTTAACTCCTGACAATGATGGATCTATGATCAGGGCTCTACATGATATGATTATACTTGGTTATTAGGTACATTTCATTATTCTTTTAGCATCATACATGTTTCCAAACATTCAAGTACTAAACATGGCTATAACAGAAGAATACTAAATGTAACAGGTATTACTCATATCAGTTATCAGATGGATATCAATTCTTAATCATCTTATCACTATGATTCAGGAACATGGTTACTTACACCCTTATATCATCATAACACTTGCTATCAAGTGACATGTCAGCATCAAGTCATCTATTAGCATGACCTTGATGTCATTCATGGCCCTCAAGGCATATCAGTTTCATATGATGCCACTTGCATCTAGGCAACATAGTTATTTCGGTTCATAAGCTATTGACATACTTTCAATGGATATTATGTCATGATCCTTACCTGGATATGATTATTCTCTTATAAGAATCTGCATGATTAAATCAATTGATAATAATCAACAATTCATAGTCAGATTAGTAGTCAATAAGACAGAATTAACCTTTCAATTCAAGGTTATACTTTTATGTCCTTACAAAGGGTAAGATTCCCTTATTTATATCATTTAGGGTTATTCAACCCTTCCATTATGATTAGGAATAATGGTTCCTCATCTCATATCTTGATCATACAATTCATTCTTAAAGGAAAAACATGAGTTTAGAGTTTATTGTTCATTTCAACATATTACTATGAACTAGGTTTTACTATTCACATTACTCATGATTACCCTAAAATTAGGGTTTACTATTCACATCATAACGAAATGAACTCATAGTATCATCATGAATGAGAAACATCATCATTGATGCTTTCAAATTAGGTTAAGACTCATCAATCATCTTAATTAGGGTTTTCATGATCTCTCATAAGTGGATCATGCCCTAATCCTGCATATTCATATACATTGAAGGCACTTTATTTGAGTTTTAACCATAAATGGTACTTTCTCTCTCTCCTTACTAATAGATGGTGATTATATCACTCTAGATAGGGTTGGTTTATGTCCTCATTGATTAACATAAACCAAATCATCACTATCAAGTGATTAGGGTTTGATTAGAACAAGGTATCACTCAAATTAACCCCTCAAGGGCATTTTGGTAATTTACCCATTGATCATAATGGGTCAATTCATTAGTCATTTAGTCCCTTAATGTCTTAAGTTACCATTAGAGTTTAGATTAGATCATCATTGAACCATTTACACCTTCAAGTGATTAAGTATAAACAACCTTGAAAATCTCCAATTGGTTTAGGGTTTAACCTTCAACCTTCAACCCATTTAGGTTTTAAACGACCTTGAACTCGTTTAATCTCAAACGACCTTGAACCCATTTGAGCCTTAAATGAGTGTGGACCCACTTGACCTTAAACGAGTGTGAACCCATTTGACCTTAAAGGGGTGTGAACCCATTTGACCTTAAAGGGGTGTGAACCCATTTGACCTTAAACGGGTGTGAACCCATTTGACCTTAAACGGGTGTGAACCCATTTAACCTTAAATGAGTGTGAACCTGTTTGGGCTTAAACGAGTGTGAACCCACTTGATTTAAAATGAGTGTGAACCCACTTGAGCTTAAACGAGTGTGAACCCACTTGAGCTTAAATGAGTGTGAACCCACTTGAGCTCAAACGAGTGTGAACCCACTTGAGCTCAAACGAGTGTGAACCCACTTGAGCTCAAACGAGTGTGAACCCACTTGAGCTTAAACGAGTGTGAACCCACTTGAGCTTAAACGAGTGTGAGACCGTTTGTATGAACCCCCAAATGGTTTTGAACCCGTTTGGGTCCTTCAACCCAAAACTCAACAAGATCTATACTTGAAATCAGCAATTTCAACCCGATTAGGGTTGGGGTGTTGAAGTGCCTTCAACTCTCAATTGGTTAGGAATTAGATTATAATTCTTTTTAGAAATGAAATTAAATATATTATGAACATACCCTCAAACGGTCGTCCCTTGGTCAACCCTATCAAACGGTCTTGAGACCATTTTGATCCAAACGATCTTGCAAGATCGTTTGAGATCAAACGGGTTGAAACCGTTTGACCTTAAACGGGTTGCAACCGTTTGGACCAAAAGGGTCCAAGGTCATTTGATAAAGTTACCTAGGAATCCACGCCCATCATCCTCAACCTCTGTTCAGGTCGGCTACACCACCGTTTTTCTTGCAAAAGTGCAAGGAAGAAGGGAGGTAGAAGAAGAACTAAGCACAAAAAGTAAGAACAAAGATATGCATAATAAAGCTAGGAGTTTAGAGTTATAAAACCCGCATCAAATGTGGTTCCTAGAGCTCCAAGCTTCCAAGCTTCAAGCCTTTAATGGCGTCTTGAGCTCCACAGGTCAGCCAAGGTTGTTTCTTCAAGGAAAAGTTGAGAAGGATCGGCTAGGAAGAGAAAACTAAGTAAGATAACCATGAAACCAACCTTGTAACCTAGTTTCCTCCATGAATTCGAGCAAGATGATGATAAAAGCTTACCTAGATGAACTTGGTCCTCTTTCTCTACTCCTGAGCTCTATCCTAAGTCGGTCTAAGCAAGGGAATAAGAAGGAAAGAAAGGAAATGTTGCCTTTGGTTGCAAAGGAAAGGATCATATATACTTTGAGGTTATTTTCATCATAAGGACAACTTACTCCTCCTTTTCACAACTAGGTCCTTCCTTTCTTTTAGGCACGTCCCTCCTATTCATATCTAAGGTAAAACTTCTTCTAAGACCAAGGACTAAAGGCAAGGAAGGTCAACTTGTCACTATGGTGCACATATACATATAAGGGTCTCCTTTACTTACAACCTTGGTGGTTTAATTACAAAGGTATTTCTTATAATATGATTATTCAAATGAATTGCCTCCTTCATTATTATAACTTTAAATGATGTCAAAAGTCATAAAAGATTTTCTAGAAAGTGTATATCACAAGTTACACCCCTCATTTTGGGTAAATTGCACTTTACACCAAAATTAGGGTTTTAAGCACAAGGATTGCTCCACAAGCTGCACCTTGGTGCCCAAACTTGGGAAATCCATCATACATCATCATATTCATACATATGATGTCTATTTGTTAGAGGAACATCTTAACCTGTGTAATTTGCAAGTTAACCCCTCTAATTGGGTAATTTGCACATAGGTCCCTGTATTACCAAACAATACTACAATCATTGTTTTTAAAAAGGTCAGAATTGAAAATGTATGTTCCTTAGGAACTTAATTACATGCCAAAAGATAATCAAAAGAATTTATTTACATATTTAGGCAGAACACCTAGGGTTAGTTTATAACCCAGGTCAGGGATGTTACACTGCCTTCTTGGCAGTTTCGGTGTTGGACGGTATTTTGCTCGATGGATTCTTTATTAATTCAGCCATCTGAGCTAATTGCTGATCAATTTGGCATTGATGCGTCTGCATATCCGCCATCTAGACCTACAATGAGTTCAAAACACCCAAATTTGATAGCGCACTCTGCGCTAGCTGGTTATCAATTGTGTCCTGCCTTTTTACAAAATCAAACAATTGTCCAACCACATCTGACTGGCTTGAAACCTTATCCTGCCCCTGCTCTTTGGCTGATCCTTGATATTTAACTTGCCCCTAGAAGTTTCCTTTGTTCGACTGGAAGGAGGTGTTTTTTGTATTGACTTGGTCCTCCCCTCTTCTCGAAAGCTTGAGGTTGCTTGGAGGAGTTATGCAACTGATGCGAATTTTTAGCTGCATCTTTGTTGCCATAACTGAAACCAGGGTGGTCCGGCCTTTTGAAATTTACAAAAGAGACATTCTCAGTCTCCTCAGCCTCAGATTCAGTATCGCTTGATGCGTCTGGTCGAGTGTAGATGCAATTATCTACCTCGTTTCCTCCCTCTCCACATGTTACACACTTCATTACCTTTTCAACCTGCTTCTTCCCCTTTCTGCCGGATTCCTTCAGCTACTTTACATCCGTAGCTATCCTCTGGATCTGAGAAGTAATAGTCTCCAGAGCCTTGGATTCAAAAGAAGGTCCTTCACTAACCTTTTTTATCTTGACCCCTATCAGATCTATCATAGTCAGTGTCGGCTTGCAGCTCGGCCATGTTCTTGATGATCTTCTCAGACCTGCTTGGCTTCTTCCCTAGGAAGTCACTTCCTGCTGCTACGTTCAGTAAAACCCTTTCATCGGGAGTTAGACCGTTATAGAAGGTAGTGATTAAGAAACCTTTCTTGTAGTTGTGGTGAGGGCAGTCCCTCTGATATTCCTAGTATCGCTCCCAGGCGTCGTGGAGGTTCTCATTGGGCTTTTGCATGAAGGAAGTTATCCTTTGTCTGTTTCTCACAGTCTTCTCAGTTGGATAGAACTTGTTCACGAAGGCATCCTCCAGTGCTCCCCATCCATTCAGAGATTGGTGGGGCAGCCCCAGATACCATGATAGGGCCTTATCTTCCAAGGAGAAGATGAAGCCCTTGTAGTAGATTACTTCCTGGGGAACTCCCCGCATCTTAATGGTGTCGCATATATTTTTGAAAGCATCCAAGTGGTGATGGGGGGTTGTCATTCTTAGAACTCCCTCGAAAGATTTTGTTATGAATCATAGAGATTACTGATGGCTTGAGCTCAAAATATGTTGCGTTGAATCGTGGGATGATGACAGGGCATCGGGAATTGTTAGCCTTTGTGGAAGCTAGCTCCCTCAGAGTCTTTTCTTCTTCTTCTGAATCATCGCTGTCACTGGCTTCCTGGCGATGTTCTTGATGATTGTGATTTCTTCTGTGCCTTTGGTGGTGGCGACGTCTATCATGGCGAGGATCTTCCTCGAACTGCTCCATTTCTAGATCTTCGAGTTGATCATTGTCGTCGTAGCAGTCGTTGACTTCTGGTGGAGGCGAATGAGGCCTAGCTCTCCCTTGGCGTTCCCCTTCTGAATGGGGTGGTTCGACGCGAGGTGGCATGTTGGATAGTGTCGGTGCTCAGTTGAGCATAATTTCTTTCTTCTGAGTACTTGGAATCATGTAATAATCAAGTCATAAAATCTGTTATTAATAATACAAATTATTCATTTCAGGCAAAGAATAATAGCAATAAAATGAAAAGGAAAAAGAGAGTGTTGTCAAGCTTATTTCTAAGCTTGAGGGACTGGAGTGTAGTTAGTGGATTCGGGTTCGTCAATAGTACCATTTTGCCTTGTCCCCGACAACGGCGCCAAAAAGTTGACCAGCCTAAATCGCGCGTCCAAAAAAAGGGAAGCAGATTTGAAGTAGTCAGACTTTTAAATTTATAACCCGAAACCTTCTAGGCCCCCGCGACTTTGTTTATTGGGTCGAAGTAGATATACGGGGTCGAACACTGGGACAAGGGTGGTAGTGTTGAGAATGCGGAATCGACACGTTACACTCTGGTAAGGGCAAATGGATGGTAAAGTTCCCCAAGGGGACAGCAGGATAAGACCGATAGAACAAGAGAAATCTATCTCCAACTGGAGCTACGAGGAAAATTAAGGTTTTAAGCATTTATTAGTTTTTAGGGGGTTTCATGCAAGGGAAATAGAGAGATAACACTATTGCTAAAGTAAGGTACGAAGGAGAAAACTTCAGTAAAACAAGCGGCAGCAGAAACATCCTGTACCCCTCGTCTCGAAGCAGGTACCTCTAACCAAGCATCAACACTCCTCTCGAGGTTGCTGGTTAACTAAGCATCAACACCCCTCTCGAGGTTGCTGGACTCAAGTTAGAGCGGAAATGTTACTAAAGCAACTCCGATTCCGGGCACTCTCGTACTCCAGAATCGGACCAAACATTAGAGCCGCAACACCTCTCTCGAGGCTGTTGCAACGGGAAAATGTGATTCAGTAGCTAATTGAAACACGATCCAAGCATACAAGCTAGAGTTCAGATGTCAAACATAGTAATCATCCAACAAAAGTACCAAGCATAAAGCAGCAGATAATTAAAATTCTTCCATTTCCATAAACATATAAGGGTCTGATTACATTGCATAAGTAAAAGAAGTAAATGACTGAAATAACAAAGATAAATGTCACCTCTTGATCTAGGAGGGGGACAGACAACAGCAGACTCTCCAGCCCGATACCGGGCAGGGGCCTTGCCTGATACCCCTGTGTCGGGCGACACCCTCTCAGGCGACACACTCATAACGGGCAGACGTATCGTGCGGGTTGCCCTTACTCGATACGATCATGTCGGGCGGCACCCTCTCGGGTGACACACCATGACTGGCGATGCGTATCGGGGTTCGGTATCGTGTCGGGCTAGATTCATGCTTCTAGTATCGGTCACTTGTATCGGGTATCCTTGTTGGCCGATATCGGCCTGTAGTGGTGCCTGGTATGGTCCTAAGTGAACCATTCCCTCCCTCTCGGGATGGGGAAGTGCTCACCTAGAATCGCCCGACACAACCTCTGGGGCACGATACGCTAGCTCTTGAAGCTTTCCTGAGTTGGCTTGTGTAGGGTTCCGACCCGTCCCATCGGAGTCCTCTAGCTTCTATTTATAGGCAGCGGTTGGAGGAATTTATGGTGCTCCGGATGCCGTGTGTCCTTCATCAACTCTTATTATCACAGAGTCGGGATGGCAGATATCAGTATCGCTCGACACAAGGGGGTTGGCTGTCGGTCATCGTGATGGGTGGCGCCTGCCGGTGGGTGGCCTGTATCGCGCGACACGCTTCAGTTGTCGTGGCGAGCCCGACTCTCAGTCGGGTAAATGGCGTATCTCTCGTCTTCTTCCTCTTGTGCGGCACCCTTGTGTCGCACGTCAGTGTATCCCGTTGCCCTGTCGGGCTGTGAGCGTATCAGCCGACTTCCTGGGGAAAAAGGCCGATGTAGGTAGAACATGTTTATGGGCCGGGACATGCCTTTTTGCTGCTAAAAGAGTTAAAAATGGAGGAAAACTCTGCAAAAGTTGGAAATATTGAGTTAAAAGCGTGGCACAGCCTGTTATTGCAAAAACACATATAAAAAGAGAGGAAAACGGTTTAAAAGGGCAGTTTTGATAACGAAATAAGGGCCAAAAACATCACAAAATTTGGTGTTATCAAAAGGGTAGGAGGGTCAGTGATGAGGATGAGGGACACAGGAGAAAGGGATCTTGGACTACTGCTAGAGGGGAAGAAACCTACCTCTTGTGATGCGCATCTGGGTAACCAATTCCATGGCAGAGGTGAACAAGCCCATGGGTGGTCAGTTTTGGGGTAGAAGTTGATGAGTCTGTAGGAGGTGAGTCAAAAGCACACAAGGAGATTTGGTTTTTTTCTCATTGATTAGTTTGGGTAAAGTAATGGTGGGATGAAGGGACAAGTGGAGTGAGAATTGAAAGTGACTAAAATGACCTGATCTTGCATATTTGTGAAGCTTATATGGTTCTCAAATTTACCTTTGATGGAATAATATTGTGGTACATTGTGGCTATCTCCTTAGAATTTTGGCCAAAGGATTTTTCCCTATTTATGTGGGCCTGATCTTCACTATTACTCAACACTTATGAAAGAATTGTCTCCAACACAATCATTCTTCATTAAATATATGGTTTTCTAGTGGAACTGAATCATGTATTGTGATTATGGTCTACTACAACCGATAGAGCATATTGTTTGATTATGGTCTATAATAATGGGTTAGATCTTGTTGTGCAACTATAGTCTAGTACAATGATTTATCACATAATGTAATCTCACATGTATTGAAACGGTACAGGCCTGTTGTATATAACTAGGGTCTATTACAACAGATAGATCATGTTTTGTTATTATGGTAAATTACAGTAGGTTAGAGTATGTTGTATGGTTCAATCTATGACAATATTCTAGCATACATTGTAGTCTCAGACATACTAAAACATGTCAGACTTGTTGTATATAAATATGTTTTATTACTACAGATTGAGTGTGTTGTTAATCACAAAATTGAATGCCTTGTTTTCTTTCTTCCTTCTTTTTTTGAATACAACGGGTTAGACTATATTGTGTTATTATGATATACTATAATAGTTTAAACACCTGATGTAGATTCATATACATTTCAACGAGTTTGGCCCGTTGTGTGTACCTTGAGATGCAAGCAATGTTTAATAAACAACATGTAAACATACATCGTGTTATATATATGCTTATTATAACACTAATAACACACCTCTTGTATTCTTCTTACTATAATTACTCATTTTGTAGTAGTGATACAACTTCCCAAGACTTAGAATTTTCTCCCAGTGTGTTACTAGAAATATCAATATAATACAATAAAATTACCGTGAACCACACTTTCTTTTTCCATGACACTTTGATTTTCCTATTAAGAGAAGGGAATCCTAAAATTACTTGCATAGTGATCGGAATTATTTTGACCTAATGTGTCAAATGGGTTGTGTTTCAAACAACAACCATGTAGACGTATGTTGAGACTTTTGAATTTGGTTTATTTTGACCTTATGGTGTTTTTCTCATGATATCCATGATCGAGGAATGTTGTTAATAATCTTAATTGTGAAATAATTATGCTTCCAACTACTAGTAATTCAATTATTGTATGACATGGTTGGAAGAAATAGAATAGAATGTCAAACATTTAGTAAAATTGATAAATGAATTGTTCTCATTATGGTGGTTTATTTTTTAAGATTTTCTATTGTAATTAAGATCAGGTTGTCTATCATGCATGTAGAATTATGTATTCTATACTTTCAGAAGTACAACTTTCTTGATAATCTGATTGTGGCTAAATTATATGATTATTTTTGCTTAATTTTTTGTTCGAAGCTATGGTATAATCATTTCCTTTTGGATCATGAACTATACTCTATTTATGTTAGTCCCCAATCATGTTTGATTGGTGTATACATCAGATTAGTTCACATTGGAGATGCCTATCGATTTCTCCCCGTAATAAGTATCTTATTAGCAGTCTCGAAACTTGACAACACATAATTTCAAAGAAAGACCTTTACGTGAATGGTTGTAAATGTCATGATTTCATTAGCGATGTATAAAAATAAACTCAAAAAATATGCCGAATGGTGTTGGAAGTTTCAATGAACTTAAAGTACAAATGTACAAAATAACAACAAAAAGCATATTGGATCATAATCAATCAACTCTTGCATCGAATCAAAAGATTAAGAAATGGCCTAGTATTCTAACCTATGAATATTAATACTTCCTCACTCGTATATCCGTGTCCAAAGAAAAGCATGACCCAAGGTTTTTGCGTATTACAAAGGGTATTATGGACAAGCATAAATATATGCATCCCATTGCAATGTGTATCACACATAAGTTTGAATTTTGAAATCCAGAATTCATTCAATGGCCGTGCTCATTTTACTGTTGACTCCGTCTTATGTTAACGTGGTTTGAAATGAAGTTTTCAATAGAATGTTATTAAAATTTAACATTTGACAAAGGTAGTAGTACAATATATCAGAATTTTAATACCCATGTTTCAAAACTTAGTAGATACATCACACTTGGTTAGATTCAAGAAGTGGAGAGAATTCTTTACGATTTCGTTTGATTGGTTGCACTACAAAATCAATTTCGAGTTCAATTGCATGCCAAGTGAAGTTAGTTTTCCGTCTATAATCATGCTACTAGACTGGCTAGTCATCTTCTTGTCACATGGGTTTCGTTCGTCTGAAAGCAGACGTAAGAAGAAACGCATTGTAACCTGTGAGCCAGAGGAACATGTGCTTCAACTATGTAACGAGGCCAAAGGCTTCAGCGTTTGGGTTCAAGTGAGATCACAAGAGGGTACTGCAGATAATTGCCATCCCAGCCACAATCTCTGTACTGACTATCTACCGGCCTATATCAAATTGCCTATCTAGAAGAATATTATGACTGCAAGTAGTCGGTGGAGGGGATTCCAGATATCCAACACTTTAATTAAGAGCATATAGAACCGCAGTCAAAGCAAAATCTACTGAGAAGGCTGTACGCTTTGATCGTTTCCAATTTCCACATAAAAAATAAATGGGCGGAGATTCTGAGTGGCCGCAGCAACTTGATGCTCATGATGGATGGGAATGTTCAATGATTGAGTACTGAGCATCACGGCGAGAGGGTGGGGTTCGATAAAAGAAATGCACTACCAAATAGGAGCCAACACCTATCCTCACATCATCACATGCAGAATCCAGAATCTGATTAGTTATTTAATTGCATTCCTGAGTCACTATATTAAATGCTAACCTCCACAGTGGCTAAGAAGAGACCACGTAGGTGCTAGTTATAAGGAAACATCTCAGAAAGCCCCTTTTGTAGTTTTGATTGGGTGAAGCGTCGCCCTTTTCCCGCGTGATTGAGAGGCGATCTGCTCACGCACAAGACTCGTCTGCTTACGGTTTGGTCAGGATAGAAAGATGTACAACACCATCACTAGTTTACAAAACTAAAGCCGGGATATGTATATATTAGCCTCTAACTACTTCTGATCGTGAAAGAAGATCGAGCAAAGGACCCAGCAGGAGAAAGGAGCCTTTAGCTCATTAGCCGCGAACCTGCGCTGAATATCTTCTGATGTATCAATCTATCTAGTATGGCGGTGCTCTCTTTGATTGCCTTCTTGACGTTTTTGGAAGTGATGATGTAATGCACTGCATGAGTCTGGTGTAGGAGAAGCATGGATTAAGAAAATGTCAGATTGATGGTTCGACTCTGTTTCCGAAGGATATGGATAGATCGTGTGCATGCATGGCTTCTGGATATATGTTCCTAGAGTTTCCTCGCAGCTTCTAGCACAGAAAGCTGTGTCTTAACTGAACTAATATGAGAGAGTACTGACAGTAGTCTAAAGTAGTGCCTTTGCTGTGATGCATGCATACAGGTCACAAATACTATTTTTCTGTAAGACGAAATATTGACGATCTTTCCATGGAAATCTTTCGATGTACGTGAAGGGTTTGGATCTTGTCATTGGCTTAGTTGGATGGTTGATTCTCCATGGCGATTAGCAACCTTCAGCTATGTTGTCACGTCCAACAGTACTATGTGATCATGCTCCATTTGTAAGTCACGTGCCATGGTCATCACGAGGGTACCTACGTGGTTAGGCTTATGGATGCCATGTTTCTAGACTGTGTGGTGCCAGTTGCGATAGGAGGGGGAGTATCCTCTCTATGAAAAGACGCTGCTAGCTATCACATCACTCATAAACTCGCCGTTCAAAGAAAAATGATTTATAAAGGTAGAATGCGAGGCATTTTGCTGTTATATGTATAACAAAAAAAAAAACTTACTTCTCTCCTTTTTTTTTGTTGTTGTTATATAACATAACAAAAAAATGCATCCCATTCTATTTCTCATTCTGCCTCATAATAATATATCACTTAAAAAATTGTAGATAGAGCTGTGGAAGTAGTTGCCTCCTATCTTTTACTCTTTCCAAACAACAAATAGGATATATAAGGGTTAGTGAAAAAAAGATTATCTAGATTTGACTTAGTGGTGTTAAAAACCATCGGACATGTTTCATATTTGACAACATAGCTCAACTACTCTTATTTGGAACTCGATAAATTGGAAATTGAACCTGGTTTTATATTGTTTTACTCTGAAGTGATCTGGATATTTGTGATGCATATTGACTTCTAATGTGATTAGAACTTTGATATTCTAAATATGTCAATTCATATTGAAATCATCAAACCCTAAGCCCATATGCTTTTTCTTTGAATATCAACATAGAAACCATTCAAACGTAGATTGGAAAAATCCGAACCTAGAATCAAACCTTTTATGGTTGAACTGGGTTGAGCTAATAAGTTCAGACATTATTTTGATAACATTAGTCATACAAATTATTTCAAGCTCATTCATGCTCGAGTCAAGGAACCTGAAGTTTAAGAGATCCCGGTTGATGGAAGTCGATCCTTTTATTTAAAATTGTGAAATAATATAGTATAAATAGACCCCAATCTTCTAAAAGATAGTTATCAGAAAAAATGTACATTTCCCTTTGTACAAAGGAATAGTTTTATTCTAGAGAGAGGTTATTAACAATTTATTATAATATATAAAGTAGTTCACATGCAAGCACATTTGTAGAAGTACAATATAATACATTTAATTTGATTTCATACTTTTTATATGCTTGATACTAGCAAAAGATATTTTACTTTAAAAGTCACAACTATTCTATCGTAGTCATTTTCCTTTTCAATTGTAAGGTAAGTGTAACGCCCCGAGCCCACTACCCAAGGCTCTAGTAGAGTTTCAGGAATGACGAATGGCCCCACAGACCACCACTAGCCTTAACTGCGCGCTTTGTCCTCACTCACGCACATGCTAGGATCAACTTCCCGACAGGTCACCCATCCCAGTACTACTCCAAGCTGAGCACGCTTAACTATGGAGTTCTTAGTGATGGGCTCCCGAAAAAATGTACATTTCCCTTTGCACAAAGGAATAGTTTTATTCTAGAGAGAGGTTACTAACAATTTATTATAATATATAAAGTAGTTCACATGCAAGCACATTTGTAGAAGTACAATATAATACATTTAATTTGATTTCATACTTTTTATATGCTTGATACTAGCAAAAGATATTTTTCTTTGAAAGTCACAACTATTCTGTCGTAGTCATTTTCCTTTTCAATTGTAAGGTAAGTGTAACGCCCGGGTCCACTACCCAAGGCTCTAGTAGAGTTTCAGGAATGACGACTGACCCCACAGACCACCACTAGCCTTAACTGCGCGCTTTGTCCTCACTCACGCACGTACTAGGATCAACTTCCCGACAGGTCACCCATCACAGTACTACTCCAAGCTGAGCACGCTTAACTATGGAGTTCTTAGTGATGGGCTCCCGGAAAAGGAGGTGCACCTTGGTGATATGGGTAGTCCAATCATTCCTTTTAAGATCATGTTATCCGAGGCCTCAAATCCTGGGATGTTACAGTAAGAAATGGCTCTATTAGGTGACCAGATACTATGGACTATCGTGATCATGAATTATTTTTGGTATTTGCAACACAAATAAATAATGTAAGATACAATTAAGGATTGTCAACAAAAGAAATATTGTGGACTATCGTGATCATGAATTGTCATGCATATCCCTCTTCACATATACAACAAGTTAGTTTTAAATGAATAAGCCAATTGCTTGGGGGATTTTTCCGTTTCGACACTCATGCCCTCAATCTTTCTCAAAGTCGTTTTGACGCCTAGCGGTCAAGAATGATACAACAACCCCAATTCAACTTGTATCTCTCATAGAAGGGTTGGCTTATAGGATCGAATATGAAGAACTACCTCTAATTTGTCTTTCCTACGACAAGTTAGGTCACCATCAAGTGAAATTCCCTCTTCACAGTGTGGATACTACAATGGGTGAGGATAGCCCAACAAAAGATTCTAGTTTTCTGTGGTTACCTGAAGAAGAGCAATAGGAAGTGCACTACAATATAAATATTCATTCAAAACGTCCTCAATTAGATCCTCAGATCCCTAACTTGGGGAGAGACAAGCTACAGTTAGATCCTCACAAGAATTAATCTTCACCGATAAATTTCTTTGCTTTACTACATGATATGGATGACTCTGGGGAGGTACTGCCATCTGTATCCAAAGTTATTTCCACTCAAGGTTCTACACATTTAACTCTCCATAAATTTTGGAATCGGAAAACAAAGTCTACAACTATTGTTGAACAATCTATTGATATTCTGGGACCATTCTATGTTTCTCAACTAGTGGTTGTTTTATTGCAATAATGATTCCTCAATGTGATAATGTCAGGGTTATAACTACACAAACTCATGTATCACCAGATTTAGATGGGGTTATACACCATGTGGATTATGAAATTGGTTTAGCTATTCAAACACCTTCTGATATGGTCCTAGAATAATAACCAATATCTATTCATGCCCCCTCATTCACCACCTCCTAGAGTTATAATGGTAAGTTGGGTAGGCAAACGAGGAGTTCCAATGGTCAGATAAATTACTCGCCTTAGTTAACATGTAGTCAAGCAAAGAAACAATTATTAGAAAATGAGCATCTTGCTCAGGATGAGAGGGGTGATGATGTAATATGAATTGTTATGTTAGATGTCATATGTTGAAATGTTCAGGGTATTGGTAATGACCTTACCCAATCTAGACTCTTGGATTCGATTTGTATACATAAACCTAAAATTGTTGTAGTCCTAAGACCTTGTGATTCTGGTTCAGTGGCAGATATAATTGTTCATAATATTGGTTTCACTTGTTCACACTGAGTGGAAGCAAGGTGACTCTCTCTAGAGGAATATGGAATCTATGGCATCCACATGAAACTCAAATCCAATTGATTTAAAGTCATCATAAATACTTACATTGTTGGGTTAATAAAAATTGCTTTGTAAGGATTCTTTATGCTAATCATATACCACAAATTTGTCACCTTTTGTGGAGCCACATGTATTGTATTGGCTCATCCATGACACATCCTTAGATAGTCATGGGAATCTTCAATGTGTTGTTATCTCCATTTGAAAAATTGGCAGTGATTTCCTTCAATTCTCTAAATCAGAACTTTTTAGGAATGTATCATGCATCCCGATCTTTTTGATTTTGGATTCTTTAATTATCCTTATACTTATAAAGAAGGTAGAGTTCATGAATCGCTTGATCGTGTCCTTGTCAATTCTATTTTTTCTTCTATCTACATAGAAATTAAGAGTCCACTTGATTTGGATTTAATCTGATCATAGTCCCTTACTTTTCTTCTCTAAGACATGTCCTTCCTTCACATCTATCTTTAAAATGAAAGTTAGTTGGAACTCTGATTAGACTTTCAAATTTCTATGTTAATGGATGAAGATGATGTTGAGATTGTGGATACTTCATTATTGAAACAACATATCTTGAACTATTTCAAATCTCAATTTAGATCAACCTACATCCTATCAGTATATCAATTACTTTGGTTCCCACTAATAAAAACCTAGTTTTGGCTTCTCGAGATATCTCTATTTCTTAAATACCAAGTGAGTTAGAGATATTTCATGCTCCAAAATCAATCAGTTGCAACAAACCCCCAACCCGAATGGAGTAAATGTAGAGTTCATGTTCAACCATTGGAATGTCATTAAACCATTTGTTATTCAAACTGTAGTAAACAACTTAAGTGGTTTTCTTTTATTGATTCAATATGCAATGTTATCATGGTATTAATACCCAAGGTTCCACTTCCTCATAGGTGTAATCAATTGAGACCGATCTCTTTAAATAATGTTTGCCTAAAATTAATTTTGAAGATAGTGGTTGATTGTCTCAAGTCTTTATGAATGAATGGATTCTACATGAACAGTCTAGCTTCATTCCTGGTCGAAGTATAACTCACAACATAATCCTTGTCTAAGAAATCATACATAATATGTGAAACCCTCATTCTGTTATTGTAATGGAAATACAAATCTATTTTTCCAAAGCCTATGATCATATGTCCTAGACTTTTATTCTAGATACTATCACAAAGTTGGTTCCCCTTCTAATATAATATCTCATATCATGAACTCCATATGTGGGAGCCAGATTAAAATTGTCCACAATAGTGAACAACTTCCTATCTTTAAAGCATCAAGTGGTCTTTGGTAGGGTGATCATGATCATCCTATCTATTTGATAAATGCCTTAATCACTTGAGTCTTATAATCAATACTTTTTGTTAGATATTCGTCTTGAAAACCATTGAAATTATTATTGAGAGGAGCTTCTATATAACATATGGCCTTCACAGATGATATTATTCTTTTCTCTAAGGTGTATATGAATAATATTGAGATGATTATGAAGTGCTTTGAATTGTTTGAGGAAGCATAAGAACAATCTATTTCAAAAAACAAGAGTGTGATCTTTTTCTCTTCTTCAGATGCACCTTCTATACAACTACATATCTGCAAGCGGGCATGGAAGACATTTCTAATGACCTTGATACCTATTTGGGAGTTCTTGTTATTCATGGAAAAGTGACAAAGACAACTTACTCACACATTTCTGATAAAGTCCAAAGTCGCTTATCCAGTTGGTATGTATGTAATATGAATTTAACAGGTGCATATATTTGGCAAGATTAGTTCTAGTTGCAATAACTACATATGTTATGCATAATACTTCTCTACTTGTGTCTATCTGTAACAATATTGATATGATCATACACCAGTTCATATGGAGATGGGGTCCAAATTAGTGGCCACTCTCATTGGTTGAATGGGAATAGGTCATCACACCAAAAATTTATAGTGGGCTTGGACCAGTATCAATGCATGAGTGCGACAAAGCTTTAATCATGTAGGCTTGGGAGTTTATTATAGGAAGGAACTCAATGTGTATTGCAGGTCTTATAAAAGTATAGGTCCTTTGTTCCTCAGTTTGGTCATTGTATCACTTCATGTTGGCTTGTTTTGAGCTCCTTAAAACACATAGCATTGTAGCATACTTCCAAAGTTATAGGCAATGGGGGTGACATTTCAGTTTAGTTTGATAACTTGATTCCACTAACTTCAGCCCAATGTTCACTTGTAATTCATAACATCCCTTCAGAGTTGGAAGATTTAAAGGTTGCATCCATGTTTAACTTAGATGGCTCTTGGGATGTGCAGTTCATTAATCTTTAATTCCCTTTTGAAGTGGTCTCTCATATTGTATCCCTACCCCTCCTAGAAATTGTTATTCTAGGGACTCATGGTCGTGGTTTTTGACAACTAATGGGGTCTTCTCAGCCTCCTCAACATATGCCCTCCTCATGGAAGGGAAAACTATAACTACATATGGTCCTTGGTTAGTTTGTGGAAATTGCATTTAATTATAAAATTTAAGGGTTTCCTGTGGTTGCTTATACATGGATGTTTAATGACAAATGCACAAAGGATGCATCATCTTTTTACTTTCAATCCTTCAAGTCTGCTTTGTGTCTCACCAATTGAATATGCTCTCCATACCTTCTGTGATTTCCCTCATTCAAAGGAGTTTTAGACAACTTTAAAGATCACAGACAAGTTTCCATAGTTCTTCATATATATATTGCTTCCTCGGATCAAAGTTTCTATCACTTCTACATATGACTAGATGTTAATATTTTTTTGTACCTGGTACACTTATGGTATCCAAGAATACATTTGTATTTAATAATAAAATGCAATGCAATTTTGGGATTCTAAATTTACCCTTCCACCTATCATTTTACATCTCTGAGGCTTTTTTCTTGGATGATTTAGTACTTCAACATCATTTGATACAAGATGGTTTACTATGGCAAACTCCTCCTATTGGTTGGGTTAAGGTAAACACAAATGCGTCAATTAAAGACTTCAAGTGTAGTGTTGTTGTTGTGGCTCGTGCATATTCTAGTGCATGGATCTATGGTTGGTTTAAAGTACTATAAACTTCATCATTCCTCGAAGCAGTTCTAGATGCAATACATCTAGATCTAAGCCACATGGTGGACCTTCACTTCAATAAGCTAATAATTGAGTATGACAGTGAGGTCACCATTTCTCTAATTAAGAATAATGACAACATGTTTCCAATGGCTTATTTTTGGATGAACTCCTTGGACACTACTTAACATTTCCTTGGGAGGTGATCTTTCCCAAATGTACAAGAAGACAGAATCAAGATGCAGATTCCTTAGCTAAATTACAATGACATCAGGTGTCAATATTCAATGTGTATCATAACCCTCCATTAGTTTGTTACTACAAATGTCTGACATTTGATGTATTTGTTTCTACATGTTTCTAACATTTGATGGAATTTTCTACTACATGCACAATGTGCATATTTTATAATGAAACCCAATTTCCCAAAAAAAAAGAAACATTGTAATTATCATGATGTGGATTCTTTTTTTGATGAAGTCAGGAGGATTTCTAATTCATCTCGCCCTCCTCTCGCATTGTAATTATCATGATGTGGATTCTTTTTTTGATGAAGTCCAGAGGATTTTTAATTCATCTCACCCTCCTCTCGCAAGCAAATTCAAATGTTGGTAACAATTATCAACTCTTGAGCTAATGGGAAACATGGTAGTACTGCTATTATTACATATATCTATTTGTATTCATTGTATGACAAAATTACATGGTCTAGTATACTTGAAGAAGCCAGCCTTCTTATTAATGTACATTATAATGATAGCCCACCTTCAAAATAAGGTCGTCTACCATGATGAATTTTGATTTACTAAAAGGTTATTATACAGAACTAATGCATTATCTTATTGTGAAAACAATTACTATAATTTATTTTGAGTTGTATATTATATATTATCAACATACTTTTGCAAGTAACATTTATGGGTAATTAATAACTTAAAAGAAATGCAACAATCATATGTAGTCATATGATCCACATTTTCCTTAATCTTAAAGGATACATTTTTTCTTCTTATAAAAAGTAGATCACACAACAAAATGGACATTTATAAACCATAGAATGTAGTTGACGGTTAAGGATTTTGTGCCAAAAAGTAGTTACATCTTACATTCCCAGTAGGATTCTCTTTAGAGGAAGAATTGTCAGCATAACTAATACATTGTCGAAACCAATACATAGTGGTTTTCTACGATCCCATATAATATGATATGGTTGGATTAGGTCCAGTAGCTACATGCTTGGATCAATGTCTGAATTGCATACTTTTCCACAATTTTTAATCGTACAAAGTGATTTTAGCATAAAATTTTTAGATACAATATTTTTTATGGACTATTAGAATCCAATTTATCTAGGTTGTTTAGGATCATATATATTTCTAAAAATAAGTATGGCCTTCACATTACTAGATCTTATTAATTATCATAATTTAAAGAACATGCACAATTTATATTGACAAGTTACAATAAAATAACTAAGAGTACCATGATGGAAATTCTTCGTAAGAAATTAAGAAGCCAATGGAATATTTACATGATGTGGAAATTATGCCATTGAGATGATTACATACATACCATTCACATAATACATTATTTAAGGTTGATCGATATGCTATTCATGACTCTTTTGATAATTCTCGAGTTTAATGATCTCCTAATTTGTATATAATTTTTCCTTTAATGGTTTTGGAGACCTTTTGGTTGTAAGTTTTTTTAAGTAAGTTGGTAAACTCAGTTTTCAATTAGGGCTTGTGTTTCTATGATTATAATGTACATTCTTTTAAACTTAATTAATTTTCCTTTTTATGGATGAAATCATTTTTTAACATAGTAAGGGACAAATGATTTTGTGCTTAAAAAATATTGTATTCTCTCTTCTCAAAGGGTTCTTGTATCATAATGCCAGCTTATGTTCTTCAATTATCCTTGTACAATTATCTCTTTCTTATAACAATTATTCAAATATATTTCTCACTAGTTCACTCATTAATGCCTCATTACACTTCCTTTTGACATACAAAATTGCAAGAACTCATTCCAAGCATCCGTCTTTGATATTCAACCATTTCAAAAAAAAATCTAATTACCAAGTTAGCATGTGAAGACCAAAAATGGTGTTATATCTTGTATTCTAATTCAACTTGTTGTGATGCCTATGACTTAAGTATGTGAATAAATTATATGGACTAATTTAAAGATCAACCACTCTTTTTTCTCAATTGATCACAAACATCCATAGAAAGACTTCCTAGATAATGAGCAATCAGTCCTCATTAAGAAATGTCTTGGAAACCACCACTGATAATCTAACCAATCATTCTTCCCTTAAATGCTTGGCATTCTCCTTACTATTTCTTAACCTTCTAATCTAAAAGCATGAAATAACCAAAATTTAGTATACACTGACTCCAACGCTACCACACCACACCAACCAAAAAGGGTGTATCTCTACTTGTTCTTCCACAACTTCCCTCTCTCACTCACTGCTACTATCTTTCTCACTATAATGGAACTACATCAACCACCAAACTCATAGATGCTTTCGAGGAAAATTATGGATAGGCCAACACCCACCAATGACCTAACAATAATGATGTTAGACAAGCCACTAAGGCATGATGCTAGAATGGTAATAAATTGATAAGCCAAATGAGGTTGCAAATTGAGTAACCAGATTCATCTTCAAATACATCCTATTCCATAAACGCATCAACCACCCCCTTAAAAACTCCTTTGAGTCTCATGGTTTGTGTACTATATTATCTATTAACATTGGTATTTTGGTCACAAATATCCTTATTACGTCCTCAATCCATATGATTATGTACATTAGGTGGAATTGTGTAGGTCTTAACACCATGTGTTCTAGTGTAGCACGTGCCACTTGGATTACCCTAAATTAACATGAATGAAAATGATAAGAAAAACTAAAACACTCTCGTTGATCAAACATGACAAATTTTGATGAAATTGATATTATACAAAAGTAGAAAAACATAATCTTTCAAGTCAAGAAAAATCATTTCCAAGGCTTATGTGGTTTGATGTTTTATTTACCATTCATGTCAAAGTAAACTTATAAATCACAAGTCCAATTACTCTTCACATTTCATAATCAAGTTTTAAACATGTTCATTACTTACATTAGCTAAAACCTTTGTATTGTTGTGTACAAGATATGACCTTCAATTCATTTCTCATTATTGTATCATGGTAATAAAACAATTAGAAATTGTATAAGAAAAACAACAAGTGCTATATGAAAAAATATATATTGCAATTACTTAAACACATGGACTTGATTTCATGTGAACTATGACTAACTAATCATCCATATACCACTCAACCACAACCTCATACCAAAACTATGATGTATTGTCATGATACCTAAAAACATTGACAACTATTATATTAGGCAACGTCAACTCTATGAGTGGGTGTTTCCCACTTAATAGATTACATTTAAAGGGGATATATATTATTTATTAGGTATATGGATTCAACTAAGGGGATACATCTTTCACTATTTATCACACTTCATTTCCTTTTAATGACTAGACCTCACCTTTGGCATTATCTTCTTAAATTATCACATCTGGGTCACTTTTATCCTACATATTATCACTTGGGTGTATGTTTTATGTTAGGTATACAACAATTCATATAATAGGGATTTTAGGCATATTACATCCTTTACATCTTATGACATCTTCTGTTGTGTATTCTCATTGTCTTCTCATCTCATCCCCTTATTTACTTCTTAGTTAAAAAATAGGTATTCATATATATTTTTTATATCTAACAATCTCATTTTAGGTAGTTACACATGATAATTCTTTACTTATATATATGATCTCCTAGAGACATTTATCGCCCACACATCACTACTTACATTTAAGTGCTATACTAATATACAAGGAAAAATCATTTAGAGTTCAACAGTAAAGGTTAATCAACTATTAAAATAGGAATAATCTATATAATTAAGCATTATTATTTTATAAGGTGGTCTCTGGAATTACTTTTCCTAGTTAGTAACTTATCCATAGAAGTTGTCATATTCTTAGTAAGAAATTTTAGTTTTTTGGTTATGTATTGGGAAATTAAATAACTTTGTCATTTCATCCTAGTCTTCAATAAACATGACATGGAGAACATATACCATATAAACACAAGATGATTATATGATTTTCATCCAACTATGATGGGATAAAAGGGACGTATTATTAATTACATGTAGGAATACCATTTATATATTTTGAATAACATCATGTAGTAACCAGAATACAAAAATTAGCATCAATAATTTATAACTATAAAGATAAAAAAAATTAGGCATCCTATTCTCACTTTCAATTTACATGTTATACATCAAAGAGGGAAGTGTCTATTCGCCAAAAGCTTGTAAGGTCCTACTTATTTTTAAGATCCAACATCCGTCCACATCAAGAACCAGCAAAATCTCATCCCTACCCTCCCTTACCTAGGTAGAAAGAAGAATGAAAGGAAAGGGAAAATAAGATAAACTCATAGTCAAATGTGGTTCCATGAGAGCATAGATTTTTCATATTTATAAGGAAGAAGATATGCAAAAGGAGAAGAAAAGAAGGAATAAATAACCTTTTCCAACTTGATTCCACATTCACTGTCACATGAAAAGATAGAAGGAAGGGGTTGTTAGGAGGATAGCCTATCCCCCCCACCAAAATCACCACTCCTTTGCTACTCCAGGTTGAGGTTATCTTTGTCATCCTAATTTACCATTAGATGAAAGACAAATGATATACCTTTATCGAAAAGAACCTAAAATATGTGACCTCAAATAATACCACATGAAAAGTTGCCAACTTGCTAAAGGTCAGAGTGGCTTCTTCCAAAACACCAGTCATAGTAATATATTCACAGTGACCTATTTTACTCCCCATTTCTAGCATGTTAGACCAACTTCTCTAAAGGTTGGATGACTTCTTAGGATTGGAAGTCAAAACTTGTTTAAAGTTGTGATAACTCTCTCTAAGTTATTCACAAGATATATATGGCTTCACATAAATAAGAAACACTTATAAATATTCCTCTTTACACATTCATACACTACAAAAAATCTATCTATTCAAGAATAAAACCTTCTTAAAAATAACTA
The DNA here is from genome assembly GCA_963693085.1 of Alisma plantago-aquatica. NCBI lineage: Eukaryota > Viridiplantae > Streptophyta > Magnoliopsida > Alismatales > Alismataceae > Alisma > Alisma plantago-aquatica. The sequence goes on along the minus strand of OY856411.1, from coordinate 1,465,868,796 downwards.
AGAATAGGCCCTCGTATAATTAAGTTAGTTGTATGATATCCTTTCAAAAATAATCCCTCAAAGTAAACTCGATGAATAATGCATTGTCCCTCACAACTTGTACTCAAAAATACATTTATGAAGGACATGTTGTCCTTCTAAATGTATTTCTAAGGAAGCATAAGTCATTATAAATAACAAGCTTTAACATTAATTCCCCTCAAATATGTTCAACGTTTTATTAATAAAAATTTATTTTAGTTTGGGAGTCATCCCTCACGAGCTCCATGTTCTTAAAATAATGTAATTATGATCATTTATACAACTACATATTAAAAAACAAAGGATGGGACAATAGAACTCAAACTTATATTGAAAATTCCATTTTTGAGATGAAATAAGTAAATTTTAAATAGGGGAGGCCATTACTCTTTATCTCTAAATTGACAAGGAAAAAATGCATAGTTGCAACATATTTTTTTTCTGAAACTCAAGCTCATTTTTTCCTTTTCATATACATGTCAAAAAGTATGCATTAAAATATCTATACAAGTTTGTCCCCAAAATACCATCACTAATCAATATAAGAACAAGCAGTCAAAAATAATTTTGAACGCATATGTTTTGGGTTCAAAGTGAATCTAATAAACTATTACATGCCCCTTAATTTTATAAAATACAAAAATAGACTCTATGCTTGATTGATTGAACTAGGTTTAAAAAAACATTGATTCTTTATATTCCCATTTTTCCATTAACTATCTCATTCACTACTACTTGATCTTCATATTATTGAGTACTACCACAAAGTTCACTTTGAGATCCAGTCAGTGACACTCATACAAAATTGTAAGATATAAATAATTACCAATGGAAAACAACAACATTCAATCACATGCCAATCTTCATCACCAACTCATTGAGCTTCTTATTGTGGATCCTCTTCTTATGCACGATCATCACTGTCATTTTTGGAAGAATAGAGAAAAACCATACATCAATACAAAAATATTTAGATAAATTAATGAAAAACTTAACTAACTTTTATTTTTCTTTGTAAGCGTAGTTCCCTTTTTATTACTTTTTGAAAATAAAGTACAAATAAAAAATGAATGGAAAAAGGAAAGATTATAAATCAAATATGTACATAATGAATATTAGCCAAAATGCGAGTCCATCTGATATCCTCTCCCAGCTTCATCCCTCTGAATAACCTCTGGTTTCTTTCCAATGAAATATTGTGTATAATCATAAGAGGCAACAGAGTAGTAATTTTTCCATGTAGCTCAATACAGTTGACTGCATAGCTTGGAATACTAGGAATAAGGCCCTATGTACAAGCATTTGACCAAATATGTTTAACATATTCACATTGAAAGTATAGTTGAGTGGTAGTTTCTTCATTCTGCTCACATAATAAACACCAAGAAACTATGTGCATCCCAAATCATCTCAAGGTGTCTTGAATGGCCAACTTATTCAAAACAATTTCCAACTAGTATAGACAACACTTCTAGGAATATTGAACTTCCAAAGCTAAGATACCCAGTTCAGAATAGGACTAGAATGCCTAGTTAACTCCCATCCATCTTTGAGCCTGATTATCTTCTTACTAGCTAGCAGAAATTCATCTTCTTCAAAGAAATTAATAGAGGACTCCTCCACAACTTCCTTGAAAATGAATGAAACTCCTTCTATCTAGGATCATCCACCTCCGATTAGAGATAAACTAATGAAGCTTAGCATTTCTGATACCTCACAATTTTATAATATTCTCTTCCCCCAAACATTCAGATAACAACTGACCACCAGGTAACTAAGGGTCTTTCCACAAATAGATATTACTACCATCTCCAATGTAACACAAAATGTTTGCTTTGAGAACACTTTGAACTTTAATGATCTGTCTCCACATACAAGATCTGGATACATATCTTCCAATATTGTATGACTAGTAGGGCTCTTTCCCCAAATTCTTTTTTATTTAACCATTTAACCCATAGGTTGTCCTGTTCTAAAGCAACATTCCAAGCATTACGGATCAGACCTTCCATGATAATGTTAGACTCTTTTCAAATATCAATACCTCCTTCTTTCTTTGGCTTACACGTCTGCTCCCACTTAGCATAACATACAGTTTGATCTAGCCCTGGCCCTCCCTAGATGATCTGCCTGCAGATTCTCTCTACTTATTCAATAATAGAGTAGGGTAAAGGAAAAATACTAGACCAAAAAATATTTAAAGCCATTAAAGTAGAACAGACCAACTCCACTCTTCCTCCAAATGAAAAAAATTTCATATATTAACCCTCCAACTTATTCTTGTCTTTATAAATAAGAGGTTAACAAAAGGATCTACTTAGTTTACTACAAAATAAAGGGAGACCCAAATATCTCATAGGGAAAGAGCCTTTCTTAACTTCCAAAGTTTTCAAAGTCCCTCCTTCATATGCCATCTTACTAAGAAAAACATTTCTTTTAGCTTTGTTAATAATCAGCTCAAAAACCTTCCCAAAATCATCAAGAATCCTTTTTAGGTTACTAGCATTAGTCACATCAGCTTTGCTAAAAATCATAACGTCATCTGCAAAAAGGATATGTGAAATATAACTCTTCTTTTTATAAATTCGATCCACAAGCTTCCTTTTGGAAGATTTTCCCATCATCACGCTAAACCCCTCCATGGCAATCAAAAATAGGGTTAGACCCAAAGGATCTCCCTATCTAATTTCATTGGATGGAAAAATAGCATTAGTAGTCCTACCATTTACCAAAACATGCAGAGTAGAGGCTCTCATAATAGTGTCCAACCATTCCAACCAACACCTAGGGAAGTTCATCCTCCTCATGATAACAAAAAGGAAATTCTAGTTCACAATTTCATAGGATTTGACCAAATCTGCTTTAATACACATACTATCATATCCATTCGTCTTCCCAAAATTGATTAACACCTCAATAGTAAGTAGAAGAGCATCATTGATTTTTCTCCCTGTAATAAAAGCGCTCTGATTTCTACTAATGATAGTGGGAAAAACCCCTTTGATTCTATTTATAAGGACTTTAGCAATAATTTTGTAAAGGAAATTGCAAAGTGCTATCAATCTTTCAAGTAATTTTCCCCTTCACTTTATGTATAAGCATCATGTACTCCTTATTAACCACTTTCAAAAATGTATTAATTTTGAATAAATTCAGCATAACCTCTACCACATCTTGGCCAATGATACCCCAAGCATCTTTAAAAAACATCCATTCATTCCATCAAGACCAGAGGCTTTATCTCTATCGACTTCTTTTATAACATACTCAATTTCATCATTTGTCACCGGAGCACACATTTTTTGGAAATCTTCATCATTAATTTTGTTAACCTCCCATTCTACCTCTTTGTTGCAAGATGGATTGTTAAATAGACCATTATAGAAACTATGCACATGCTCCAAAATTCTTTTAGAATCATAACAAATGTTATTGACTATTTCCATACATCTAATACTATTCCTGACGACTCTAGATTTTAAAGTTTTATAGAAAAAATAGTATTTTTAACACCGAGCTTAAGCCAGTTCACCCTTGAGATCTATTTATTCAAACTTTCATCATCTTTAGCTACCTTAATAGTAGTAGACCTCTTCTCAACAACCTCTTTCCTTAAATCTTCATTATTTGGATCATTATCAACATGAATAAGGGCTTCTACGACTTCAAATTCCAAAATCTTAGCCTTTTCTAGAATGTTGCCAAACACCTCCTTGTTCCATTTTATTAATTTCTCCTTAACACTCTTCAACTTCATATGAACTTTGTACATATGACTCCCTTTGATTTCAATCTCCCAACCTTCCTTCACAACTTTCAATAAATCGGGATGAGACGCCCCTGCATTGATGAACTTGAAATAACCTTTCTTCTTGCTTCTTTTATTATCAAACTGAATAGCTACATGTATTTGATCACTGTAAATGGTTTGCTTTATTCACCCCCAAGCCTCCTTGAACTCATCTAGAAGTTCCATATTATAGAAGCATCTATAATCCTTGAGACAATGAGCTTAGAACCTTCTTGTCGATTATCCCAAGTAATCAAGCCACCCTTCAACTCCAATTCTTGTAACTTAGTGTTAAGAATGCAATTATTGAAAGCATCCATAGATGCAACAGAACAAAAACCCTTCCAAGCCTTTCATAAGTGAATCTAATAGCATTAAAACCACCTGTAAGAATCCATGGACCATTAAATTGAATAATGATATCTTTAATCATATTCATATCTCTAATCTTCTCCTTTCCTTATTCTACCCATAAATAGTAGTAACATAGAAGAGTAACCCTTTATATTCAATAACACAATGGACAAGTTCGTTAGATTGTGAAATCATCTTTAAATCAACCTTATATTGGTCCCTAACAGCAACAATGTGGACAAAGGAATGAGAAGCATGATCGGAATACCAAGACCAATCTCCACAAACTCTATTAATAACCTTACCAATCTTCTTAGCTCTAACTCTAGTTTCCACCATAATATTAATATGAAACTTCATACTATCCATACTTCCTTTAACTTTTACTTGATGTCCTCATCTATTGAGACCAAGGACATTCCAACAAAACATCCCAATAGATTCATCCATTGAGGACCAATCCTACTATAACACCTCTAGTACGGCTTTTTTTTCTGAACTATCAATAGAGTCCAGTACTTCGAACATGTTCCTGGACACTTCTTTGATAACCTTGTAGGAAGTCGAGACCCCTTTCCCATTCCTCTGAGATGCTCTACTTTTGTTATTAACTGTTTGAAACCCTTCCTCATCAATATGGGCTTTCCTAGCCACTTTTCTTTCATTCAGGACATTCATATCAGTCGGAATAACATAACTTGGAGTAATCTATCTTGCTAACTCCCCTGACCTTCTATTCCCTTCATTAGAAGCCTGGACCACAATACTAAAACTACCTACTAGCTGATTATTTCCCTGGACTACCTTTCCAGATCCATCTAGTATTGCCTTACTTGTAACATTTCCTCCAGTACCTTGATCAGACTTCCCAGAAAGTATAGAATTGAATCTATCGATAGAGACATGAACTAACTGTAGATTAGATAATTTCCTCTCAAGTAGGTTACATGAACTATGAAGAACACCACATAAGAATCAATTTATAAAAATCAAAATTCTTAGAAAAAATCACAACATATAAGGTAGACAAGAACTAGGAAAAAAATACAAAAGAAGGTGGCAGTTACATACAAATATTTGTTACTAAGAAGCAACTGCATACTCTCTACCACAATGCTAATTTCAATTCACAAACATTGGGAATAAGTACAATACAATTTAGGACAACCAACATATTGAACTAATTGAAAGTTTTGCAAAAAATAATGCAATATTGATTTCCATATACATAAGAAAACCAACCAAAACCTACAAGACCCCTGACCTAGATTAACGCTTAAAATTATTTATGTCTTAATAGTTATCTTGGGTGCTTTAGTTGCTAGCTCACTATAGATATGCAATTTTTTGGTTATTGTTATGTTCTCATGGATCTATGTGCATGTTCTCCATTCTTGGAGGTACTTACAAAAAACTGCACATAGATAGATTTACTCTTATGTTCTCTCTCTTTATGGATCTTGGTTTAATGGGCCTTAGTTGCTTTAGCAACCTCCTAGAGATTTCATCAATTTTGGATACATCTTGGATGATGATAATGTCATTGTTTCCAGAATATTGAGTTTTCATAAGTAACTAACTTGTCTATTAATGGAAAATAGTGTGGGGCTAGATTGATGAAAATTGGAGCTCTATGTTAGCCCATAAAGTTTCATTAGTATATAGACATGATGCCTACCAATGAGATGTGAACTTCTACCTACCGATTAGAAACCTGGTAGGTCTTTACCAATGGGAACACCTACCTACAACCTACTAGTGAATTTTCCATTCTTGTGTATTGATGAATATATCCATATGTGAATCAATGATGACAAATAGTCAGATCTCGTCTAGTTCTCTGTTGATGAAACCTCTACGCTATTCTAACAATGAGGGTTTGGGTCATCCGCCGACAATGACATTGGATGATGAAGCCAATAGTACAAATATTGATGGCATACAATATTTGATCGTCCCTTCCCCCATCTCTTCTCTTTCCCCTAAGGATATAAATACCCCCTTTCTCTTCCTCCTTTTCCTAGGTTGCATGAGTTTCTTGTGAAGAGCTTGAGTAGATATGAGTTATCAATGTTTGATGACATTTAATGAGATTTCTACTTCCGTCAACCACTGATGGAATAGTTTTTTACTCTTCCTTTCTTCTTCATTGAAGATTGTGGGTCCATGTAATGGAATATATGTTTTGTCTATTTTTATGGTGGCTTTCCCTCATCTTCTACCTTGAGCATTGTCATGGGATTTTTCTTCTAGGTCTTGTCCTTGGCGATCTTATACCTTGCTTCGTTTTTTCTTTTCCCTACTTGCTCTTAGATTGTAGTGTTAGGAATCTTGTGAGTTTTGAGGATTGAAAGTTTAGATATTGAGAAAGATTGTTCTTTTCATGATGTTCAAATATTTTTGAAGCTTAAAGAAAAACAATTTGAAGCATGGTGTATTCATAGATGATTGGACTCCATATATGTAAGGAGGTTGATATAAAATGGAATGAATTTAGTACCTACAAAACACATGCAAAGCATAATCTTGCTTCTAATCTCACTAATATGATAAACCATGGAATCTTTATGCATATCAATGAAATTTAAAAAGAAATAGAAACTTGCATCTTCTTGTTGATCTATTGAATATCTTCATTGATTCTAAAGACATGTGTAGTTTGATATGCATGTACTTAGATTGAAGCACAATAAAAAAATGATCATAAAGGTGGTACCTTTATGATGTTTTATACCTCTTGATGTGTAATATGAATTGTATGATACTCTTTGTTGGGGAACCCTTCTAAAATAATAATAAAGCTTTTTACTATCCTTTATGATGTTGAAAATTTATGGAAATAGAAACGACATGTAGAAATAGCTTATATATGCTTGTTGTTAGCCTTCCTTATACGTTGATATTCAAACTGACACACCACTTATAGATTTTTAGTTAGTTCTTAATATTTCTTATGGGGATATGAATGAGATTCCAGATGATCACAATGTTCCTAAGTGAACTTAGCCTTTTTATGGATTGATATGATATCACTGAGAGGATTGCACCTAGTTATGGTCTTTGATGAATTTTAGGGCCTTTTTGTTCCAAGACCTTAATACATGGCCTTGATAAGCCAAAGGTGTTGTAGTGAACCCTATTTTGGGTAGTTGGAACAATCGGGTAATGCTTTTGTGTCTTATGATGTTGCAAATTCTTGATTGATACTTTAATTATTATGTTGTTGATTGTATGTTACTTGATTGACACATTCATAAAATGAGTAAATAATCTAATTCATCCAGTTCAATCCTAATCACGTAGCATTATAAGTTTGTAGATATATTTCCATGGGTTGTTGGGGGATATAGTGAAATGAATTGATCTTGTAGCAATCAACAAATTGTGAGAAGATGCTCTAGAGACATATATTAGTGAATATATGGGGACAATTGAGGTTGGTGTACCATAGAGTCTTTAAAATTTGTTGGGACTCATTTTCTAGTGATGGTCTAGTGGTATATGATACGAGATACATGATCTCAATGGTGTGTCAGTATTTTAGGTTTTATACCAGTGTATGGTGCTATGGTTTTTTTACCCACCAAGGACCCATGGTGTGTGGATCTAGTTTTGAGAAACCCACTACAGATCCAGTATTTGAGCACTCTACCTCCTGATGCTCTCACCTGTACCTAAGGATGTATGAAAAGATCTAATGGACTCTAGATATCTTAGATCTTGTATATATGGATAGAGATGATACTCAGGGGATAGCTAGTAGTTTGAGTGCCACACCTCAAACTCCCATGAATTATAGAATGTGTAACCCAGCTTTGTATCTAAATGTTTTTACATTTAATAAATGAGTAATGTGGACGTGCTTTGATGTTCTTTACTTAAAGAAAATATCATCCATGATCCACTTTTTGAGAAAGTATGCACATGGTTTAGGTATATGTATACATGGTATAGTCTTTTATATTGATATACCTGATCTATAGAATTGGATAATATTTGTTCTAATTAATTATTCATAAAACCTACAATAAGTAATAAATGTTCTCAATTATTAAACCATGTCGCTCAGAATTGGGGTTTCACCTATCAATTTTACGTATCCTTTTGGGTGACTAGATGCTCCCTAGAGTGTAGTGGTGAGGACCAATCTTTTGGAGGATGTATTTCACCTAGATGTGGTGATGTTTATGTGATCACCTGGTGAAAGGTGAAGCTAGTGTGTTTTGAGTAGTTTGTCTACATTCATCCATGTGCTCAGGTCCGAATGGGGAAGTTTTGTAAAGTTGTATCAATCAACTTGAGATTTTGACATGCATGCCTTGTAATGTTATACCAAATGTTAATGTTGTAGTATATGCATGACATACCCCTTTTATAAACAAGTGTGACTCAGGTCACTGAACTTTGATGAATGTAAGTACACAGATGGAATATTAATATATCTAAAAGGGATTTTTTGATATTAATTTATGGTGTCAATAAACACCTCATTCCATGTTATGATTCATAATTTTTTGTTAATGATGGTTATTGTGTTTTAATCGAGGTATGTTTTGAGTAATTTGGATCTTGTGGCGGTGGGGCATCATAGATTCTATATGGAAAAGGGAGAGATTTGAACACACAATGGATCTTAATATGGGTCTTTAGATACATGAATAATGTTATTATAGTTTAGTTCTTGGATGCATTTGACCAGTAGAGTTTATTATATCTATAATAGAACATAATATGATGTGTAAATGGAATATCCTAAAAGTGTTCCTTATGTATTAACTACAGTAAATATGAGGAAATGATTAAAAATGTATTAGATCTTTATTTTTCTTTGTTCTAAGAAGAAATTCTTTATTATGATTTTATCTTTTACCATAATATTTGGAGATAACAGGAAACATTGTTGGTTAATCTCACTAATGTTTTTCAATAAGATATACCATATGATTTCACTTAGACTAAAGGAAACCTTTAACAACAATATGATAGTAATATATGTAAGTTTGTGATAAAATTGAATTATAATAGTTAAAATCAACAATATAGATTGTTCAACCCAATGAGTGTAGTTTGTTCAGTATAGAATCAGTTCTTGCCAAACAAATTTCAAATATGTCCCACCATACTTGCAATAACTTCCATCCTTACATGTCTCACACATCCAATCATCTAATTATTCTTGTATTTGATTCTAATAATTTTTAGAATCCAATAAGAGTAACATATGAGGGTTAATTAAGTTTATTAGGATTTTGACATTCTGAAAGGATTGGCGGCCCAATTTGTTGTTTGTTCTTTTGTACAATTATTTATGTAAATATTCTCACAAATAATGAGATTCGATTAATTATCATCCAAAACTACTAGGAAAACTTACTCAGGCATTTGAATTTGGCATTAGAATAAAATCATACCTATTCCAAGAATGTAAAAAACAATTTTCTAGGAGTTAGTGATTAATGTAAGAAAAAGGTGACAATGCCATTGACCTAATCTCATCAAATGCAATCCATTCTTGATGGCTCGAAAATATCAATAGGAAGCTATATAGCATACATCAAACACCAATTGTGTATTAATTTATGGATCAACTAATTCCACCATTACCATACATGCATTTATTTTGAAATTTATTTATGTGATATTTATAGTTGATGTTTTCTTATTTCCTTATATGTTTTTTAGCTAACATTCATTTATTTTGTAGTAAACATGGAACATAAAGGACTAGGGTATTATGATTCAACAATGACACTCTACATATAAGAAATCAATATATTGCATCTTTTAAAACATTTAACTCATTTCTTGTGTGAATTCTTATTTTCTTCATAGTATTTGTTTTGTTGTTCAATATAACTCATAAATTGTGACTAAATACTAAGCCACACCTTTGTACATTAAGGGTTCTACTAGCTAGAAAATCCATAGGAAGGACATATATTTGTGAAACGTGATAATAGACCTTACTAAATAGTTACAATGCACAACCATCTAAGTAAAAGTTATGATATAAGCTTCAAAAGATTAAATTACTAAATAAAGTAGGGAACATGATTATAATAGATATCATAATCTAGATGCTTGTCATATTACATAGTTTTATAAATTATATAATCTATAAGAAATTAACATATTAGTTCACTATAAGTTAGATGATTGTACATGAAAATTCCAATTGTTATTTTAATACATGTATTAAGCGCATTATTCCTCTTATTTGACCATTATGTGAATATTACATAGCAAATGAATTACATGTGACATATTTCATGTACTTACCTAAATATTAACACATATTTAATTTATTATGTAAATATATGATGTTGATTATAGAACCTATTGCCACATAATATGTTATGTGAATTAACATTATTCATTAAGGTATAATTTTATCCTTGTTTGGTAAAATATAAGGAACCAATCTTATAAGCTTTGTAATTACGAAATAGGGTAAGATGTTAGGTTTTGTTTTGTTAAACACACCAGATGTGAAGCTCGAACATACCATCAAAATCAAGGAATTTGGTCAAAAACCAACAAATGAACATAAAACTAAAGAATATTAAATGGAACTTAGATCTAAAGTAGAATGAGGCTTACAAATGCAAAAATATGCTAGAAATGTATATAAAACTAGGATGAATATGCATTCATCAAATAACCTCAAACTTAAACATTTCTCATCCTTGAGTAAAACAAAACCTAAAATAGTTATCAAGTGAATACTTTCACCCCATGTGATTTCTTCACCTTTATAACATGCTCATTTCTCTACCACTTGATATGGTCAAGCTGCCCAGATTCCATAGATCAAGAACAAATCTATCAATTTCTTATTTTCCAATTTGCTTCCCACAAATACTTTCTCACCACATCTCCAATATAAGGCACATATATAGTTCCATGAAAGTTTTGAGAATCAACTAGAAAAACAAGTATACACATAATTCAGAACAAGGGTGTTCACTGTGTCTAAGGGTTGAAAATGGAGAGAAGGGGGTATAGAAAGAAGATGTAAATATTTCCACCACACAAAATCTAATTCTTAACTAAAAGCAAAACTATGCTAAAAATGCAACAAAACTAGTATGAATATGTGTATATCACCAAATTAACAAGTAAAAATCAGGGTGTTGGATGGATTTTTGATAAGAAACTAAAGCTAAGGTATAATAAAATATGATAGTTGAATGTTAAGAAGTAGAATTTTGTCCAAGATATATTGAAGAAAAAATAAGGTGGTAAAAATAAGAGTATCTATTGATGAATGTTATTTCAATTGGTTTCTGAAGTTACTTAGCGTGGTTTCTATAATTTTTTTGGAATCCTCAGATACTAAGGAGGGTACGGGTTGGTTGTAAAGGATCCAATAATGTTATTTAGAGGTGGGATTCTAAGGGATATATCTAGAGATATAAATAGAGGAAGATAAGAAGGAAGGAGTTTCATAGTTTGGTGTTGTATTTTAGATGGTTTCATAAATAGGTGGACGTCTAGGGATTCTCACAAAATGGCTAGATATGGAACATGATAGGAAATTGAGTCTATGGTTGGGTGGAACTAAAAGTGGCATTGAACCTTTCATGTCTGGGGTGTATTCTATTTGGTAAGATAAAAATAAACTGATATTATAAGTATTAGTGATGACATGGAGATATGAAAATTAACAATGAGAAGGAGGATTGTGGTCATATAAATTCATGATCTAACATGGAGTTTAGTGATGAATAAGAGTTTTTGGATTTCATAGATGCTTGAATTTAAAGTTTGTTCCTAGTTAGGAAGGTAAATTAAAGAGAAAAAGTAGGAACATACATGGATATATGATATCTTATGGTGAAGATAAAATATAAAAATTAAATATTGTTAAATATTAAGAAATCAAGCTTTTTGGGTATTAGTAGGAGTCCAATTGAATTGTAGTTTTTTTTAATTAGAGGTAATTTTTATCCTAAAAAGAAGATTACATATGTAAGTAATTAAGGTGTCTAGAATTTGAATATCTAATAATTTTTAGGTTTTAAGATATTCATTTATCTAGTTTCATTCTATCATCATAGATCCATTTTATAATTAACTTTATAAAAATGAATTATAGCCTAATTTTCTTGTGAAACCAATTCTTAATTTTGAGATATATAGGAACTTGTATTCAATCTCACTTCCAAACCCTATGTATGACTATATGTTATTTAAATTAAAAAATAATTAGATTTTGTATGATTGATTAAATACATTTAAATTGGGCTCCAGTTTACTTGTATTTGACTTAGTTAGGTTCTATCATTATTTTTATGCATTCAATATTATATTTACCAAAAGAACCCAATTAGGTCCTATTTTGGAGAAATTAACTCATTGAAACTAAATATAAGATAGTAAGGGCTAAGTCTGTAGTTGATCTTGAATTGACTAAAGTAGGGTAATGTGTTAACATTGTATTAGGAGTTTATTTTAGCCAAAACAATTAAGACTCATCATAGTTCTCCTCAACGTCATTACTCGTAAATTAGATAGTCATGTTTGTGTGCATATCAACTTCTCCTCCTATCTACAACACGTCTGATGAGATAGAAAGAGAAGGAATGGTCCAATTTGTGGCCCAAATACTCATTCATAATCTTCTTCAACACTTAGTAGATCCTACAAGGATTGAGTAGAATAAGGTCATTTCAGTAAGTCCTTCCACCATGTAAAAGGAAGAATGGTCTTTGAATCTAATACATATAGAACATTAGATATAAAAGAGGAAAATGCACCAAATGCCACATCAAACCATATACTCAACAATATGATACACTTGACATTCATATAGATAAAAATGGATGATACAAATGTCATAAATCAAATTTTCTAACAATTAAGATATAATGTTGGTGGAAGTAGTATCATTATTAGCAGCAAATTATTGCACTAGGATATCCTAAAATGACTCAAAACTACACTGTTATGCTCTTTAGACAACACTCGTTGAGCAACTCATGAAGACAAAAACCAAGAAATACAATATTGTGAATAATCTTCCACACACATCAAACAAAAAATTTCTGATAGGATTGCACCAGAATTCCTCAGAGGCAACTAGAAATGGTGATGCAAATCAAACCAAGGGCAATATAGATTTTGAAATTCTAGATAATTTGTAGGAAATAGAGTGAAAGTATGGTCAATGGCGTTTTAAACCAAGTGATATGATCTAATGATGGTTAAATATATGCACATGTAAGGTATTGAAATGGTTTACAAAGTTGTACCAATAGAGAGCGGATTTTGACTAGAATTGGTTGTTTCATGCAAGAGAAATTATAAGTGAAGACAAGACTTATAGATAAAAACCATAAAAATGGTTGTAAAATATCATAGGTGTAAAGAGGCGAGATCACCTCTCTACTAAAATTTAAAGGAAATACAAACATCCACAATTTAAAAAAAATTAGACTTTGAGGATGATTGCATAATATTCATTTTTTTAACCCCCTCAGCGTTCGAGAGGGTTTTGTTGATCGAATCCTTGTACTCGTTGCAGACGACTTGATTACTTAATAAAATGGCAGACACCCCTTATAAAAAAAAAGCAGCGGAAAGAAAGAAATAACAAGCCTTCTAATGGCTTTATTGTTTATTACATCATTGCTTTCTAAAAGAAAAGATAAGATAGATAAGAGATCTAGCTATAGCAACCTAGCCATCCTTCTTTTCTAGCTAACGATCTCAGCAGAGGAATCTTTCTTCAAGCCCTTCTTTCACCTTGCTCAGCACCAACACCTGGGTGGTTGGGAAGACACCCAGCAAGAGGGAAAATAAAGAAAAGTATGTGTTACACTAACAATCTAACAATGGTAAAGAAAGTTGTAACAAGTAAATTAGGCTAGATATTTGGTGTAAAAAGATATCAAAGAGTATGAGGTTTTTATAAGGAAACTTGCCATTAACAAAATAAATAAAGATTTTAGCATGTTAATTAATATGTCTATCTAACTAAGTAGGGTTGAGGCACCTACCGGACCTCTAACCTTAGGTGAGGGAAGAATTAAAAACATTTCCGAATCACCTACAATTTTTTTAATGGGGAGAATAATAAACATTCCCCTAGGGCGATTTTATACATGCCCTCTATGGGTGGTTGTACATAAGTAACACTACTTAAAGATTAAATAGAACATTTAATTTCATGCTAACAAAAGATTTATGGCAAGGATAGTAAAAGCATATATAACATAGCAGTGGGGTATGAATACCCAAACAAGAGAATACTACATCTACATTTGAGGCAAATAAGCAATTTAGGTTTCAAGGATTCAATGGTTTAGATCAAGTTAAACCTCATAAAAGAAATATAGGTATTGGACTAAAGATTTCCCAACTGATAGGTAGATGCACAATCAAAACTCATACTAAACACATACCTTAGCCTCAGGTTTCCTAGATTTCCCCTTTTCAACTCTTCACACGAATTATAAACCCAATCTTCCTAATACATCATTATATTCATAAATCAGAATTACATGCATTCATTAAAAAGGTTGAAAACCCTAATTTACTAACTTTTTGCACAAACTCTCGATTCAGACTTCAAAAACCTCATAACCATCTTAGTTAGGTTTTCCTGATCAAAATAACATATAATATTGTATATTTTGGAAATATGGATTCTTAGGGTTAATTTTAGTGATTTTAAGATAATTAAATCGATTTTAAAAAATACATTTTCGCAAAACTCAAGACCAGATCTCAAAAACATTTTTATTAAATAGATCTCGTTTTCCTGATTTCAAAACACTATTTATTTATTATTTTTGACCAACGGAATAATTTATAAAAATTATTTTATCTCAACCAATGGCAGCTTGCCACGTAGGCAAGGCCAACCGCGTCGAGCGGTCGTGAGCGACTGAGGGCGGTGACCCACGCCTCAGGGACTCTCGCCACCGGTCGAGCGACCCGGTCAAAACAGGCGGAAAAAGACTCAACTACCCCGAACAAAAAAAGAAGAAAAGAAGGAGCGAGCGGGGCAAAACGGTAATTTGCGCGTCGTCTTCTTCCTCGCCCGATCCACCTCACGCGCGAGCAGCTTGCTCGGTCGATTTGGGCAAAATCGTGATACTTGACGAAAACTCGCGTTCAGGTAGTCGAAAGAAAGGGAAAGAAGAGACGAAGTCGGTAGTACCTTCAATTGAAGACGAGATCGACGGAGGAGAGAAGGAGAAGCGCCGCAAGCTTGGGACCTTCGGCTGCTCGTTGGGGGTCGAAACGTCCACGAAAATCCAAATTGAAGATACGAACAGGTTGCTAAGGTGACGGCGGTCGCTGGGGTTGCGATATTTATAGGCAAGGAACCCTAGACTAGGATGTGGGTAGGAGCAAGGAGAAGTAGCCGGCGGCTAGTTTAGGCGTTTCTCGAAAACGCATCTATTCCCAAACGTTTTGGGATAGATCGGCTCGGAATCTCGCAAGGAAACCAACGCAAGTTATTTGAGCGAAAATCATTGAGTAAATCTCGAGATATTTCGATTTTAAGAAAACGAAAACAAGGAACTTGTTTCCTTGTTCGACTTGAGGTAGAAGACGATCGCGGACCATCCGATCGATGGACCCGAGTCCATCAACGACTCTGAGCCATCCGATCTCGCATTAGATCAGGGAAATATCCCTTAGCAAAAGTCGATTAAAACTATTAGATTTTAAATGTTTTCTCTTTCTTCTTTTTGGAGGCTCAAACGTTGCCCAAAAATTATGAAAATTTATATCCTGACTTATTTCGATGCGTAGAATTCAATTATGGAGTTAGTTTTGCATTTTGAGAAAGTTTGATAGGTGAAATAATTAATATATCATTTTCTCTTTCCTCCTTCAAAAGAGGTGATAACATTATCTAAAAATTAATGTAACTTCACCCATAAGTCTCCTTAAAGGTGTGGAACACGATTTTGCAATTATCTTCACAAGTTGAAATTATCTTTATATTTATTAAATAAATTAGAACATTCTACACATTTTCTCTCTCCTATTTTACTCATTATTCATATATTATCCAAATTAGTTGCAAATTTGCACAGAGGCTTATTTTTATGTTTAGAATACGAATTTGAAGTTATTTTCCTGATTTGAGAGCATTAAGTATTTTATTTCTTTTTATTGGCATATTTCCTATATTCTATTGACAATGTTATTAATATTTCCATTTTAAATGATACTTGACCCTTAAGTTACTTTTTGCTTAAAGAAACGAATTAAACTATCAAATTATCATGATAGTTTCAGATTATAATATTTGTTGCAAAAATCTTTTGTAATTATCTTCATTACTCATAAATTCTCATATTATCATTAATTATTACATTTATCTTCTTCCTTTTATAAAATTCGGATTTTCTTCATATCTCTCATATTCTAGGAAACACTAGAAGGTTCTAGGGCAAATTATTTTACTCTTTTTATTACTTAAGGTGAAATTGCATTTTAGACCCATTATCTAATTCTAACTGAGGCATTTGTGCATGCAACCTTGAAATAAGAATATATGGGAAACATTTATCCAATAACCATCTTAACTTCTTTTAAATCAATACCAAGGACAAATGGAACGAAAATGAAGGACAAAACTTATAGAAAAGAGTACAAAGAGATACAAAGGAGATTTCAGTATGTTACAACACTCCACCCCTTAAAAAGGATTTCGTCCCCGAAATCTCATACAAAGAGGGAAGGGTGAGTACGTAACATCTCATCTCTCAACTCCCAAGTGGTTTCTTCTAAACCATGGTATCTCCACAAAACCTTCACCAACTCTATCTCCTTATTCTTCAGCTGCTTTACTCGGGAGTCAAGGATCTTCACAGGTAGTTCTTCATAAGTCAAATTCTCATTAATCTCCACAGGTTCAAAGGTGAGCACATGAGATGGATCCTTAACGTACTTCCTCAGCACAGAAACATGGAACACATTGTGAATCTTGTCATAAGCAGGAGGCAAAGCTAGACGATATGCACAATCCCCCACTTTATCTAAGATCTCAAATGGTCCAACATAGCGAGGACTCAACTTGCCTTTTACTTTAGATCTTGCAATAGAACGTATAGGCTTGATCTTTAGAAAAGCATAGTCTCCCACTAAGAAGCTTACATCAGACCTCTTCTTATCAGCATACATCTTCTGTCTGTCTTGAGCAGCTTTCATCCGTTTCTTTATCAACTGTACCTTCTCAAGCATCATCTGCATGTCATCAGTTTTCACTAGGGAACGTTCACCAACATCATCCCAGTGCAAAGGTGAACGACAAGGTCTGCCATAGAGAGCTTCAAAAGGTGGCATACCTATACTGGCTTGGTAGCTATTATTGTAAGCGAACTCTGCTAAAGGTAGATACCGATCCCAAGCACCACCCCAATCCATCACACAAGCACGAAGCAAGTCCTCCAGAATCCGAACTGTTCTCTCGGACTGACCATCAGTTTGCGGGTGGTAAGCAGTGCTGAAACGCAGATCAGTACCCATCTCTTCCTGAATCTGACCCCATAAACGAGAAGTGAATTTCGGGTCTCTATCAGAAACTATCACAGCATGGACACCATGCAGACGAACTATCCACTCCACATACAACTGAGCCATCTCAGCAACTTTATACGTGGTTTTGAAAGGCAAGAAATGAGCAGATTTTGTAAGTCGATCAATCACCACCCAAACAACATCATAACCTTTCTTGGACTTAGGGAAACCAGTAACAAAGTCCATTGTGATCTTCTCCCATTTCCATTCTGGAATCTCAAGAGGATGAAGAAGACCACCGGGTCGTTGATGTTCAATCTTGACTTGCTGACATGTCAAGTACTTCGCCACAAACAAAGCTATATCATTCTTCATATTCTTCCACCAGAAGCTTCGCTGTAAGTCCTTGTACATCTTGGTTGTGCCAGGGTGAATAGTGTACTTGGAACCATGAGCTTCACTCAGAAATTTCTGTCTCAGATCACCAACATCGGGTATCCACAACCTTTGTCTGAAGTGGATAGCACCATCCACTCCGACAGAGAAGTCAGATTGCGGTTTCTCAGATAAATCTTTCAACTCTTCAAGCTCGGAACTTTCCAACTGTGCAGACACGACATCTGAGATCCAGGTTGGTGTAACGGTCAAACTGGCCATATGAACACACAACTTATCTTCATCCACTGAATAGACAGGTTGAGGTTTCCAACTGGCCACATGTTCAAGGTTTTCCCACACAGAACATCTCAGAGCAGCACAAACAGCATCCTTCTTGCGACTTAAAGCATCAGCTACGACATTTGCTTTACCAGGATGATAGGTTATGGTGAAGTTGTAATCTTTAAGATATTCCATCCACCTACGTTGTCGCAAGTTCAGATCCTTCTAAGTCAATAGATATCTCAAACTCTTGTGATCAGAAAAGACTTCAAACTTTTCTCCATAGAGGTAGTGTCACTAGATCTTCAAAGCATGAACTATGGCAGCCAGCTCCAAATCATGTGTAGGCCAATTAGCTTCATTAGGTTTCAACTGTCGAGAAGCATAGGCAATCACCTTTCCGTCTTGCATCAGAACACACCCTAAGCCTTGTCGAGATGCATCGGTGTAGATGACATAGGGTATACCCTCAACAGGCAAAGCAAGCACGGGAGCAGAAGTCAGACTCATCTTCAACTTCTGAAAACTGTCCTCACATTCAGGGGTCCATGAGAACTTGACCTCTTTCCGAGTCAGCTTGGTCAAAGGTAAAGCCAACTCAGGAAACCCTTTGATAAATTTCCGATAGTAACCAGCTAGACCAAGGAAACTACGGATTTCTGACGGGTTTCTCGGAGCAATCCACTTTGTCACAGCTTCTACCTTTGCAGGATCAACAGCTATATGGCCGGCAGAAATCACGTGACCAAGAAACATCACTTCCTTTATCCAGAACTCACATTTTGAGAATTTTGCATACAATTGATTTTCTCGCAATGTGTTGAGTACAATCCGCAGGTGCTCGCGATGTTGTTCCAACGTATCGGAATAAACCAAAACGTCATCAATAAACACCACTACAAACTTGTCAAGGTATGGGCGGAATACTCGGTTCATCAGGTCCATGAACGCAGTAGGGGCATTCGTCAAACCAAAAGGCATGACCATAAATTCATAATGCCCATAGCGAGTTCTGAACACTGTCTTCGGAACATCATCATCCTTCACACACATTGGGTAGTAGCCACTTCGCAGATCCATTTTGGAGAACACGGTGGCTGACTTCAGCTGATCGAATAGGTCGTCGATGCGCGGCAACGGATAATGATTCTTCACTGTCACCTGGTTGAGCATGCGGTAGTCCATACACATCCGCAAAGAGCCATCTTTCTTCTTCACGAACAGGACAGGTGCTCCCCAAGGGGAAACACTGGGGTGAATGAAGCCCATGTCGAGAAGCTCTTCAAGCTGCTTCTTCAACTCCGCCAGCTCAGCAGGAGCCAAGCGGTAAGGTGGCTTCGATATCGGTGAAGTTCCAGGTATGAGCTCGATGGAGAATTCCACCTCGCGATTTGGTGGCAACCCGGGTAACTCCTCAGGAAAGACATCTGGGAAGTCCTTCACCACATCAACATGATCTAGGGCAGGAGGTGTAGAATCGAGAACTATGGAGTCTAGGAAGGCTCTACACCCTTGAGAGACGAGTTTTTCAGCTTTGATGGCAGAGATGAGGAACTGTCGCTCTCCTCGCTTCTTGCCCTTGACACACACTCTTCCTTCATCAGGATGGACCAGACTAACCTTGGATTCCTCACAGAATAGAACAACTTTATACTTCTTTAACCAATCCATACCCAGGATGATGTCAAAGACAGTCATATCAAGCAAGACAAAAACTGTGGGAAACATTATTCCGGATACACAGAGGTTCAAGGTAGGAGTTTGGAGGTACGAGGAGCAGATTTTACCACTAGGAGTTTTTACATCTAACACATGATCCATAAACTCAGATTCGATTTCAAGCATAGAGGCAAACTGTCTAGATATGAAGGTATTGGAGGAACCAGAATCAAACAGAGCTTTTAAAGGATGCATATTGAGGTGTAGTGTACCTTCAATCACTTCATTGCCTTCACCATCTTCTTCAGCATTGAGAGAAAACACTCTCCCATTCCGCCTCTCAGCTGGCAGACGCCTCGGGTTCTGGTTGTTGTTGTTATTGTTGTTGTTGTTCCGCAGTGGAGGGTTCTGTCTCAGTTGTTGCGGTTGCGGAGCATTATTCTGCCCTTGCTGGAAACGGGGGCAGTTGGGTCGGATGTGCCCAACCTGGCCGCACTCATGGCAGGTTGGTGGAGGACGGTTGCCAACACGAGTAGGTGCATTGTTGGCGGGACATCTTCCAGGAGGATGGTGGTGATTGCATCTGTTGCAGTGATCACGTCCACGGTTCTCATGCTGGTTTGGATTCTTCCTTTTGTTGTTGTTGAAGCTACTAGAAGCTTGAAATCCCAGATAAGACTCGATGGCGAGAGCCTTGTCCACCATTTGTTGAAATGTGAGTGGCAGTTGTGGAACGAGGCTTCGACCAACATGGTAGTTCAGGCCCTCCAAGAACAAGGTCGCTCTTCTGTCAGCTCCAAGGTCGGTGGCGTAACGTTCTAACAGCAGAAACTTCTGAACGTAGTCGGCCACGCTCATGCTTCCTTGCTTGAGACTGTAAAACTCAGCCTCCTTCTTTCTCAGGAAAGCAGGGCATATGTACTTCTCTCTGAACAACTTCAGGAACTGGGTCCACTCCATGGAGGAGGTGTCTCGAGTGCGTGCAACTCCGTTCCACCAAACACGCGCCGGTCCATCCAGCACGTACGTCGCGAACCGAACCTTCTCGTGAGGAGGGCAAGCCATACCCTCGAAGGTCCGATCCAGGGCCAACACCCAGTCGTCGGCTTTGTCCACCATGTTAGGCTCACTCTCACCCTTGAAGTAGGGTGGTTGCATCTTGATGAAGTCAGTGAGGGTGAACTCCCTCGGCTTGGAGGCAACAGCAGCAATGGTGTTGAGTTGTCCCATCATGGTGGAGGACAACAGCTGTCGCAGCATCGCCAGTTCTTGCTCAGGTGTGAAGGCGGGAACACCAGAGGCTGGTTGGTTAACAGCAGGAGTCGCAGGAGTGTCGGGGTTGTCAGTGGTGGACTCCTGGTTCGTGTTGTCAAACATGTCACCTCTCCTGAAATTAGGGTTAACATATAAAATTTTCAGGAGTAAAGAATCATAGATGAGAGGGAAAAGAAATAGAGATGAGAAAAGGATAACTAGAATGCTATTGCCTAAAAGCATACTATTTCGGGCAGTTCGTTTCGGCGCAGGCCAGGCCGGATCATATGGGCATGGGAGTCCCCGTATGCCAAGCTAGTGGGTCGGAGGAAAATCTTGCCAGCCCCCATGCCCTGATCCTTTCTAGACACCCTTGCCTCAACTGCATGCCCTAATAGTCGCCTAAAGGCTCTGATACCATGCTGTAAAGAAGCGGGATCACCTCTCTACTAAAATTTAAAGGAAATACAAACATCCACAATTTTAACAAAAATTTAGACTTTGAGGATGATTGCATAATATTCCAAATAAATAAGCATGATTCCAGATACATAATAAAATGTCAATAGCAGTGGAAAGAAACAAATAACAAGCCTTCTAATGGCTTTATTGTTTATTACATCATTGCTTTCTAAAAGAAAAGATAAGATAGATAAGAGGATCTAGCTATAGCAACCTAGCCATCCTTCTGGTCAAGCTAACGATCTCAGCAGAGGAATCTTTCTTCAAGCCCTTCTTTCACCTTGCTCAGCACCAACACCTGGGTGGTTGGGAAGACACCCAGCAAGAGGGAAAACAAAGAAAAGTATGTGTTACACTAACAATCTAACAATGGTAAAGAAAGTTGTAACAAGTAAATTAGGCTAGATATTTGGTGTAAAAAGATATCAAAGAGTATGAGGTTTTTATAAGGAAACTTGCCATTAACAAAATAAATAAAGATTTTAGCATGTTAATTAATATGTCTATCTAACTAAGTAGGGTTGAGGCACCTACCGGACCTCTAACCTTAGGTGAGGGAAGAATTAAAAACATTTCCGAATCACCTACAATTTTTTTAATGGGGAGAATAATAAACATTCCCCTAGGGCGATTTTATACATGCCCTCTATGGGTGGTTGTACATAAGTACCACTACTTAAAGATTAAATAGAACATTTAATTTCATGCTAACAAAAGATTTATGGCAAGGATAGTAAAAGCATATATAACATGGCAGTGGGGTATGAATACCCAAACAAGAGAATACTACATCTACATTTGAGGCAAATAAGCAATTTAGGTTTCAAGGATTCAATGGTTTAGATCAAGTTAAACCTCATAAAAGAAATATAGGTATTGGACTAAAGATTTCCCAACTGATAGGTAGATGCACAATCAAAACTCATACTAAACACATACCTTAGCCTCAGGTGTCCTAGATTTCACCTTTTCAACTCTTCACACGAATTATAAACCCAATCTTCCTAATACATCATTATATTCATAAATCAGAATTACATGCATTCATTAAAAAGGTTGAAAACCCTAATTTACTAACTTTTTGCACAAACTCTCGATTCAGACTTCAAAAACCTCATAACCATCTTAGTTAGGGTTTCCTGATCAAAATAACATATAATATTGTATATTTTGGAAATATGGATTCTTAGGGTTAATTTTAGTGATTTTAAGATAATTAAATCGATTTAAAAAAAAAAATTTCGCAAAACTCAAGACCAGATCTCAAAAACATTTTTATTAAATAGATCTCGTTTTCCTGATTTCAAAACACTATTTATTTACTATTTTTGACCAACGGAATAATTTATAAAAATTATTTTATCTCGACCAATGGCAGCTTGCCACGTAGGCAAGGCCAACCGCGTCGAGCGGTCACGAGCGACTGAGGGCGGTGACCCGCGCCTCAAGGACTCTCGCCACCGGTCGAGCGACCCGGTCAAAACAGGCGGAAAAAGACTCAACTACCCCGAACAGAAAAAGAAGAAAAGAAGGAGCGAGCGGGGCAAAACGGTAATTTGCACGTCGTCTTCTTCCTCGCCCGATCCACCTCACGCGCGAGCAGCTTGCTCGGTCGATTTGGGCAAAATCGCGATACTTGACGAAAACTCGCGTTCAGGTAGTCGAAAGAAAGGGAAAGAAGAGACGAAGTCGGTAGTACCTTCAATTGAAGACGAGATCGACGGAGGAGAGAAGGAGAAGCGCCGCAAGCTTGGGACCTTCGGCTGCTCGTTGGGGGTCGAAACGTCCACGAAAATCCAAATTGAAGATACGAACAGGTTGCTAAGGTGATGGCGGTCGCTGGGGTTGCGATATTTATAGGCAAGGAACCCTAGACTAGGATGTGGGTAGGAGCAAGGAGAAGTAGCCGGCGGCTAGTTTAGGCGTTTCTCGAAAACGCATCTATTTCCAAACTTTTTGGGATAGATCGGTTCGGAATCTCGCAAGGAAACCAACGCAAGTTATTTGAGCGAAAATCATCGAGTAAATCTCGAGATATTTCGATTTTAAGAAAACGAAAACAAGGAACCTGTTTCCTTGTTTGACTTGAGGTAGAAGACGATCGTGGACCGTCCGATCGATGGACCCGAGTCCATCAACGACTCTGAGCCATCCGATCTCGCATTAGATCAGGGAAATATCCCTTAGCAAAAGTTGATTAAAACTATTAGATTTTAAATGTTTTTCTCTTTCTTCTTTTGGAGGCTCAAACGTTGCCCAAAAATTATAAAAATTTATATCCTGACTTATTTCGACGCGTAGAATTCAATTATGGAGTTAGTTTTGCATTTTGAGAAAGTTTGATATGTGAAATAATTAATATATCATTTTCTCTTTCCTCCTTCAAAAGAGGTGATAACATTATCTAAAAATTAATGTAACTTCACCCATAAGTCTCCTTGAAGGTGTGGAACACGATTTTGCAATTATCTTCACAAGTTGAAATTATCTTTATATTTATTAAATAAATTAGAACATTCTACACATTTTCTCTCTCCTATTTTACTCATTATTCATATATTATCCAAATTAGTTGCAAATTTGCACAGAGGCTTATTTTTATGTTTAGAATACGAATTTGAAGTTATCTTCCTGATTTGAGAGCATTAAGTATTTTATTTCTTTTTATTGGCATATTTCCTATATTCTATTGATAATGTTATTAATATTTCCATTTTAAATGATACTTGACCCTTAAGTTACTTTTTGCTTAAAGAAATGAATTAAACTATCAAATTATCATGATGGTTTCAGATTATAATATTTGTTGCAAAAATCTTTTGTAATTATCTTCATTACTCATAAATTCTCATATTATCATTAATTATTACATTTATCTTCTTCCTTTTATAAAATTCGGATTTTCTTCATATCTCTCATATTCTAGGAAACACTAGAAGGTTCTAGGGTGAATTATTTTACTCTTTTTATTACTTAAGGTGAAATTGCATTTTAGACCCATTATCTAATTCTAACTGAGGCATTTGTGCATGCAACCTTGAAATAAGAATATATGGGAAACATTTATCCAATAATCATCTTAACTTCTTTTAAATCAATACCAAGGACAAATGGAACGAAAATGAAGGACAAAACTTATAGAAAAGAGTAAAAAGAGATACAAAGGAGATTTCAGTATGTTACAATAGGTAATTTTTGCAGGATGATCATCAACTATATATTCTTATAAATGAGTGTAGGTTGATGAAGACATGCCTAGTCAGTTGCTCAATCACTTTGGTGTATGAATCAAATTACTTAAAGAGAAGTTGGGTCTGATTAAACTTGTTAAATCACAAAATAAAAATGTCAAGGTAACTATTTGAATGTGTCAAACTCTGGTTTTGGTTGAAATATTATAAATGTATTATGACATAAAATTCAATATCATAAACACTAGCAATGAATGGATTATTCCTAATTGCCTTCTTTTTTACCACTTGTACATCTCAATGTCTAACATGAGTATGGTATTCTTAGTTAATTAAAGTGTAGTGTGACATATTATTTCCACCAAAATTTTATGTGCCATATAAATGTTATAATTTAACATAACATAGTGTTTCGAGAAAAAAACTTGTTTAAAATTTCTTTATCAATATTATTATTATTGTTGTTGTTGTATTTGTTGGTGTTGTTGTTGTTTCAAGTATTACTCACCCATTTTGACGCATGTTTGTTTCATAAGCATGTAAATATATAACATATGCACATAATACAATATTCAAATTGGTAGAACTTCATATGGAATCATATAAAATATTGAAGTTTCATCATGTTCTAACTATGGCATTTAGTTTAATTTGTTAAACTGTTTGTAATAATGCTTCTATCATGAAATTATAAATCAATAAAAAGCTAATAAAATTTCAAGAAATAAACTTAAAAATTGCGGAGTGAAATTATTATAATTTCATTACCAAATTCTAGTATCAACTTTATAAATATTCTCTACTAGCTTATGATGAACATCTCTAGTGGAAAAACTATAGGAGTTATTTTAATTAGAAAAAGGAAAATGTGGATTAGACTGGGGCATATAAAAGGATATTTTGTATAAGGTTTTTGGTTGTATGGAAAGGTATATATACATTTTCTCCTTCAAGGTATATTTTGAATCAGAAGAAATAAATTATCAGGACAAAAACTGATAAAGTTATTATTTATTGTTATAAAGAGATTTATGATAGCATCAAAATAGAAACACTATTGAGGATATGTTCTATTGATGCATCTGATCATTATTTTGGGTAGAGCTATTAGACATGATTATTTTGGATAGAGCCATTATACCAAATATTTGAATATATATTTAGTCACAAAGGGACACACATGCCCATACTTTTTGGATTAACAAGGAGAACCATCCTTGAAGATGGTCCACTTTTTGGCCCCCTTGACAATATAGACCTTCAGCCCTTGCTCAAGTACCTAGACACTGGGGGACATTTTAAACTATCACAATGTGTCAAATTTCATGATAAATTGATTCATTTCTATGGTACAAAATTGAGGGTTTGATCACAGGCTCTTTCATTGGGGAGCCAGTCTTTTAGCCATTCAAGCTACTTGTCATCTCACATTGTCATGCATTTATTTAGTAGGTGATGCAACCCTAATTTAGGTCTCCATCTTGTGTATTATTACATCTTAATCACATCTAGACATGTTAGAATGCAATTTAATTCCCCTAATAAATGGTTCATACCAAATTTTCTTATGGTTGTTCTTTGTGTGTTTTTCACATTTTTAAAACATGAATTGGATGAAGAGTAGTGAGAAGGGAGGTTCCTGGGGATGAGTCCTAAACCATATCCTAACCTTTTAAAGATGGGCAAAAATAAATTCAAGGCAAAGAGTAATTGATTGAAGGATTTTAGAGCCAAAGAGGATAGTTAGGCTCTCAAAACGGGCTTTGGTACTTTGCCATGGCCATGGGTGAAGTCCCCACATAAGTTCAACAAGATACAACAACTTAGCCACCACGACCATGGCCATGAGCACGGGTATGGTTCTCCAGAGGTACCATGCCCGTATTAACCAACATGACCTTGGTGAGAGACGTCCATAATGACCAACTGGAGCAGAATACTCATGCCACTTTAAGCTAAAACGGACATGTTAGACACCACATATGTGCTACCTCTCACCCACCACAGCCATGGTGAGCACCACGGTCTAGCCACTGGCCTTCCACAAACCACCCTCAACCTATCATTTCCTCCAATATCCACCTCGGTTGTGCCCATTATAAAGACTCAATCTTTACGATCAAATATTTACAAAATATATCAAAAGTATAGGCAATCTTTATTACAAACATGTTTTTACATCAGAGTTGTAAAAGTTTTAAACATAAGATTAGAAGATTAGGAAAAGGAATTGACTCCTACCTAGTGTTCAACAGAGGATAGATCATGCATGTCTCTTCTTGTCCTTCTTTGTTGTCCATGAGTTCCCAGAGGAATAAAACCACACATGGACCCCATTGAAGGGAAAATAAAGGTAAGTTAGGATGGTACTAACTTCAATTATTCCATCTATTTAAAATAAAGAATCATGAGAACAAATCTAGGTAAGATTGTTTAGTGGACTATGATACTAATAAGAGAAAAAGCTATCTACCATGCTCATTTAAAAAAGGTGCAATAATTCAAAGTGGTAACTAGAGAATAACAAAGAGATTCACAAACTAATATCAAGATTTCAAAATGGAACAATTTTTCTCAAAACTAATATCAAGATATCCAATTATTCAAAATGCAAAGATTTATCCATTGAAACAATCAATTGAATATTTTTCTTCACCAATGGCTAGGTGCCTAGCGTTCGCCCCTCTATGAGAGAACAACACATTCACTTGTGGGTGTAACTAGTACTCAGGGACCTCTAAGTGTCCACTACGTCAGGGTTGGGGGCCGTGACCCACCAAATCTAGTGAGATAATTATCTTAGCCAATATTTCGAATTTTTGTGCCAATATCAAAATCATTCAATATTCTCAATTTCTCAAAAATGTTCAACATTCAAATTAGTCATGGTGAACTTCAACAAAAAGGGAAAGGCTAAAAATAAGATATGTTCACCACTTTTGTAAAATTATATATATGAAACTCAAGAGGGAGGCAAATAGTTCAATAAAATAATAGAAAATTTAGTAAATGTCCCCAAATCAAGCATTTCCAAATCAAGGTGTGTGCATGGATCAAGATGCCTACTAATCATGAATCTAGAAAAAAATAATGTACTAGGGTTATTTGATATTTCTTGATTTGGAAATCACTTCTTAAGTTCTTATTAGTAGAAATTACTATTTTTCCCCTTAGGGGGTTTCATCTTGAATAATCACTTTTGGTTGTTATAATATCTCATATGATATTCTAATAATTACACATTCTTGTAATTCGTGTATTCATGTTTTATATGTCTATTATGTAATACACCAGTATGGACCATATGTAAATACATATTGTGTACATATTTTATTATGAACATATTTCCTAGGAATCAATTTCCTTTCCATTATGGATTTACAAAATAGTGACATAATTGTATTCAATTTCCTCATGATGGCCATTAAGTTCAAAGATGTCAATCTTATACATAAAACTAGTAAGACACATTATGTGCCACACAATTCCATATCATCCCCTAGTAATGGATAACTAGTACCTTATTTACTACTAACATGAGCCAAATTTACTCATGTGTCGGTACTTAGGTCTCAAATATGCATATGAACATAGTCAAGATAACCCTAGGTTTACACTGTATGTTTCCTTACATGTGGTGAATCGGCCAATAGAATTAGTATTTCCCGTTGGTGTACCAAGAATATTATTAAACATATATATTATCATTATATGCTAATCATGGATTGCAATCTTATTACTTATTTATATTATATATCTATGCATATATTTCTATGATACATCTTTTCTATATGCAAATATATTAGTACCTACGATAGGTAGAGTTAGGGTAAATGATCCTATTATTTGAGTTAATATATAAGTAGTAGTAGTCTTTCTGAAATTTCTGGATCCTAAGTACTTGTTGGGAGAATCGTGCATCTAGTTGTATACTGTGATACAACCAACCAGCTGAGTGGTCTATGTTGTTTGTACTATTAGGTTTTTAATTAAGTTATCATATAAGTTCTCAACGTTTTTCTAAAAAATAGCATGAACAGGCTGAGATCAGACTTACAGAGTGCATGATTAGGATCCATGCTGGAGAACAATAGTACACCAAAGCCAATCATTGTTGGACTCCTCCTTCATATGGTATTGCTTGATTTTGAATCACTTGATCCATGATGAAGTGATAAAACTACACACTCAGATGGGTGACAATGGTTCTTATGGTCCACCAAGATCTTAGGATTCTCTTGCCATGGGTTGATGTTTCAGATCTGTCTGTGTTTCTCTGATGTTGCCAGCCGTACCTCAGATACATTCTTGATCTACAGTCTGACAGTTCAAGACTTTGGCGTTGGCTCCAGGGGTCTATTCATGGTACTAGTCTAGGTGTTCGGATCTGGATGACATCGAGGCATGAAAGTCTAGGGTGTTGTGGTGTCGCAGCTGTGGTTGCGCTACAATTTTTCCGTCAGGACAGTAAGGAAGACTGTAGATTGGGAGGGATGATGGAATATGTTGTTGGCAAGCGCAGCTGAAAGGGAACTACGGTGTTATTATGAAAGTCGGGATTGGAGGATGTCGTTGGGTAAGTAGAGGTGTTTATACAATCTCTGGTACTAGGGTTGATGCTCTTGGTGCCCTTGGTCTGATCTGAGGCGGCGCAAGAGCTTGACAATGGCTTCCAAGCCGTTACCTCTTCACCTCGATCGCTGGCCATTAATGGCCCTTGATGTTTCTCTCCATCTTGCCCCCAAGTGAGGGGTCGGCGGTCTAGGCAGAAGGGAACTGATGGAGGGAACCAATGGGATGTCGAGAAAGCTAGAGGCTTGATGTGTTTACGAAATGGGGTACTATTTGGTTATATAGTTTCCGTCTGGGGTAAGGATCAGTGAGGGTGCAACAATTAGTAATGTCCTCATTGACGTTTCTTCAGCAAACCGTCTTCCTTGACGGTGATGGTAGTGCTTGGTTTAGCGATCAGTCTTTAACTGGCCGTTGAGGGAGGAGGATCCTTCCAGCTTGGTTCTCTCCTACAACTATTTAATCTTTAGAGGCGGCGTTACGATAGATGGGGGATCACTGTGCAACGGGTCGACGGGAGGGTGACCATGTCACCCAACTGTAATTTGCCTTCTAAACGCAGTGTTTCAAGGTTAGGGAAGACACAAATCTATTTATATGTATGTTATATATAATAAATGGTGTAGTCTATTAAATGAAAATTTTCGTAACTCCTAAACTATGAACCTAATTGAAATGAAACTTTGACCATTCGGTTTAGTTTCTAGTAAGCTATCCCCTACCAATGTTAGTATATCTATTCATATATCTAATTCATATATTAAAATACAATAGACTTAGTGCATTTATTAAACTTGATTCCGATGCCAAGAAACTATAGTTGAGTTGAACTATTTAACTTATGGTCCGAAGTTCAATCAAAATGAGGACACATTGTATTTAAAATTCTAGAATTTCAAGGTAATTTAGTAAAATGTAACTATGAGTTGAAATTTAGCAAACGGGATTTTCAATTTGAGTAGTTTATGTAAAATAGCTCAATATTAAATTTAGTATCAAAAATCTAGTATGGTAAAACTCTCCACCCCTTAAACATGATTTTTTTCTTGAAATTGAAAAGGCCCTGGTCTAGTCAGATATTATTATCCACCCCTTAATAGGATTCAACTAGAAATCTAAACAGGCATGTCAACTACAACTTAGTATCCTTCACTCTCTTAAATCCTAACACTAGGTTTTAATGATTCCATGTGACTCTAGAGTTTTTCTCATACCTTCTTGATTATGACTTAGCTCGAGAAATCATCGAATAAACTCCATGAAATTATTTTTCTTGTATATATAGTATTATCAAGAAGAAGAAAAAATTGAAGGGAAACATTCGATGCAAAACTAAAAATGGCCAAAATCAATGCGATGAGTAAGTCAGAATCACCTTTTAACAACATTCACCATACTACCTATTTGACTCAATTTTTCACTTATGGTATAGAGAATGTGTAACGACCCGCACTTTTGAGTGTCTAAAACACCTTAAAGTCGTGAATCATCACTCATAAATTTCAGGATAAAGTAGATTCTTGATAAAGTGTGTAGTAAATAGAGTACATATGCTTTTCAGGAATTCTGTGATTGTTGAACTACTTGCTTGGATTGCTTTCTTGGTTAGAATTACTTATTGCTTGTAAAATCTGCAAATCAGGTATGTGGTTATTTATGAGTATACACTTTAGTTTCCCGACATTTCCCGAGGCTTTATCGATTGCACTACAATTAACTGCTTGGATGTTTCATTCACTACAAAAAAATTGATGTGTTTTTCCATGCTTTATTTGGAAATTTTCCACGCCTGGAAGCGTGAAAACATATTGTATCCACGCCAACTAAAAGGGTGGCAAAACTAAATGTGGAATATTATACACACTTTTTTGCGTTCAAAATATACCACGTATTTTGGTGTAAGTACAAATTATCCACGCTTATTGTCGTGAAAGACCACTACTTTGGCATTACTCATTATTTGGCGGGAAATATCCATCCACCCTAAAGGGTGTGGATAAAATTAGACTAAAGAAAAAACTAAATATCACACATATTTAAAAGAATTAATATTATCCATAAAAGTAGATCCAAAGAATTAATAAATGAACAACGACGAGATCTAATACAATTTATCAGAAAAAGAGGGGATTCACTTCATCTTGTCCCCGTGGGATAAATTTAAATGTAATGTACAATTATTGTAAACGTTATCAAAACATACAAATACTGATCTGTAAGGTTCGTGGGCATTTTATATTCATATGGACATTAAACTCAATAATTTGCGTACAACTAATACAGATGACTAACTCTTGAAGGAAGAATCCACATCAGCACAACTCTTTAATAGAAGGCCACCCTTTAACCAACTCAAATCACCAGCACGAGGCGTCATGAAGAAACTAGTAGAGTATCCAACCAATCTCTTTCCCAAAATACGAACCAAGAGAAAGGAAAGTTTTTGTATTGATTGCACAGAAGTTCAGAATGAATGACGGTATGACTATCCTTTAGATATCACTTCTCTTTGGAGGTCTCTCTCTAGCCTGAAGGAAAATGTGTCACAACTTCTGTTTGGTTTCAGGAATCCAAACAGATTACCATCCAGCCCACACACATGCTTTAGGTCGGTACAGAGGTATGGCTTTATGATGAGTGTAACCATTTCAACACCCCCCTGAAGGTGTTTCCCAAAAGATGAATGCTTATGTCATCTTCTCCAACCAAAAAGAGACAAATTATTGTTTACAGGACAACAAAACCACATCCAATTGGGTTGATGCTGCTTCTTCATTCTGAGGTCAACGCCATGCCAGCTCATCATGATACTGAAAAAAACTCAGCTAGACCTGAATAAAAAATCCCAACAAACATCAAGCCTTCAAGCTCCATTTATCATGAATTCGAAATTTAAAAAGAAATTTAGAAAACAAGAAGGATAGCTACAAGCACTAGATATATACATAAAAGGGCTCCTTACCAGATCCTAAGAAGCTCACCCAAGATATAGAACTCCACCTCAACAAGATCCTTAACACCATAGGCAGTTATAAGCAACTGTCAAAACACAATCATAATAAATTATGAATGCGGAACTTCATCTAGGAGCAGTCACATAACACATCATTATGTAACAAATTTAACCCTAGATGGATATGACCTTCATGAGAAACCTCCTATTAACATTAATAATCAATAAGTATAAATGACTACTATACAAGACAAGTGAAAAAAATCACCCCTAAATTGGTATGTATCATTCTCGGTGTGCTTCCATTCGATTTTATCTAAATTCATTAACTCCGACTTAGTCTACCAACTAGGTACTCTATTATGTGTTCTGATTTGAGCACTTTTCGTTAAGGTATTATAGTTAGCATGTTATTTAATGCAATCTATTCCTAAGGTCAGATAACAAAGCTGAGACTTAGGATTAGATGAATCATTGTTGACAATTTGGTCCTGAAGGTAACTTAGTAGAACACTTTGTGTATATTTTTTAGAGAGTTGAATATAGTATATATATCAAAATAGTTAAGCATTAACCATATACTGGTCATGGAATTTTTTGTACTAGAAATGGAGAAAGAATGCAATTACAATATTCTTGTGCACGATATGCTAAGTCTTGAATCATGACCAACAAAGTCTAAAAGTGGGCCATGTAAACTTAAAATGTAGCATAATTATTATCCTATATAAGGTTGAGTTTGGATGACTACTTCTAAAATGTGGTAGTCTGTATATAAGGTCGTACAACTTTTGGTATTTCGTAGTGGAGGAGCATAGACCTACAACCATCTCAGCATGTAGTGTTGCATGAAAAAAATATGACCCAAAGCAGTGATCTAGCACAGTACCGACAGTTCTGAAACTCATCGATCCTGGCATTATTTGCAATTATGATTTCGGTGCTAAATTATCTATACAATGATATAGAACAAATACACAACCATACATGTTGTGATTAATTTGATATGTAACTCTTATATCAACTACCAGGAGTTCAGATTACGCCAGACAAACTAGGCCTAAGAGAGTAATTATAACACTTATGGCATGTACGTGTATTGGCAAGTGCTCTTTAGACAAATGCAACCAATTACAATTTTTGAGATAGTAATTTCAAACTTCATAATTCTGACATATGAAAAGATTTAGCAATCCATGATACAAGTTTCTATTCTTGATATGTGTATTTCATATGAGCAAATGACCTATACTAGGTGAAAATTTAGGACATATATATAAAATATTTGGTATCCATGACATAACACGGGTATAAAGCACCAATTCACTACTAATAGACACCTAGAGGTAGAAACAAATAGATTGGTAGCAACAAATAGATTGGGAAAAGTAGACTACAAAAACCAAGAATGAATGGTTCTTGCTATAGTAGAACCCTTTCCACCAATAATACTATAGTTGGTCTCTAAACTATTAGCATCAGGCTCAATTCTATTAAGCCTCTGCTAAGATATCCTAGCTTTGGTCAAATAAGCATTGGTACCAAACTATGGGAACAAGCATTGATGCACCCCCTAGCCTAGCTACTAAAAATAGCCTAAAGAAAAATAAAAAAAGATCCTAAACAGACCGGACAAACACCTACCAGCTAATTAGTTCCATATAACAAAAACCAACTTTAGGAAACTCCACATTGGGAATTAGTTCTAAAAGCAAACAACCAAACAACTAGACTTTGGATACATATATAGACCAGAACCCTAAAGGTAACAAGACAAAAAACCTAAATAGAACCGATAGCAAAGAGAGCTACCAATGGAATTAGGAATCGTCAAGCAATAAGATAGTATCAATGTAGCTATCCAACTCATTTTTGGATATATCCTCATTCTTGTTCTTCTTAGGTATTTTTTCTTCATCAGTGATCTTGTATCCTCAGTAAGATTGAACCTCTCCATAAGATCAGGTTCTTAATCAAACAAACTGTGTGATACACCATCATCGTCCAAGTCATGGTACCTTGTCTTCCTCTGTTGGTACTCCAGTAAGAGACCATATCTTTTCATAAGTTGAGAGGAACAAAGCACCTTAGAATGAGAAAATGTGGAATCTAGTTCCCACTCTAAATTTAGTCCCTTAGTTTCCACCACTGGAGGATCACAGAACATGTACTGCTCCTTCTCAAGAAAAGTATTGGCCCTTCTCAACCTACTAACATCCTGAGCAATCCCCTAGGAATACATATTTTAAGACTTACTTCCTGATCCTCTCTTTTATAACCTCTCATGAGATAAGTTCATGGCAACTTCCATACTGGAATTGAAGTTCATTACCCAGAGCCTCTATCCTGATCACCAGTAGACATGAAGCTAAACTATGTCCAAATCTCTTACATTCTAAGTAGATTGAAGGTTTGGAAATGAATTCAAGATTAAGAAGCCTTGGTTTGCCATCCACTTAGACCAATGTCACCTTTGGAAAGTTCTTTGTAGAGTTGATTTCACATAGACCTTTGGATCTCTAAGGCATCCTGCTGTGAGGGAATCATCTTCAAAATATAGAGGTCTCCCCACAATACTGGCTACTCTTGCTAGCTGATCTAGATTCTAGGGAACTCCATGGTTCTTGATTTTTAGCCACACCAGAGCTTTAAGAAAAGAAAGGTGGGGAGGATGAGGCTAAGATCCCAAGCTTGCATGATGACTAGACCTCCATCCATCACCCACAAAGCTTCATCCAGTATCTGGTCCCTCCATTGCTTGCCCACAGAGCTTCATTCAATATCCACTACCTTTCCTTGAGAGTAGGCATCTTGATGATGAATCCCTCCCTTTCCTGAGTGATGATCTCAAACTCTCTTCTTGGTCTCTCCATTGCCTTCTTATCCACCCTGAAGGCTGACCTCAGGATGGTATCCTATCAATGAAGTGAATTGATAAGTATTTTCTCTAGTCCGAGGAAGACTCCTCATGACTCGAGATCGAGGAACATTTCACCCCATTGTGAACTTGTG
Organism: Alisma plantago-aquatica; assembly: GCA_963693085.1. Classification (NCBI taxonomy): domain Eukaryota; kingdom Viridiplantae; phylum Streptophyta; class Magnoliopsida; order Alismatales; family Alismataceae; genus Alisma; species Alisma plantago-aquatica. Next base: position 1,465,833,383 of record OY856411.1, on the reverse strand, counting down.
GATCAATGAAGCTGGTCACCAAAACATTAACATCATTGCTCCCTTATCAACCCACTACAAGCCAGACTGCCAATGAAGGTGGAGTAGCATCAACTTAGTTCTCCTTTGGAGGAGATAGAAAGGGAGGATTCAGAATCGAGGACCGCATAACCTCTGATCCCAATTCCATCTCCTGAGGTAGCACAGAGGACGCCACCTCTGATTCGTTGGATTTTTGGGGCTATCCCGCAAGCTCTCATCTCTGACATCCGCTCGAGCCTGATGGAGTAGTCGGTCTCATCAACACAGCTATTTCACCCCCAAAATTGACTGCAAACTCTCCCCATAACTCGTCCCCTCCCGCCAAACATCTTCTCTCCTAGAACTCATCCTACATGACTTCAAGTAATTCAATTTATCCTTCTGATAGGACCAAACTAGATAATTCCATACATTAGAGGTTTGTCACAAGCTAGGATTAAAATCAATGAACCATCCATGACTGAACAACCATTCACGTCATAATAAAAAAAAACCATATACATAGTTTAAAAGGAAGATTTAAAAATTCAAATTTCAACAACTGAAAGTGAAAAGGGTACTTGCTTAAAAACTTAATCACATATGCTTCACATAGAACCATATATTCCCATTTCACATGGCATAGATATATATATCATCAGGATCAGTAGTTGATAGCTAGGGATTAGTATCAGTATCAGCCTCCCTGAAAGTAGACAGAGAAAACTTGTTCATGAACAAAGAAGGAAAGACAACTTTGAGTTGGTTAAAATCTTAATCACATATGATTCATACAGAACCATATATTCCCATTTCACATGGCATAGATATATATCATCACAGACCAATAGTCGATAGCTAGTGATTCATATGTTAGTACCAGCCTCCTTGAAATTAGACAAAGAAAATTTGTTCATGAACTAAGAAGGAAAGACAACTGTGAGTTGGTTGAAAACTAAACATGAAGCAAATTTAGAAGGGCCCTAAGGTGGGCATCCACAAGAATAGGAGTAGGTGGAGATAGTCATTCCTTCAGCTTGTGAACAAAACTGTAGTAGTCACATTCCCTAGATGTGTAGCTTAGGAAGTCTAATGAGAGAATATGATAATGCCCAATATCTTATAGGATTATGATCTAAGTCAAGCACACACTAATGAAGCATGGTTATTTCTGTACACTTAAAGCCTCTACATAATTTGTTAGAAGATTAATATATGTGAATGTGAAAACAAAAATATTAGCTCAATAGATATTTTGGTATATATAATCTCTTGTCAAGTATTAAATATGAACCAACATCCATCTTTGGTACGTTTCTCTAGATTTAGTGGGATAAATTTATAAAAAAAAGAAAATACAAATAGGATGGTGTCAGATCCTAGGAGCTAAATCCATGAAAAGATGGAAGGAATAACAAAACTTTATTACCAAAAGCGATAGATCAAATTCCAAATCATGAGCAGAGAACAGTTTTTCAAATCTTTCACTCAGGGTCCTGAGGCTTATGCTTAAAGGAGAAGTTGTCCTAATTTCTTCCATAGGCTAATGCCGCAGTCACCTAGATTGGGGCTAGTGCCTCTATATCCAAGGCTCATCTCAAAGCACTAAGGCTCTGAGGCATAGGTAAGACATCAACCTCAATTCTCTTTGATGATGCTTTTTAACAACATAGATTTCTACTTTTTAAATAATAAGAACATTATCTTTAAATATTTTAAAAAAAGAATTATAATCATTATCATCCTCCATCAATAATATTGTTTATTATAATTTTATTTAATGATACTCTATCATTCTTCTTTGCTAAAATTATTTTTATGCCACCTTTTTATATATGATACATGTGAGTTTAAATATCATTTTTAGTTAGCTTGCCTCTATACTTATACAAATTCCAAATTTGCTGTCCTTTAACTTTTATTGTCCAAATACAAATTTAGATTTTATAGTAAAAGCATTGATATCTTATTATATTCTAGGAAGCACGAACACTTCTTGAGAGGTGTCGTGGTCATGTCTGCCGCGTGTCGAACACGAACACGCCGTGGACACGGCTGGACACCTGGTGGACACGGCTCGGGCGTGTCCAACTTTTTTTCGATGATTTTTGGGTGTGGACAAGACATGGATATGGCTGGGACACAGCCACCCCAGTCCAGCCACATTCGTGTCCAGTTAAATTAAATAAATACTAAACCCTTCCATCCTATCAAATCCCCAAGTATGTTTCCCCAAGTTTCCACCAACTTTGTCCTATCTTTGATTATTCCTCTCCCCTATATATTTCTTCCCAGCAATTCTTTCCCTTCTCCCCATATCTCTCCAACTCTCTTCTTCCTACTATTGTTAAGGACCAACATTTCAATATCCATGTCAGTTCTTCCTGATTCTTCCCTCTTATTTTCTCTCCACCCTTACCAATGTCATCTCCCCATCCTCTTCGTCTCGTTCTTCCCTCTCGCTCAAATTAAATCTGTTCAGTCTGGCTTTTCACCTCCCCCCTTTTTCTTCATTCTCACTGATGTCTTCTCTCAAATTTCACTCTAGATTCCCATTATTTTCTTAGTGAGGCCCTGCCCCATTACCAACCTATGGATACTTTTTCTTATTCTTCTATTTTGTTATAATGTTGAAAATAATTGTTGTTGGTTCAGTTGTGATATATGAATCTGTAATGTTTGTTGTATCTTCTGATATCATTCTATGTTGATTTTATTTATTATTGAACTGATCTAATTAATATTTATTTACTATCCATCAGTCATTGCTTTATGATTTGAATTGTCAATTTGCTTTGTTTCATTGCAAACATGGACATGAATGTGTTTACATTAATTTCTACATTAATTTTTGAATATAAATAGGTCACGTTTGTTGTAGTAGATGGTTACTTTTTCTATTTTCATGAATGTGCTTTATGAATGATCGCATGTCTTTTAAGTAAATGAAATACAAACTCCACAATTCATTTTCTACAATAGGATGAACATTTAAAATATATACATATATATATGTGAAACAAAACACAGTGTCCGGTGCCGTGTCCGTGTCATTAATTTTGGAAAATTGTCATGTCCCATGTCCATGTCTGTATCCGTGTCTGTGTTTGTGTCCGTGCTTCCTAGATTATATTCTATATTGTTATCTTAGTTTTGTGGTGGTATTTATTATTATTCTTGCTTTTTAATTCGTATTTATCCTTGATAAGTAGTTTTTTCTTATATAAAAAAATTAAATATACAAAGTATGCATGCATTTTTGTATTCATTTATGATTGCCTCGTACTTATTTTGAGGCTTAGGACTCAAATTCTAGAAGGCTTATGCATCAACTTCTATGTCCGCACACATTTAGACCTTGACTAGGAAGCATGGAAATATTATAATCCTTTCAATTTAGATGGAATTCATATTATTAATATGGAATATTTTTATATTGGAAAACATATATTAGTGACGACAATGTAACTCGTCATATTACAAACTAGAATTAGTTATATTTCAGCTAGATTGGGAGTAACTCACATAATGACTACAAATCTACCTAATAAATTTCAACACCAACGCCCCTAGTGTGAATGATTCTCTCAAGGTCTGACTTGTTCAATGTACCTGTAAGTTAACTAGAACTCATTTTATCAGAATTGAAATTGAGTTCCTGGAAATGTGTTCCAAGTGATTGATTTGAAATTTAAGTTTTCCTGAAAATTGACTTTCATCTGGTTGGTTTTTTGTAACTATAGAAAAAAATTAAAATTGTACAGGATCAAAGAGTATGAACCACAAAATAATTTAGATGCACCACAAACAAATTTAAGTATAAAATTATGTCTATTGTTTGTACTAATAGATCCATCATTTACAAAGAATACATAACAATGATTTCAGATCCATCATTCACCATTAAAATATGTGACTAGCAACTATTCAGCAACAATCGACATCAAGAATGTTAGGACAGACTAGGATTTACTTTTAGAATAAATGAATTCATGTGATGACCAAATAATTCAAAATCTCAAGAGCAACATTGACAACAACGACCATTTATAATTTGTTAGCCTTTTCTCACATCTAGAAAATAACATGTTATATTTGTTTCGATAACGAAACACAACATTATAATATTGAAAATCTACATTATCACAACATAGTGATAGTTTAGTTCTATGTCTCATCAAGATTTGAATAAGAAATAGAAGAAACAAAATTGATTTCAGTCTCTAAAGCTCTGTCAAAGTTTGAATAAAAAAGGCACTCATAAATCAGTAGGTGGCTTACCTTTATTCACATGTTTGGAAATAAATGGTTTATCAACTATTCTTGTCTGAGAAAGGGATTGCTTATAGTTCACAAATAGGGACGCTCACCGATGACTTCCAATTATTTTAGGTCACCGTGAGCATGACACTAAGGGACCATTGGGATTCCCCTGTCAAGTCGCCGCTCAACGAGATGACAAGAACACGGAAAGAGGGCAAGAGCGACAGAATGGAACTTGTTTTCTCGTCGATTTCTTATGGAAGTCTAAAATTCCAAAAAGTATTGGGGAACTTAAGTTATGGACTTACAAGAAATCAGTCAAGGAAAAAGAAAGAAAAAAGAAAATGACTACTAGTATTTTTAGGACAATTAATATCGAACCAGTCAGACTATCGAAAAATGCAAATTCAACAAGCCCACTTAAAAGCATACCGACAAAAAACTATGGTAATAGACAATCTTCAGCATAGTTGGGGAGAAAAGGAACTATGTTTCAATCAAAATCTCATACATCCTTGTCTATAAAGTAAATTGAAATCTACTTACCTTATTTAGAGAAAAATCTTGATGACAAAATAGTATCCACTAAAAAGTATTGGTCGGTAACTATTAAAATAACAAATCAAGTAGTACAAATAACATCTTTGTAGATACCGAGTTGTGAAGAGATAGAGATCATGAAAATACAACTTAACCAAAGTAAGATTTCTTTTAGCAGATAAAGCTTTTTATAAAACTTGGTCACCGATCATGAAATCGTCATTCACGGAGTAGTCTACCATCATACTAACGGGGTATGCCATCTTGAACATGAACTTGCAGAGAAGACTTGAAGAGTGGCATGTTGAACCTGTCTTCTAGGGACTTAAGGAAACTACATGTTTGGTTGTAACATGTCAATAGCATTATGCCTCTGCTACAGATGTTAGACAGGGCAACAGTAATACACCACATGGCTATGTTTTGACAGCAGTAATGTCGAATTCGGTTGTAACAACAATGCTAGAAATTATATAAAAGGATGAAAACCAGTCCTTGGTTATATTAAATTTTCTCATAGAAAATTCATTTTATAAAATGCAACACAAGCTTAGCCTTTCCCATTTTGGCAAACACTACAGAAGGCTAGATCAAATGAAATAGATTCCCTTACACAATCTAGATGATGATCCGGGGAGCAAGGTACAGAACCCAATGGATTCCTCTTTCTTTTCGTGGCTGGAAAACTCTTTTGTAGAAATGAATCACGTGACAGATCACAGGTTAAAAGAATTTGATAAGAATTTCCAAGGCTAACATTACAATACTAGTTCCATCATCCAAGAGGGGGAAGAAGGATAATGAATTATATTTAACATGTCCTCAAATTTTATCCATGGTCAAGTATGAACAAAATCTAGATGATGAGCACATACTAAGAATAATTTCGTAAGAAATGTGCATAATAATCAACATGGACACAAAAAGACCCCCACCCCTTGGACAAAAGACAATAACCTACAATGCAAAATCATACTTTTCATCCATCACGATCAACCTCACCAGAAATGATCAGGGACGCAAACCATAGCGCCAGAGCCCCAGTCCATCACAACCCACCAAGACACAACTAAGGTAGATTATAGTCATTTACAAGCGACCTTACGCATGGGAACATACAAATTACCTTCAAAGCTGGCAAAAGAGGCCCGTTTGCACAACATGCCGTCATTGATCCCTCTCAAGCTCCCAGCTACACCTGCAACCACCACTGTAGAAGGAAAGTATATAAATTCAGGAGGCGATCAACTATATGATTAGGATGAGATATGGGAGGTTGGGAGGTTCCCAAACCTAAAAAATGAAGAGAATTTTCACCTTATTGGAGAAAATTCACCTTTGGGGCTACATAACATAGCCTAATATTTGGCTAGAAATTGACACAAGCAAACATGAAATAGGCCTCAGAAAAGCAGAATCGATGTGGAATTAAGTGGATTAGAGTTACCTGCCAGCATAACAAGGTCACTGTTCTGTATCCAATACTATGCTCTTCTGAAAAAAATCATCTCGAACATAACTCATCTGTGTGAGTCTCGTATAATTGATGATCTGGATAATGGTGGTGGAGGGCCATAGGGAGGGTTAGAGTATGGTAGAAAAAGGGGAAAGTGATTTTCTACCATCGGGCTAGGAGGGAAAGTTTGGTTCCTCTCACAGGAAGAGGGGTTAGTGTGGGTGGAACAGGAAAGTCGTGCGTAGGGGGTTAGTTCGTGCTTCTCTGGATACATTTATCATTAAGAAAATAAAAATATGAGCATATTTTGTATGATGCTTTTATAAGGGTAGAGAATAAAGTGTGGTTTATTGCCTCGTAGTGTGGTAGTGAATACTGCAATCTTTAAAGTGACTATGTGTATAATAATTTCAGTATAAGTGTGACTCACTCGAACCTACATACCCCTCTGGATGTAAGATAAGAGACCAAGCCCTGGAGGAAAGGTCAAGTGAGTCAAGCCCTGGAGGGAAGACCACAGGGTACCTAGAGAGGTGACCCCAGATACCAAGCTCAGGATGGAAATGGTAGCCTTAAAGTCACTTGTAAGGACTTAACCCTAGAGAGGGTATCCCGGAGGTGGTAAAAGTGGTTGAGGGGTTATACTGAAAATGTAAATTTGGATTGTTCATAACTTAATTGTGATATTTTAGGTTGTTAGAAATATTTGTGAATTCTTGTTTGTCACCCACATACCGACATATTCATTTATGTTGACCGATATTTTGTTTGTTGGTGTTTTAGGTACAAAATTGAAAAGGACAAAAAGTAAATCGATACATTGTGAAAATACAAATTAAAGTATAAGGAGGATTAGTTAGAATAGACTCCATTTGTGGATAGAAGTCTAGAAATCTGAAATTTCAAAGAGGTATGCAACATTTTATTTTATTACAGCTTTTCAATATAGTATTGGTAGAATTTAATAATTATAATTGATTATTTGTCGAACCATTGATCCAGAAAATTGGGATAACGACTCTGACCTCTTGGTCTCCCTTAATTGGGGGTTACTAGGAGGCGGGGTCGTTACTGAATAACGATGACATTGACAAATTTGAACTTGGACTTCTAGTTCACCTTACAATTACTAGGTTGTTAATATTTTCTGACACCTCAACTCATGTCTACTATTATGGTGGTGTTTCATCTTCACTAATCAGTGAGTCATATGACTTTGTGAAAATTATTTCTACCTAAGTTATTGTTTCAATTTAAGTAGATGAGGCTAGAAAGACTACAATTGACTCTAAACAACTTGACTAAGTTCTACGTATGCTAGTTTCCAACTCTAACTTCTAGGAGACATGCATGAGTGTTGACAATTTATGGCTATGATACCATGTTGGAAAGACTCAATCTATATGATCAAATATATACAAAATGTATCAAAAGTATAGATAATCTTTATTACAACTATGCTTTTACATTAGAGTTGTGGAAGCTTTAAACATAAGATTACAAGATTAAGAAAAAAGAATTGACTCCTATCTAGTCTTCAATAGAGGACATCTCTTGTATTTATATTCTTGTCCTTCTTTATATCACATGTCCATGAGTTCCCAAAGGAACAAAACCACATATGAACCCCATTGAAGGGAAAATAAAGATCAGCTAGGCTGGTACTAAATTCAATTATTGAGCTATTTAAAATAAAGACTTATGAGATCAATTCTAGGTAAGATTTCTTGGTGGACTATGGTATTAATAAAAGAATATTCTAGCTATCATGCTAATATAAAAAATGTGCAATAATTCAAAGTGGTAACTAGAAAATAACAAACATATTTTAAAGCTAATATCTAGATTTCAAAATGAAACAATTTTTCTCAAAATCATATTAATATATCCATTTATTCAAAATGTAAAGATCTATCCATTGGCATAATTAATCTAATATTTGTTCTTTACCAGTGGCTAGGTGCCTAGTGTTCTCCCCTCTATGAGAGAACAACACTTTTTCCTATATGGGGGTAACCAGTATTGGGGGACCTCTAACTATCCATTATCCAAGGTACAGGGTTGGGGACCGTGACCTATCAAATCTAGTGAGCTAAAGATCTTAGCCAATATTTTGAATTTTTGTGGCAATATCAAAATCATTCAATATTATCAATTTCTTAATAATGTTCAACATTCAAATTAGTCATGGTGAACTTCAACAAAAAGGGAAAGGCTAATAATAAAATGTGTTTCATCACTTTTGAAAAATTATATATATGAAACTCATGAGGGAGGCAAATAGTTCAATAAAAGAATGGAGAATTCAGTACGTCCCCAAATCAAGAATATTAAAATCAAGGTGTGTGCAAGGATCAAGATGACAATTAATTACGAATCTAGAAAAAGATAATGTACTAGGGTTATTTAATATTTCTTGTCTTGGAAATCACTTCTTAAGTTCTTATTACTTGAAATTACTATTTTTCCCCGTAGGGAGTTCCATCTTGAATAATCACTTTTGGTTGTTATAATATCTCATATGATATTCTAATAATTATGCATTCCCATGATTTTTGTATTCATGTTTTATGTGTCTATTATGTAATACACCGGCATGGACCATATGTAAATACATATTATGTACATATTGTATTGTGAAAATATATCCTAGTAATCAATTTCTTATTGCTATGGATTTACAAAATAGTGACATAATTGTATTCAATTTCCCCGTAATGGTCATTAAGTTCAAAGATGTCAATCTTATACATAAACCTGGTAAGACACATTTTGTACCACATAATTCAATATCATCCCCTAGTAATGGGTAACTAGTAATCTTAATTACTACTAAGAGGACCCAAATATACTCATGTGTTGGTACTTAGGTCTCAAATATGCATATGAACATAGTCAAGATAAACCTTGGTTTACACTATATGTTACCTTACATATGGTGAATCGGCCAATAGAATTAGTATTTCGAATTAGTGTACCAAGAATATTATTAAACATATATATTATCATTATATGCTAATCGATGAATAATCATGGATTGCAAACTTATCAATTATTTATATTACTATACCTATGCATATATTTCTATAATACATCTTTTCTATATGCAAATATATTAGTGCTTATAATAGGTAGAGTTAGGCTAAACGGTCCTATTATTTGAGTTAATATATAAGTAGTAGTAGTCTTTCTAAAATTTCCAGATCCTAAGTACTTATTGGGAGAATCATGCATCTATTTGTATACTATGATACAACCAACTAGCTGAGTGGCCTATGTTGTTTGTACTATAAGGTTTTAAATTGAGTTATCATCTAACTTTTTAACGTTTTTCTAAAAATAGCATGAACAAGAGGCTGATATCAGACTTACAGAGTGCATGATTAGATCCATGCTGGAGAACAAAAGTACACCAAAGTCAATCATTGTTGGACTCCTCCTGCATATGGTATTGCATGATTGTGAATCACTTGATCTAGGGTGAAGTGATCAAACTACACACTTAGATGGGAGATGGTGGTTCTTATGGTCCATTGAGATCTTAGGAATCTCTTGCCATGGGTTAATGTTTCAGATCTATCCATGCTACTCTGATGTCGCCAGTAGTATCTCGGATACAATCTTCATCTACAGTCTGATAGTTAGAGACTTTGGGGTTGGTGTCAGGGGTTTATTCATGGTATATGTATAGGTTTCTGGATCTGGCAGCACAAGTAGTAGTTTGGTATAGGCCGTGTAGCGAGCTGGGCGATAGATCTTCGTAGTTTCTCTGGGTTGCAGATCTGAATACAACTTTTGTTATGTAGGTTCACACAGATGTTTAGGTGTGTCTCTTGAGTGGGGAGGTAGAGAGATCTAAGAATAGATGTACATGTTAGTCGCCAGGAGGAGGAGGAAGCTTCTACATATCTATGATGATCTGATGGTTGGCGATGGACTGGGATCTAGTATAGAGGTGCACAAGTGATTGCTATTCATCAGGGGGCAGCAACATCATTGGTGGATGAGATGCATGATGTATGACGTCGAGGCAAGAACATCCAGGGTGATATGGCATCATAGGTGTGGTGGTGCTACATTTTCATCAGGACAGTGAAGAAGGTTGTAGATCGGGAGGGATAATGGAATATGTTGTTGGCAAGGACAACTGAGAGGGAACTATGGTGCCTATTATGCAAGTTGGGGTTGCAGGGTGTCGCTGGGTAAGTAGAGGTGTTTATATAATCTTTGGTACTAGGGTTGATGCGGTACTAGGGTTGATGCTCTTGGTACCCTTGGTCTGATCCAAGGTGGCACAAGAGCTTGACCATGGCTTCCTAGATGTTATCTCTTCACCTCACCGACCATTAATGGCCCTTGACGATTCTTTCTGTCTTGATTCCAAGCGAGGGGTCGGCGGTCTGGGTAGAAGGGAATTGATGAAGGGGAACCGATGGGATGTCGAGAAAGCTAGAGGCTTGATGTGTTTAAGAAATGGGGTACTATTTGGTTATATAGTCTCCATCTTGGGTAAGGATCAAGGAGGCACAAAGATTGGTAATGTCCTCACTGATGTTTCTTTGAAAAACTGTCCTTGACGATGATGGTGGTGCTTGGTTTAGGGGCTTAGTCTTTGACTGGCTATTGAGGGAGGAGGAGCCTTCCAGCTCGACACTCTCTTGAAACTATTGAGTCTTCAGAGGCAGCATTACGATAGATGGAGGATCACTGTGCAACGAGTTGAGGGGAGGGTGACCACGTCGCTCGACTGTAATTGTCGTCAAAATGCGGTGTTTTAAGGTTAGGGAAGACATGAGTCTATTTATATGTATGGTATATGTAATAAATGATGTAGTCTATTAATTTGAATTTTTTTGACTCCTAAGCTATGAGCCTGATTGAAATGAAACTTTGACCATTTCATTTAATTTTTGGTAAGTTATCCCCTAGAAATGTTAGTACCTTTATTCATATATATAATCCATATATTAAAATACAATAGCCTTAATGGAATTATTAAACTTTATTCCAATGCTAAGAAACTATAATTGAGTTGAACTATTCAACTTAATGTCCGAAGTGGGATGATTCGATCAAAATGAGGATAAATTGTATTTAAATTCTTGAATTTCAAGTTAATTCAATGAAATGTAACTATGAGTCTAAATTTAGCAAGAGGGATTTTCAATTTGAGAAATTTATGTAAAATGGCTCAATATTAAATTTGGTACCGAAAATCTAGTATTTTACACCTGATTCACCCCACTCCACCACAGACATGGTGACCAAAGTGGTCGTGGTGGGAAGAAACCCTAGTATAATTTTTTCACCAATCTACCCATTTTTCCCCCACCAACCTAGTGCTTCCCCACCACCTATATATAGCTAGGTGGTGGTTGTAGCATGAGGTTACACCCCCATAGAATGCATTTCTACCTCTTTGGTGCATTAAATATATCCCACCTACTCCCTCCTACTTTCACTCAATTTATACCTCCATTCACCCTAAAACCCTAGTTTTCTAGCATTTTGATCATCATCCACCACCATTCCATGCCATCCATCCATTATGGGAGAAGAAGTGCAAGCTCTAGCAGCAAGGAGGTGAAGAAGGAGAAGTTTTCACCACATTCTATGGCCCCCTACTCCTCTACTCCTCCTTTCTCTTCTTTTTCTTGTTTTATATCTAGCTAAGCCCCTTGTGCTGGTTTTTTGGGGTAAAAATGCTACTTTGATACCATGTTGAGGGAATATAACTTATAAACTCTATATTTTCGTTTGATGATTATTTCTTTCTATTTCTATCTTATTTCCCATGTTGCTTCTTGTGGTTTGTGCTTGAAAACATGAATTACTTGATGTTTTATGCTTGAAACCACCTACGTCTAGGAGAAGATGTCATATGTGGGGCTATCTTGGGGCTTTCACCTAGGTCCTACTAGTGGATCCCTAGCTGTCACCCCATCCTCCTACACATATATCCTTTTCTTACTCCTAGGTGTGAGAGCTAAGTAGCTAGTGTAGGAGTGTTTAGTGTCATTGCATAGGGGTTTTCTAAAAGCTAGATGGTGGGTAATGTGAGGTAAAATAGCCTCACCTCTACTCCCCATTCCTACCTTTGGCTCCCAATTACACTGAAGATTTCCATAATAGAAACATATATTAGTCAAATCCTATTGGAATCCCACCTATACCTTAGTTCAATTCAACTCATAAGTATAGATAGTGTGTGCAAGGGTGTAGTTTCCCTTGACACTCCCTATTATATCCATGGCCAACTAATAGTGTAGGGTGATTCTATTGCATTTGGCTAGTTGTTTGGTTTTGTAATGTAGAATGAATGGTTAGGTTTCCATGTTATATCCTCCGCCAACTGGAACCCTAGTAACATCCCCAAATGGACCACCACTCCATAACTTGCATTAAATCCTCAATTGACCTCTTAGCTAGTTCATGCTAGTTGATTGCTTTATTTCCTTTGTTAGTTAATTGCCTTGTTTGGAATTTGGTCTTGCTAGAGTGGTTAGTGCTTTTTTGAGCTTGTTAGTGCCAATCTTGCTTGGTAGTGCTAATATAGGTCCTTAATTGCTTTAGTGTATAACTTTCCTAGCTAGCTCAATCTTAGTTTCTTTCTCTTGCTTACTTAGTGAACTTTCTTTATAAACTATAATTAACCTTTTTAGGGTTAAATTAGAATTTTGCTTATTTTGCTCCCTTTCTTATTTTATTGCACGAACCTTAGTGTAATAAAATTCAAACCAATTTTAAACTCTAAAAATGCTAATCTCCTCTTTAGTAACATAGCTTAACCTAACTTATCTCTAGTGCCCTCTCTCCCTATAGATTGACCCCTCATTTGCCACTCACCTACACTATAACACAATCATGAGCGCTTGCAGGTGATATTTTCCAATCTATGTGGATGCGTTAGTGTAGGGACCATTATAAATTCAAAATATCTGAAGTGTGTCTCTCTTATGTTCCTTGAAGTGTGCGCATCTAGTCATAACTCAATTGACTTAGGTGTGTATTCCCAAGATATAGGGAGGTACATCAGTAAGCTAGTATAAAATGGCATCGTGTAATTAAATTATATAATTGCAATTCTAAAGGAGTAATACATTTAATTCAAACATTGATTGGATTTTAAATTATATATGAAAGAGAATATTCTATTCATGAAGAGTTTTACTAAGAAATTTTTCAAAACATGCATCTATAATTCTTAATTGAAGTCCAAAATTGTGCATTATTATCAAGCAATAAAATCTTTTATCTATGAACCTCTGATAGGTAGAATGTGGATAATTGAATGCATGAAATATGTGGAAAATATTAGGAATATGTGAAAATGGGAATAGTAATTCTATCATAGGATAGTGAGTTGATTTTTTGTGATGGTTGATTGAATGACAAAAAAGGGGTGTAACTGGATAATTTTCAAAGGGTTATACTAATTAGGTGGAGGATTGGTGAGACTTGGAATGTGAATAGATATGGAACCAAATCTAAGGCTGGGAGGAACTCATAGGGCACTAAACCCTATCATGTCTAGAGTGGATCTATTAATGTAGATAAATCGAAGAAAATGGGAGAGAAATTGGAGTATGAGTTAGAGAGATGGAACTTAATGAATAGGAGGATTGGGGAACTACACCTAATCTAACTAGGAGTCAAGTGAGGGAGAAGGGATGAGGGCTTTAGATGGTGCCCACGAGTATATTTTGACATGGGTTGGGAAATTAAATTGAAGAGGGGAAATAGGTGTCAATCACTGAGATCTTAGGACCAAGAGAGATGATACCATCAGATAAAGTGAAAATGGGGATGAATCAATTGTATTGGGTTGTATCAAGATTGTACTTGATAGTTGGTATTTCTTCTATTTTCATTTGGGTTTGTTCCTATAACACACAATTTACAACATAATATAACTTAGCTAAATTAGAATATATCTAAACTAAATTTGTATCTAGAATCTGAATATTTACATAGTTTCATGTTTTAATTGATTGAATTATGTAGTTTCATTCTTTGAGTTCAAAGTAGTTAACATATTTAAATTTATCAAAAATGAATTGGAGTCCAAATTGTGGTGTAAAACTAGTTCATACTATCTGTTTATATAGGAACATGTAGTCATTTTGACTTCTAATTCTTATATGTAACTAAATGATTATTTGCTTCTTTAAAGAATCAAATCATTTATAACAATTTGGAAACATACAAAAGTTGGTTTCAAGTCAATTGTCTTTCACTTAGTATCTAGATGTGATTCTCTTTCATTGGATACAATTTTGACCAAAAAAACCCATTAGGCCCTATTTTGTCTAGGTTAACACATTAAGGGTCAAATTTAAGATGGCTAGGGTTTAGAGTATGAAGTTGAGTTTGACTTGAGAAAATTAGTGTTCTAAAACAATAAATATTCAACTTATCTTGGTTTTGTAACAAATTACCATTAGTGCATGAGATTCAAAATGAGATTAGTGTAATAAGTACCACATTAAATCATACTATGAGCTATCTAATACACATACGATTAATCTATACACAAAATTATGATATAAAAAGACAAAGTTTAAACATGAAAAATTGGAGTATAGTAAAGACGGAGAAAGTAAGATCATGATTATGAGTTAATTTTGGTGAAATTGCACATTATTTGGGATTGAACGGAGCAAGTCACAATGACACCTATCATGAGATTTAGATGACAGTGAATTTTTAACTCTTAATATCAAAACCAAGAAATAGATGGTATTGACATATCTTTCACATGTGTTGAAAACTAACTAAACTAAGAAAACTTCTTACAGATGTGGGAAACTAAGATCATAGGGAAAATAGGAATCACACCATCAAACAAAATGAAAATGGGTTTAAATTAGTTTTTTGGGTTATAGTAGCATTATAATTGATTTCTTGTTGATATTTCTTTTGATTTTTTCTTGTGGTAGTTTTTATAATCCAAAATTTACAAGATAATCTATCTTAACAAACTTAGTTTCTAGA
The DNA here is from genome assembly GCA_963693085.1 of Alisma plantago-aquatica. Taxonomy (NCBI): domain Eukaryota; kingdom Viridiplantae; phylum Streptophyta; class Magnoliopsida; order Alismatales; family Alismataceae; genus Alisma; species Alisma plantago-aquatica. The sequence goes on along the minus strand of OY856411.1, from coordinate 1,465,818,130 downwards.
ATTAAATATCTACTAATTTGAGGTTTTGACCAATTGAAATTATGTACTTTCATTGTTGAGTCCTAGATAGATCACATAATTCACTTTACCAGAAAAGAATTAGAGTCCAATTTGTGTTGTGAAACTAATTCCTATTGTTTATTTATATTGGAAGTAGTCATTTTTACTTCCAAGTATTATGTGTAACTAAATGATTATTTAATTAGCTAAAGAATGAAGCATTGTACAACAATTTAGAAACATAGAAAAACAAGCTCCCAATCAGTTAGTTTTTTATTATTTAGAATCTAAAGGTATTTTTATGTCATTGGATAGTATTTTGACCCATTAAACCAATTTGGTCCTATTTTGGATAAATTAATGTGTTAAGAGTCATTTTTAGCTAGCTAGAGTTTAGTGTGTGTAGTTGAGTGAGAGTTGAGAAAATTGGATTAAGAAAACTAAATTTATTATATCTAGGTTTTAAAACAAATTCTTATAAATATGTGAGATTCAAAAGAGGATAAAGAAGTAAATACCACATTGAATCATTCTCTGCGCTATCTAATACACATTCTAACACCTTATACACAAATTAATGATATAATTGATAAAGTTCAAACTTGAACAATTTGGATAAAATGGTGGAGAATATATGACCACCATTATGGGTTAATTACTGCATCATGGCACATTATTTGGGATTTCCTCAAGTGATCAACAATGGCAAACATGAAGATCTTTATATGACACACACTTTTGCAACTATTAAACTCAAAACAAAGCAATAGAGGCTATTCACAGATCTTCCACACGTGTCACATAGTAATTTTTTTCTTATTGTGTTGCAACCAAATTTCTTAGAGGAAAAGTGAAGGATGATGCAGATCAAATACAAGGAAATATTGGTATCACATTTCTCGAGAAGTTGTATGAAATTTACAATCAATTTGGTAATTGGTGGTTTAAAGGAGGTGATATGATTCAAAGAGGGGTAAAAATCAAACATGCACGTGACGTGTAAAAGAATTGTGGCTATAAACCAATAAAGAGGGGACTCCAATAAGACTTGGGCATTTTGTGCAAGGGGATTCCTGAGTGGTTAGTAATGCCACAATAGGTTCAAATGATGAAAAGACTAACTGATAAGAAACCATAAATAGTGTTCATGAATGGGGTTAACCTTGTAGAAAGATTGTCAACTTCATATTCCTACTACATTTCAAATTTAATGACAACATACCCAATAAATTATAACTCACACACATTATCAATCTCATGGCCCAAAATTAAGCTAGATGTAATTAAACTTTATAAATAACTATAAATATGTGATTGTAAATTTGTAAATGTTTTAAAACTTTGTATTTTGAACTAAATATTATTATATTATGATATAAGTATTTATATATCATAAATACCAAAATTAAATGGACTACTCATAATTTCCATTATAGTTGTTAAGTGATCCCGTTCTGAGTTTTAATCTTATTCAACCAGATATTCACCTTTTTATAGTTTTGTTATATTATACTTAAACTTCAAAGATCTTATAATACTTCAAGTTAAGTTAGAATGTGTAGTGTAAATTTTATAGTGATACCCACACACTTCTAGGACATTTTAAACTGACACAGTTGGTCATCTTGTGTGATGGGATCAACTCATTTTTGACGTGCAAAATTGAGGGTTCTATCTGGTGTCCCTTCATTTGGGATCTCATCCATAACAACTTGATCTACTCATCACCATCACCTCCCCATGCATTTTATTTAGTAGTCCAGTATAAAATGGCTTCGTATTACTAAATTATAGAAGTGTAATTTAATTGGAGTGATCCATGTATTTCAAATAGTGATTCAATCTTAAATTTGGATATGCAATTAAATACTCTATTCTTGAAGAGTTCAAAAGGGAAATTTATCAAAACATGAATCTAGAATTCTTAAAATAAAAGTCCAAAACTGTGTATTAATCAAGACGAGTAAAAATTCTTACCTATGAACTTCTTATGGTTGGAATGTGGATAGATGAACTTATGAAATATGTGGATAGATGCGGGAAATGGGGATAATAGTCTATCATTTGAAAAAGTTAATTTCAACTAGGTGGGGAGTCGTTGGGTTGTTTTTAAAGGGTTATATAAGTAAGTGGAGGATTGTAAAGACTTTGAAAATGAATGGGGAGGGAAGCAAGTCTAATATTTGTAGGAACTAAATTTGACATTTTTACTTTTTCATCAAAACATTTTCCCATTGAGAATGTTTTCTTTATAATACTAACGTAAGGGGTGGAATCGAAGAGGGGATCCACTCCTTACTTAATTGAGGAATAAACCCATCAAATCTAAACATACTAAAAAGTATGTTGGAATAGATATTTTTTATTAATCAACAAAAAATGATATATATATTGACATTTTGCAAATTACAAGATTACATAAAAAATTTCCGCTTGGGGCTTACATAAGGGAATCAACTACAAGATATAAGCATAGGGAACTCTAAGCTACTTCATATCTATCTCTCAAAAGTCAACTCCATCAAGATAGGTCTAGGTCACCACGTCATGTCCTCCATGTTATTCACCTATGAGGTTGCAAGCATACGCCACAAAAAAAGACAAAGTGGAAGTTGTCAGCATAAAAATGTAGTATATGATATCAGTAGAGATTGAGAAATATTAGGGAAAAAGGAAAATAATATGCTTATTAAGGCTTACCTAATCAAGAGAGAAAGAGATAATCAAAGTGAATATCTGAGGAAACATTGAAAGAACATAAACAATGAGAGCATTTCTGGCTTTAATCAAACTCAAATCAAAATATCACAATCATAAATAGTGCATGTCAAACAATAAAACTAACATTATTTAGGCAGGGATGAGATCCATAAAATCTCATGCCTAAAGTGTTGGGTGGAAAATGCACACTGTGGATGGAATATGCATGCCATTTATATAAATTTGAGTGGAATATGTGCACTCGGGATGGAATTCACATGTCCTAATGTCATGGTGGTACAGAGGTATTGCTACTATAAATAAGTCTACTATACATGTATAAATGTAGTGTCAAGAAGTAAGTTCCATTAAGATTAAAGAAGGGGATGATAACATCCTATTGTAATCAAGTAGGGTCAAAGGATCCATGAAAAGTTTGCAGTCATATCCACAAATAAGATACATCTTATAAACACAACATGGAATCATCAGAAAATAGGGTTCTTATTCTCAAATAGGATAACTAAATTTAAACTACAAATTACGGTAAAACATGAAATAGGATAAACAAAGTAAAACTTAAGAGTCCAAAAATCATTCCTACATTTTAAGAAGTACATTAGATAAATATCATAATATAACCATCAATATGAATCACCATCTCACAAGAGACAAAAGGCTTATAAGGTGATATGTCCCAAAAGGGTCAAGAGAGATAAAAAGGGGTGATAGATCAATATGATTAAAAAGGGATTAAACATACCTCATATCAAGTCTATATAAGTCCAAAGTCAACCTACTAAGTGCATATGTCAAATTAGGGCTAATGTATCATTCATTACATGGATCCAAGAGTTTCAAGCAACCTACTAAGTGCATATGTCAAATTAGGGCTAATGTATCATTCATTACATGAACACTAAAAAGTGACTTTCTATTATCAGTTAGTTACATTATCAAACATTTTCTATTATGTAGATAATGTTGTCTTCATTGCATAACATGTTTTACTTTATTTTCCTGACATATAGATTGTTAGGTTTGAATTTTATAAACTACAACCAATTAGAAAAATTCTTAAAATTCATTTATGTATTATATTAGAATTAGGAGATAAAAACCATATAATGGGTTAGGGAATAATTTCCCAGTTTAAAAAAAAAGCATTTTATTTTTCAGAGTTTCCAATATGTTATGAACATATAAAATTAAAGAATGTATATGTTTTATGAAATGATAATAATTTGAATGACAGAAAACCCTTACATCACGCGTCAGCTACTTGTTGTGTGATAGGGTAATTTGATACATTGAAACTGATTGGAATATATATGATTTAAATCAATAACACGAGGAAAAGACAAATATGACCATGAATTTGTCACAAATCACTAGATATTACGAAGACAAACTTGGGAATTCAGTTCCCTAAAAATATTGTTGCAGAAGAATTGTTACGCTACTCCTTGAATCTTTGCATCAAGCCTTCAAATTCTTCTCTCCATTCTGTGACTGAGCCCCTCCATTGAAATTGGAAGGTGAAGGGAATGCCATGGATCCAAGACTTGAGGGTATTGGGTGGCTAGATCTTTTAGAAGTTTTTTTCCACGATGGACAAGAAGGGTTAAAAGTTGAAGCATACAACAACTCAAATGAGATTGGGGACTAGGACCCCCTAAGACTTCACAATATCCAAATGAAGGCAAATGGAGGGAATACAAAGACATTGAGGGCAAAATATAGGGAATCACATTACATTAAAGACAAAGCAGTAAAATGATCACAAAGGGAAAAATCCATGTACCTCAAATAGAATCAACTGAAGAATTCAAGAAGCTCTAAGATGGGACGAATACAACTCCCTACATGAAAGTAGGAACACTATCTTGCAACCTAAGAGTATATAGAAGATGGGGGAGATGGATGGGTATGCCCAAAAAGGGTTTTGGACAAAATTAGATCTTGGAAAGTCTTAGGTGGATCGGGTAGATTTATAGGGTTACAAAAATCTAAAGATTCAAGAAAAAGAAAATAATATGGAATAGGGAAGAAATAAGGGAAGGTAGGAAGTCAGATTTGGAAATAATGTGGATAATTTGAAGCCTTAGAATAAAACAAATCTAACTGTATGGGTGGCAACAAGGAACATGTTGGAAAAAAATCTTGTAAAGCGAGAATGTTTGTAGAGAGAAATTTGTGAGAAGGATTGGGATGAGGGAGTGGGCATTTTTTTGTGGTAGATATAAAAGGAAAGAAGGTGAGGAAGAATAAGATGCAGGCATCATTCTACTAAATATCTAGGGTGTGAGAGAAGCATGTCACAATAAAATACATATAAATGAACATGACACAAATAAATTATATCCTTAGTTGTAGAAGATGTTACATGTAATCAATTTTTAATTTGTTTTCTCTACTTTTATATCCTTAATTGATTTAGATAACTAGGAAAATTGACACTTTGGCCAACTTAGGCATGTAGAATTTGAATTTGAACTTAGTATTCACTTCTATGAATGTTTACTAGGTGATCTAATCTATTTGGGTCATGTTGTCATTGTTTTGTTAAATTCACTTATGGGATATGTCTTTATCCAGTTGAAATTAAATTTATCAATCAGACTAATTAATACATGAAAATTCCAAGTTTGGCATCGTTTACTTATTTCTACATATTTTTAGTGGATAATTAAATATATGAGAATGTCTTAGCATTATATAAATAAAATTCATTATAATGTATTTTGAGATTGGGTATTACTATGTTTTAGAGACTATCCATTCATGGAGTATAACCCATCATATCTTTGTTAATTTTCTCAATCTTAATCTAGTTATCCTTCAACATATTTATTTGTAATTTCCCCTAGAATAAAAAAATTTAGATTCCCAAATTATGTTAGTTCGATCCATAATAGGAATGACATCCTCTAAAGACAATTTATAAAGGAGAATTTGAATTCTCACATTACATTATATATAAGATGACCTATAAAAAAATATAACACACTCGTCCTCCAATTGTATATTTAATATTAAAAAATTAATGATTATTTGTCATATTTTGCATTCACTTTTTTACTGATCTAAACCTAGGAAGATTCTAGAGTCTTTATTTAGAAACAAAACATACTAGATTGTGAGTTTGCATCATGACCCCTCACTAGATGATACAATCGTGCTAGGGTCATATAAGATTGAACATTCATCTTAATCACTATGTCTATAAGCACCTAAAGTACTCTTTTTACCATCTAAGTCAGGGATAAATCGATTAGAACTAATTATAAAAGTAAAGGCATCAGAAGGCTAGAGTAGGGAATATGCTTAGGTTTCTTTATGTTACAACAATCCACCCTTAAAGAGGATTACATCATCAAAATCCAAGCAACCAAACCTAATATATATAGTTAACCACTGACCACAATGTAGCTATGTGATGCCACACATCTTCTATCCACTAGCTTGTTATTCTATATTTTAAATTAAAAGTATTATGCAAAAAGCTAGTTTCTCTCTATAGTATCAAAATTATTAGGGTTCATACTTCATGATGGTAGTTTCATCATCACTAGGTACAACTAACCACAACATAATGGAGTAAAAGAGGATAGGTTCACTAAACCTATAGTACAAGTACATACTCCATCCCAAAACTACGGTTTCAGATTTCAATTCTATCAAATTCTAAGATTTACCAATACATAATACATTCCTTCATTGTGACTTAGATCGAGAAAACCTTGATAAAATCCACAAAATATTTATTTTGTACATATAGAATGATAAAGAAAAAAAATCAAATGGAAAAACTTTGTTATATAAAACTAAAGATAGGGCCCAAAATCAAAGCAAAAACTAGTCACAAATTTTTTGTATTATTATATCCTTACCCTACTACTATAATATCCTCATTACCTAATTCCATCTTAGAATCAAATCTCATAGCATCCATAAACCTGTCATGACCATCCAACAAACATTATGGGCTATGAGCAACAAGGATCTCATCATCTTAGGGTTTACTCATCAAATCCTTAATTTCTTTCACAAAATAACTCAAATTCTTATTTTCATCATCTCACGAACAAATTAGCTAAATTTTAGGGCATCCCATCTCATCTAGGGTTTTCACTTAGGGTAAGGGTTCTACCAAGGAAGATAAAATTGAAGTAGTCAGAATCTGACTACCATGGCTCAGATACTGTGATACCCCATATTTTAAGGGTTTTACAAACCATTACATCTATGTGGAAACAAGGACTAAAGTACCCATGAACCCTAAAATATGATTTTAAGTTTGATATCAAAACATGAAACAATTTTTTGTAATGATGAGGATCATGACAGAAAGTGACTAAATGTGTATGATTGTAGTTGAGGAATTAATTTAGATTTCCATACATAAATTAGGTCACCCAAACCATATTGATGTTTATAATGAGTAACTTGGTAACTATCTTGGATCATATAGTCCTTGGATTGTGGCTTTTCCATAAATTTATGTGAGTGGTCAAACACATGTATTTTGAGCTCATTCTTGGTATAAAACTAGATTGGGATATGATAGATCTATGTCTAAAATTGCATTTTGTTTGGGACTTGCACTTGCAAAATATTGATGTTTGAACTTTACTTTAATAATTAAAGTTATAAAATGATTTAGGACTATGTTTTATTTCACATATAATGCCACATAGACAACTCATTTAAAAGATGAGTGCGACTTTGTTAGTCGTTACATGGCTTGGTGGTGTGTCACCCTTGTGGCCTTTTGATAGATCTTATGCCTAAAAGATCATCACTTGCCTCTGCTTTCAAAGGTGCAACTGACATATAGGAGACTAGGTCTTGAGTTATACCTAAGAAGTGGGTGTGATACCTAGAGAGGTGAATAGAGAGAATGACTCCTCTCTATGTCACATATCTCTACTACTATGGGAAGAGTCTAAGGGAGGAAAAGGAACTGAGGAGAAGATACCAACTATCAGATCCTAATAGGTTGAGGAGCCCTCAGCTCGAAATAGGAGCTCCATTGATGACTAACAAACCCAGTCAAAAGTGACTAAGGTCAGATATCATGCCAAGGGAGGGGCTACGTTACGTCATGATGAGAGCTTCTGAGACTGCAGTAATAGTCATCAGATCTTTATGTAGACTCAGGCATGTTTCAGGGGTAGAAGATGAAGCCTTCCTCCTTGCAACAGTAGGAGACCTAGCCACCAGTGGTATAAAGATGGACGGTTTTGTCCAAGGAGCCAAGACGTTGGTGGCTTTCTGGATCTGCGACAAGGCTGACATACTACTTTTTGTTTGAGGAGGGTGCTACAAACTGTAGGGATCCTCACAGCAAACCTGGCAGGAGCTCAGGGTACCGCAACCAAGGACACAACAGGGAGTCAAGGACGAGAACACCAGAGGTAGGCGAGGTTGGTAGTTAGTACTCTAACTTGACAGAACCAATCACTCCATCTAGAGATCAACCTAAGAACTGGTAGGCCCAATGCAGCCCAGCCAGGGAGTGGGCAATTTGTTCCTTGAGTGACATGTAACTTTGTATCCATTGGTGGGGTAGAGGATCAGACGGCCTCTATTTATCCAGGGAATCTAATTTTCATTTATATCTTCGAAATGCATGGAAACTAAGAAAATGTATAATAAATAGATTCATTGTGTTAAAAATGCTCGAAAAATATCCCTATACTAAGAAGTGTGTCATCTTTACTAGTGGATCCCTAAATTACAATATTGAAGAACACTTACTGACTTTTTAAATTTTTATGATAATGTGTATTTTGAGGTCAATTTAAATAAAATAAGTAATATATTAAATTGAGAAAATTCATATTGAAACCCAGTATCATATGCTTCATATAATCTGGACTCTAATCTTAGTAATGTTTTTAAATATAATGACTTCAATATTATAAAGTAACTACATGCTTTAAACCTAACTTTAATTCTAGAAAATAAATTGGACATCAGAATATTACGAAAATTGAGACACACTCTTATAATGACCTCCTAATATGTATAAAAGTATGAAAACACCAAGATCAATTGAAATATGGTTTTGGCCCTAAAACCTAAAATGTACTTAATAATTATGAATAATGATGAATATTACATTAATGATGATTAATATTGTTATTAATCTGGTCATGACCAGTGATCTATATGGTCTAGAAAATTAGGAAATATCTTATTCATGTACGTGGGACTATCCTACTTGATGTCCATCTAGTCCATCTAGACTAGAAGCATATATTAGGTTTAATGTACTCTATTTCACCTCTTGACCAGTTTGACATGTTTTGTAAATTTCTTGGTTATGTACTTTTTTGTGGTACTTATTTTCTATTAAATAATCTATTGGGATTATATATATGTGTTGCAAATAATCTTAAACATAAATGATTTCCCCATTATGACTGCCTGGATGATGATGGTGTTAATGAGCCTAAAGGAGGATAATGATGACGACGACGATGATGATGATGATGATGATGATGATGATGATGATGATGATGATGATGATGATGATGATGATGATGATGATGATGATGATGATGATGATGATGATGATGATGATGATGATGATGATGATGATGATGATGATGATGATGATGATGATGATGATGATGATGATGATGATGATGATGATGATGATGATGATGATGATGATGATGATGATGATGATGATGATGATGATGATGATGATGATATTGGGTACAAGTGGCCTTCTCATGTCAGAGAGATGAAGCTTGTACAAAATGGTGATCTCCTCCTCTTGAAAGGAGATATGGAGCCAAGTGACTTTCCCCATCTTGTTGGGGCAATGGAACCATATAAACTATTGATATCTACATAAAGGGAAAATTCACTATGAAATCTTGTCAAATAAACTTACTTTTAAACAAGTTTTGTTATTGTTTCCTTATAAATCTTGTCAAGCAATATTTTTTAATATTGTAAAATTATTCGTCTGTTTCTATTATTTATGTCCTTTATTTGAACCACGTACTTAACACCTTTGTGTTGACTTGTCCCACTATTTTAATAATTCTAGGTTCAGAGCTAGCATGGGACAAAAATGTATAGGTCATATCTATTGTATAATGAACTTAGGTAGTATATTTGGTCATAAACTTGTAAATTTCTTCTTTAAATATGTAAATGTAAGTTGTAATAATAATATTTTAATAATGTTGCATGTTGAATGTTGAGATTTTTATAATGCATGCATCAATTTTATTGTTCATTTATGCTTGTGCTTCTGCAATAACACTATGGTATCTTCTACAGTTCACGGGTTGTCTAGTCTATGATAGTTGGTACCAGAGCATGAACTATAGCTAAACCTGACAATTGCTCACCACAAAACATAAAACTAAATCTCACCTTTCACTTGAAACCCTAGAAACCTAGTTTGTTGGACATTAGACATGACTTAGCGTCTAATTTAGAACCTGGATGTCTGAGAACTAGGTATATACTAGTGATGTTTGATGAAAGGTCATATGGTGTTGATCATCCCTTATAATGTAACATTATGTGTAACAAACCATTTTTAGATTAGCCATCTAATTAGCATTTACTTGGATGATTGCATGCTTAGTAGATTGATCATTGTTTAAGATTGAGTAATGATGGTAGTCTAATTATGATTCTTTAAACATAATGTAAAAAGAACCCTAAATATGCATTTATTTCAAATATTTAGGTTTTGATAATTGAAATCCCTAATCGGACAAAATTAGGGTTTTGGTAGCTTATGATATGAACTTTGATAAATATAGTGGTTCAATTAATAAATTTTATTATTTATATATAACTCTATTTTGTTGAAGTTTGGATATAGATTAATAAACTCAATTCTTGGTGTTCTTATAAAATATCAATATTATCTAAGAATTTTCTTACCTATTTTTTGGTCGAGTTTCCTAGGACAAACTCAATCAACCAATGCATTCAGGCTGAAACATAGCAATCTGACATTTGAACTGTGTCTTTTTATTGGTATATCCAATTGATATGAAATTTTAACATTTGTTTGTAAAATATATTTTAGAAATATTTTTTATGTTTTCATAACTTTTGGATGATATTTGAAGTCTATAGAGCATGGTTTTGGCTGAGTTTCTTATTAGAAACAACTAGATCTACCATGTTGTGGACTATAGTATAGCATTGTAGTATTTAATTTTTATTTATTTATTGATAACCCTGAATTATATGCAAATTTACTAGAGATATGAAATTTCGTCTCACACAACATCATTAATTTTTATAATTTTGGAGGAGGTTTTCCTATTAAGTAAACAATCTTTAGTAACATTTGTATGATAGATAATTCTGTTGAAGGAAAATAAAGTGTAAAGTTGGGTCAATTGCAATTGACCAAAGCACCTTAAATGAATTACATGACTAACCTAGCACCCAAGGAGCTCTCACATTTCGTCATTTTTGTTTGAGAAACAAAATTCTAGTGAGAGAGTAGAGTTAGGGTTTTGAGAGGAGAAAGTGGTGGAGATGTTGACCTAGGGTTTTGCCATTTGAGAAATGATGTAATCAAGTAAGTTAAGCTTCTTTTCATAGCCTTTTATGGTGGATCTTCTCTCACATGTCAATATACCCTCCCTCCTCTGATTTGATTAGAAATTATATCAAATCTCCCTCTTTTCTCACTCTTTCTCTTCTACTCTCCATTTCTAGGGTTTCTAAGTTGAGAGGAAGAAGAAATGGATTCAATGGCTAGAACCTTGATGGATTTTTAAAAATTTAGAGTTTGGCCTATGTTTTTATTGTTCTTGTAAGCTTAGGTGAGTGTTTCTCTCCCTATTAATCTCTATAATGATGTTGAAAGCCTAATTACATCCAGAAAAATAATCAAGATCATTGTGAGTACTTGTATGCAATTGTATAACCAATTGTGATGTTTTTTGGGAAAGAAATGCTACTAATTTAGATCCTTTTTCATTGATTAATATTTTTCTAGTTCCTGACCTGTTGATTTATGTTCTAATAATAATCTCATGGGCATAGCATTATGTTGTTTCATATGAATGTTGCCTAGAACCAACTATCTAATGTTATGCTTGGAAAATGAGTTGACATGTATAGAATCATATTGAATTGTATTTGAATGAATTACACAAGTGTATTGTTGAATCTTACTAAAATTGAATATGATACATACATAAGGATCAATATGAGGTGGTGATTTTCCTTGTTTAGGGTTTGCATTGAGGTACGGAATCACATGAGATAATGAATCAATCTATACTTATGATCGATGAATTAAATATGTCGAAATGGAAAATAGGGTTTCCATGTGTGAATATCCCTAATGAACCCTTGTGCATCATGATGAGATTACTGAATGATGGTTTGAACTAAGGATGACTTCTTGAAAACCCTTGAAGATTAGTATTACGATGAGTATGAGTGATAAATCTAGAACTTGCATATAATGTTGTAAATGTGATGAAAGGCTTAATTTTAGGTATTCATACTTCAATTGAAGATGGTGAGTATTAGTCATATGTTCTAAGCCTAATTCATATATTTTAGCATGATCTATGAAATGATGAGTAAACCCTCACACGAATGTGGGTCCTTTTATACAAGATACATAACAATGAATTGGGAAGGATGAAGGACAAATAATGATGATTTCTATGATGTGATGTGAAAATGGAAAGAATCGGATGTGTTGCAAAATTACATATTGTTTTGATTCTTGTTTTAGTCTTTGTCTCATTTAATAAGCTTAATCCTTTCCATGTAATTCTAGTGTTAAAATACACACGTATGAAAAATGATGTTTTGGATTCCTTGAAGATGACTAAAGGGGATTTATAACAAGTGAAATGATGACGCATATAGTTAAGTGTCGTGAACACCATGAGTTTCCCCCAAGTGCCACACTAGGGAAATGAAAAAAATATCCTTGTAGGAATTAGAGAATTATGAGAAGGATTTCTGGATTGTGGACCGAGACTATAAAGGTTAGACCCCTAGGATTTAGGAGTGAGTTATCTAGAGTGGTTTTGGACCTAAATCCTTGTTGTGGTTGTCTATGTCCATGAGAAATAGACTCTAATAAAATGAAATATGTGAAATATGAAAATATGAGAAATGTTGTGATATGTGATATAAATTTGTTGTTGGTTCCTATCTCATATACCTAAGATTAGGGTGTGAGCCTCTTTAGGCAACCCTACAGTGGACCAGGGTCTATTTCTGATATCTTTGGGTGGTCTACTACACCCTAAGATTGTGACGGTCATTCATTGAAGCAAGAATCAGGTGTGGTGAATTCTACTTGGGGAGGTACAAGACAAGTAGTTTGAGGGAAAATTAATAAAAGATGAAAAGTCGTGTAAAAAGGAGTTGAATGTTGTTATATGACTTTTACTGCTAGTTGTTAGATCTACAACTATTGAATATGCTTCTTGTGGTGGAAACTAATAATTCTATTATAAAGTTAATTTATTTCTATATCCTTAATTATCTAGCTTGGAGTTTGATATTAAACCATGTGGTTGATGTTGGAATTTTATATCCACTATAAATATTATTCAGATTTACTTGTCATTGAATAGTGTCCTTTGGAAAACATGTCAAATGTGTTCTTCAGCTTCAGGACAGCAGAATGTGTTCTTGGTCTGTTTGATGGAGTAACACAAAGATAATATTATTTTCATGTATTGATTATAAATGTTTAGATCTTGAATTGTTACCCATACTAATGGATTATCAATCTTAATTAACATCTATGGATTTGTTCATAGACATGCTCTAAAATATGTTTTAAGTTGCAATTAGGCTAAGTGTCTACATTCTTTGATTAAGAGTATTATCTTAAACTAGATTTGATTAGATTCTAGATCTATCTACTTTACTTTTTCATATTTGCACGTTTCTTTTAAGTTCACTATACTTAATACGATGTGATGCATGTACTCACACTACTACATAACCTACCTTTAATGTCAGTTATTTAAAGCCCTTAGTGTCGATTTCTAAGCGACACCTATGTGGGCGACACTAAAAGTCCACCCATTAGGCGTCGGTTCCAAAACCGACGCCCAAACTCTTCGTGCGCCACCGGAAGCGCGCCATCAGGGGACAATAGGCGTCGGTTATTAGATAAGAAATCGACACCCAAAACTTTCGCGTCACAGAAAGGGCGCCATCTTGGCCACTATCAGTGTCGTTTATTTACAAATAACCGACGCCATATATTAGGAAATAGACGTCGGTTATTTATAAAAAACCGACACTAGAACATTATGTGTCGGTTTTTTACAAATAACCGACGCCCAAACCCGCACCATCTTGGCCACGGCCGTGTTGTCCAGCACGGCCGTGTTGTTAAGGAAATAGACGTCAGTTTATTGTAGGAAAACCGACACTATATCATTATGTTTCGGTTATTTACAAATAACCGACGCCTATTGTTTTTTTTCTGTCAGTCTGCAGACCTGCTGTGGCTGGTCGCAGGATGAGAAACATGTTCAGTTCAGTTATGAACTACAGGTTTTACGACATCCATTGATATCAGCCGACAACAGGCCGCAAACCTGCAAAATTAACAATAAAAGAGTTCCATTCATTCACACATTTATAAACATTCACACATGCTAGCAATCTGTAGTTCCATTCATTCACATTCACACATGTAGAAACATTCATATAGCAACAAACACTTTCATTCATTTTCACTCAGACACATGTAGAAACATCCAGACATGTAGAAACATTCACACATATATTATAATTCAGAAATTCATTTACAAAGTATCATTGTTTAGTCATTATTCGCTATCAGGATCCCAATTATATTTTAAAGCCCTCACTAATTGTATGGCTGTTGCCCATTCTTCGATTACTTCATTTAATTCTCCCATCGTATAGGGAGCATTAACATTTGATAAGTCCTTTCCTGAAATGGGGTCAGCTTTAAACACATGTAAAGAGAATGATGTATATATATAATTAATGAGCTATAAATAAGATTGATATATTTCGATCATATTATCTAATGAGACTATATAATACCTGAGCAATACATTCGATATCCAGTGCGGCATGTTTGATAATCATGTGCATATATCGCATGACATAGTATCCACATGCCCATCCGTTGTCTTGTGTAGCACACTATAAATTCAAACATACAAAATATTAACAAATACAACTAATTAAGCATTGTTCACATAAATAATATATACATATATTGCAGTCGGGAACTTACTTTCACGTTCTTCCAAATTATTGGCTGGTTCTTTTTTGTGGGGACCTTTCCTCCAGCCTTTTTGTACTCCTCAAAACCCCTACATGTTAATGTAACACAGAACATTGCAATTAAATAGTAATGTAATAACATATGTTAACGGATATGAAAAATGAAATATTTCTCACCGAAATATTGCCATTTTCATTATGTGTCCAAATCTTGTATTCAATTTACCCCCCTTAGGATCTAGATAATACACAGTGAACGTCTCGGGGGCAATAACAAATAACTCCCAATGCCTACCCCTAGAGGAAAAAAAGTTAAAAATTAATAACTCAAAATCCACAATAAAATGTAATTTTCTTAAGTCCAAATTATAATAAGCAAAGTAAACTTACTCTACATTGAATGGAGCCATTATCACCGTCTTCTTTTTTACAGCAAAAATTGAAAAAGCCTCACAGTAGTATTGTTGAACTGATGTAGGAACTTTAGCTACTAGACTAATCAAGGATGGAATAAAAAACCCTACATGTTCGAATCCAAAATCTGCACATATGTTGTCTAAGTAGCTGCAAAATATGTATTAATTACGCATGCATTAATAAATAAGAAAACCAGATCGCCAGATCATACATAAGGTATATGGATGTATAAAGAATATCTCACCTTATCCATAGCTCTATCACAGATGTATTTAGCCAATCATATCGAAACAACTCCAAAATATCTTGTATAAATAGTTTTGTTTCGTATGACTAACCTGTAGAATCTGAATCAGAAGAAACAATTATAGGGGAGTTTATATCATGTTCCCCTAACCATACTTCCATACCCCTACAGTTAGGACCTAACGGGACAGGTAGGTCCTGTGGAACCCAACTAGGTAATGCAAGAGGTGGAGGTGGAGGCCTAGATGTTGTGGGTGTCTTCTTTTTAACCTGTATATATATATATATATATATATAATTTCAGATCAACTGCCAGCATATACACACACTAACAATTGAACGTAATGTAAATTTACCGCACCTTTTCAGTAAAGAAGACATACGCTTTTTCCCACAATATCACTCCGCCTACTGCCTCACTAAGCGTTTCACAATCGGGGTGGGCATATGGCAGTGGAAGATCCATCCACTGGGGGAATATATGTATCGGGCTCACCCGAATCCAACCAGCTGGTACTGGAGACCCGTGACACGTTTCCCCTGGTAGGGATGGGTAAGCCGACGCCTCTGCCACGACATATTCTTTACTTTTTAGACGGCATGGCTTCAACCCCTACAAATTTTTGTGTAAAGAATGTTATATACATATATACATATCATCTTTTTCTTAAACGACTACAATTTCATATATACGTATCATCTTGAATTAAAAAACTAGTTACTATGTCATAAAAATACTTACAGTGGATGTGCTAGGTGGTGGTTCTATAGGATTACTCCCAACCTCTGCAGTAGGAGTAGGAGTAGAGTATGCAGTAGGTATTGTCTGGTAAGTGGCAGTCTGAGATGCCTGCCACTTTTTCATTGCTTCTTTGAGTTTTTCTTCGAGTTTCCTGTCAAATAGCTTATACACCTATACATGGATAAAAGAAACGTCAAATTCTAATTTTTGAATTCTCTTTTATATTAACATTATAAAGAAAGAATATGTTACCTCTTCTTGTGAAAGTCCCACTTTTGGGACATGTTTGCGCTGGGATGGCCCAAAAAACGATTTGATGCCCACACCAGCGCCTGCAGCCCTAACACGTCCAGGATGCTCTGGGTTACCCAGAGCAACTGTCAATTCATCCTTTGTTCCCTCAGGGATGAACTTTCCTTGTTTCCTCAGCTCGTGCAGCTCCCGCTAATCGCCAAAGCAAAAATTTGTACTTAAGTAAACAACACAAATAATCAATATTCGAATGATTGCTGTAAGAGTTGTATTTTACCATTTTTGCAGCCGCCTCAGCAGTTGCGGCCTTAGGTATTTCTCCCTTCTTATTTTGCCTCCCAGCTATACAGACATCATGGCGAGGCAGAGGTGTGCTACCTATGGTAGAGGACTCCTGAGTAGCAGCAGACTGAGCAGCAGTAGCCTCAGCCTGTAGTCTTTGGCGAACGCCTGCATACCCCTTTGGACCCATTGTGCGGTCATGCACATTCAGTGCACGCCTTGATCTTTATGCCTCACTGAGGGCCTAGTTAGTATGCAAATTAATGATTTGGTTAGTAACACTAAATGTTAATCTTGAATAAGTGAATACAAAATATATTAATTAATGAGATTGACGCCTAATACCTTGAATTCATCAGTTTGTCTTGAAGCGACAAACACGTCCCATTCTTCTTTGTCCAGGAAGTTCCATTGTTCAGTGGCTGTCTTCTTCCTCTTGTCAGCTTCTTTTATGTATTCTCTGGTGAGATTTGTCCTATAGTTCCTTAGGACTCTCCCACAGCATTGCATCACGCATTTACGATGCAGCTTTTCATCCAATTCAAATATACTCTGCAAAATAGAATTGCTATTAACTAGTATCCAAAAATTTAGTAATCTACAAAATAGAATTGCAAATTAATAATAACTCACACATAAATCCCTCCATATTAAATCTTTCTTCTCCTTAGAAACTTTATTCCAAGAATCTAAGCGACAACCGCAATGGCTACGAGTAACAAACCCAAGATATGAAATAAATGAATTGCGATTCACACCACATGCATTTCCTACATTATCGAAATCCACAACAAGTTTGGGTCCATTGCCCTTTTGCGAAATTAACTTCTTCATCATAGTGATGCCCCTTCTCTTGTCAACTTTTTGGTGTTGTTGATTAAGTGCCTCATGTGCTTCAGCTGGTACCTGTGCATCATCAACCTAAAATTTGACAAAATAATTCACATTTACAAGATATAACTATAAATGGACATATAGATATAAATATATGATATATTTTTAAAACTTACATTGTGAGGCAGTGCATTGATGTCCTCACCCTCACGGTAGTCATCAGCACGGTCATCAGGAGAATGGTCAGCCATCTGCAAATTCACATTCAAATTGTAAAGTTCACATTGTAAAGTAGTAATTCAAAGTGTAAAGCTCACATTGTTAAGTAATTCAAATTGTAAAGCTCACATTGTAAAGTAATTCAAATTGTAAAGTATCCATTCTATGATCAAAGAGAAAAACAAGTATATATTAGGACAAGATTAGGCCAACAAATACATGTGATCTCATTCTTATATATAATAAATGTGTACCACCTATCCCATTCTTAAACACCTAATCTCACTAGTAAGTGTATAATGTGTATTGGGTTTTCGAGAAAATTTCGGCAGCATTTCCCCGCTATTCTCCAAGTACATATGTACTTAGAGAACAAACAAGGAAATGCTACCGAAATTTTCTTGAAAACCCAATACACATTATACACTTACATCCTAAGTGAGATTAGGTGTTCAAGAACAGTCCCAAACCGGGGACTATCCAAGATTTACTCCTAATGAGTAAATCTTGGACGGGGTTCTAGGATAATGAGTACATATCCACACTAAAGCTCACATTGTAAAGTTCACATTCACATTGTAAAGTAATTCAAATTGTAAAGTAATTCAAATTGTAAAGTATCCATTCTATGATCAAAGAGAAAAACAAGTATATATTGGACAAGATTAGGCCAACAAATACATGTGATGTCATTCTTATATATAATAAATGTATACCACCTATCCCATTCTTGAACACCTAATCTCACTAGTAAGTGTATAATGTGTATTGGGTTTTCGAGAAAATTTCGGCAGCATTTCCCCGCTGTTCTCCAAGTACATATGTACTTAGAGAACAAACGGGGAAATGCTACCGAAATTTTCTTGAAAACCCAATACACATTATACACTTACATCCTAAGTGAGATTAGGTGTTCAAGAACAGTCCCAAACCGGGGACTATCCAAGATTTACTCCTACTGAGTAAATCTTGGATGGGGTTCTAGGCTAATGAGTACATATCCACATTAAAGCTCACATTGTAAAGTTCACATTCACATTGTAAAGTAATTCAAATTGTAAAGTATCCATTCTATGATCAAAGAGAAAAATTAAGCTCACATTATAAATTAAGCTCACATTGTAAAGTTCACATATTCAGAAAAAATAAAAACGTATAAAACAAAACATATATACCTCTAATATTGCGATTTTTTATCAATTAACAATCCTTCATTGTGATCTCCGCGCACATACAAGTCATCATTAGCTTCAATATTTGTGGGTGTTGGCAACCCAACTGAGAATGGACTGGAGTCATCATACTTATCATAGTACTGTTCTTCATCTATAGGATCTTCAACAAACTGTCTTTTACCATGAAGAACAACCGACCATTTATCATTTGCAGGATCATCGATATAAAATACTTGTTTCGCCTGTGATGCCAATATAAATGGTTCAGCCTTCTCGCCAATCTTTTCAAAGTTCACTAAAGTGAAACCCAATTCATCCACTATAACTCCTTTGGTGTTATCAACCCAATTACATTTGAAGAGCAGAATTCTGAAATCTATGTAGTCAAATTCCCATATATCTTCAATGACACCGTAATATGACATTTTAGCTTCACGTGGACTCTTATCCTTTGCACTTGCAAAAAACACAGTCGATGCTTGAAGGGTGACCCCACTGTTTTGGACGACACTCTTATCATCTTGGCGCTTTGTGTAATATGTGAATCCATTAATGTCATACCCTTCATAAGACATAACAGTCAACTTTGGTTTAAAGGCGAGGCATTTGATAGTTTCCGTAATATCATCTGGTGTTTGAGATAGTTGATGTAAGACTTTATCTTCAAACCACTTAATAAAAGTCTTGTTATGCTCTCTAGCAAGCCACATTGTATTCGCTCGAGGATATTGTCTTTTGATGAAATTGGTATGTTCCTCGATATAAACGTTCACTTCGTCCATGTGGTGTAAAATATACAAATGACCTTGTTCCAACTGCTCACGGCTGATTACTTTCACACATGAAGCCAAAATTCCTTTGCCAAATAGCTCATCAATATTCTTGTCATTATCAGGAGTGTCATTACCACTGAGAAAGTCATTGCAGAAATCCATAACCTCTCTTACCACATAACCTTCAATTATACTCCCTTCAGGCTGATAGCGGTTTCGAACATCACCTTTGAAAACGCTCATGTATCGTTCAAAGGGATACAT
Organism: Alisma plantago-aquatica; assembly: GCA_963693085.1. Lineage (NCBI taxonomy): Eukaryota > Viridiplantae > Streptophyta > Magnoliopsida > Alismatales > Alismataceae > Alisma > Alisma plantago-aquatica. The sequence continues at coordinate 1,465,797,974 of OY856411.1, read as the reverse complement.
CCAATGCAAGAAAACCGGTCCCAAGATTTTCACTTCCCTAGTCAAGTGGACAACAAGATGTACCATGATATCAAAGAACGAAGGAGGAAAATACATCTCAAGATGACATAGGGTAACAACCACTTCTCTTTGTAAATTATCGAGAGTCTCAGGGTCAATAACTTTGCTACAGAGACTGTTGAAAAAGAAACGAAGTCTGGTGATTGCAAACCTTACATGCTTCGGCAATATAGATCGAATTGCCACCGGCAATATTTGTTGCATTAGAGTGTGACAATCATGATATTTAAGACCTATCAACTTCAAATCTTTCATTGATACCAAACTACGGATGTTGGATGAGTAACCATGTGGCACCTTAACATTTACCAAGCATTCACAAAAAGCTTTCTTCTCCTTTCTAGACAACGTGTAACAAGCGGGAGGTAAGTATGTTCTTTTATTACCCATTTCACATAATTCTGTTAATTCTGACCTTATTCGCATTTCACGTAGGTCCAGTCTAGATTTTATCCCATCTTTAGTCTTACTTGGTATATTTAACAGAGTACCAATGATGCTATCACAGACATTTTTCTCAACGTGCATTACATCGATACAATGTCTGACTGTCAAAGAACTCCAATAAGGAAGATCCTAAAATATTGACTTCTTCTTGAATGAAGAATTGTCACTCCGTGTAGTACATTGTGATCTCTTACCAAATTCATTGACAATGTCTTTTACTCTTTCATAAACAACCTCCCCTGGTATAGGTTTAGGTGCACTCCGTTCCTCATTCAATCCATTGAATGCTTTGCGCTTCCTACGATACAGATGGAATTTTGGAAGAAACCTTCGATGAACGAGATATACATTCTTACCGCCATGTTTTAGTCTTGTTGAATCAGTGTTCTCTTCACATTTAGGACACGCTTTAGCTCCTTTGACACTATATCCAGACAAATTCCCATATGCTGGAAAGTCATTAATAGTGCAAAACAACATAGCATGCAAACGAAATGTCTTTCTTCGTGAAGCATCATAGGTCATCACACCTTCACCCCAGAGTTTCTTTAAGACATCAATCAGAGGTTCAAGATAAACATCGATGTCATTTCCAGGTTGTTTAGGGCCCGATATCAACAACGACAACATTACATACTTATTTTTCATACACAGCCAGGGAGGAAGATTGTATATAACAAGCATGACTGGCCAAGTGCTATGTTGGCTGCTCAATGTCTCGTACGGATTCATCCCGTCTGTACAAAGCCCAAGTCTTAGATTCCTAACTTCTTCACCAAATTCAGGGTACAATAGATCAATCCTCTTCCACTGTGGGGAATCAGACGCATGTCGTAGGATCCCATCATTATTTTTCTTAACATCTGCATGCCACCTCAAATTCTTCGCATCTATCGGATTGGCAAACAAGCATTGAAACCATGATATTATAGGTAGATACCACATCACCTTGGCAGGAGAACCAGTTTTGGACTCCCCCGAAGTCGTCAATTTATACCGTGACGCACCACATTTTGGACAATCTTTCAAATCTGCATAGTCCTTTTGAAATAATACACAATCATTCGGGCATGCGTGTATCTTCTTGGCATCCATTCCCATTGGGCACAACAATTTCTTTACCTGGTATGTTGAGATTGGAAGCTTGTTTCCTTCAGGAAGCATTTCTTTCAACAAAGACAGCAATGACGTGAAGCTTTTGTCGCTCCATCTATTGTTAGCTTTCAACTTATACAATCTCAACACAGCGCTAAACTTCGTAAACTTAGTACAACCTGTGTATAACGACATCTCAGCATCATGCACAATGTTTCTAAAAATGGGAGGTGGATCGGTGTGCTCTACCCCACAACTATCCAGCATCGCATCAACAATGTCTACTGAAAATGGTTCATTCACATCTACGTCATCATAGGCAATTTCTTCTTCCACACAAGCACTGCTATCGACATCCACTGGTTTCGGGTTTGAAATCTCTCCATGCCAGTGCCATTCTGTATAGCCTTGTATAATCCCGTTGCACATGACATGAGTTTTGATTTCGTCACCAGTGTTGACTTTCAAGTGGTTACCGCAATGCCTACATGGACAGTAGAACCTATCTCCAGGTTGTTTCCTATGTTCCTCGGCAAATCTAATAAACTGGTCAAGACCAGAAATAAACTCTGGGGTGCAGCGATTGCGAATGGACATCCATGATCTATCCATTCTATGATCAAAGAGAAAAAAAGTATATATTAGGATAAGATTAGGGTCTAGGGTTAACAAATACATGTGATGTCATTCTTATATATAATAAATGTGTACCACCTATCCCATTCTTGAATACATAATCTCACTAGTAAGTGTATAATGTGTATTGGGTTTTCAAGAAAATTTCGGCAGCATTTCCATGCTGTTCTCCAAGTACATATGTACTTAGAGAACAAACTGGGAAATGTTGCGGAAATTTTCTTGAAAACCCAACACACATTATATACACTTACATCCTAAGCGAGATTAGGTGTTCAAGAACAGTCCCAAACCGGGGACTATCCAAGATTTACTCCTAATGAGTAAATCTTGGATGGGTTTCTAGGCCAACAAATAATGTGTTGTCATTCTTATACCTAAAATCCTAGTTCTTCAAGTTAGGGTGATTATTGATGTCTTTAAAAGCATGATTGGCAATTTAGGGAAAAGTTCATCATTTACATTCCAAGCATGTCACATGTGTGCATTACAGTTCATCATTAAGCAAAAGAAGGGTGATTAGGATTGTCACCAAGAATATAGCTAAACTATTAAACAATGGTTATAGCTAAACTATTAAACAATAGACTTGCCACACATAAAACACCCTATACAACTATAAAACAAAAAATTATTAAGTGTATATGCATGATACAATAACTATTTTGCATCACATTACAACAGACTTATCATTGATACCTTACTAACTTATTGCTACATTTACATATCATCACTTGATCAAAAATTACAGCAGTACATTTAACCAAAGTATGCATTCTAAAATCTATGTCATGATTAGTTACATAGAACATGTATATATTGTATAGACAATAGAGGATTCAGCTCAGTAGAAGCACAAAATCAGTACCTAAACCCTAAAATCACACCTTTTTAGCATTTATTCTATGTACATCAATATGTGTATGACCAGGCAGGCACCTTGAGAGAAGTAAATAAATTTAAAAAAAAACACCCTGCAGCAGGGCAGGCAGCTTGAGAGAAGAGGAGCAAAGGAAGAAGAAGAAGGCAGGCTAGGGCGGGCACCTTGAGGAAAGAGGAGCAGCGGCCGGTCCTAGAAGCTGCCAGCGGCGAGGAGAGGAGCGGAGGAGAGGGCGGCGAGGCGAGGAGAGGAGCGGCCGATCCTAGCTGCTACCGGCGACGGCGGAGAGGGCGGCCGGCGGGCGGACGGGCGGCGACAGCTTCTCGCAGCGACGGCGACGACAGCGATGACGGCGACAGGCAGGGAGGGGCGGCGGCGGCGGCAGGGAGCACCAAGAAATCTCCAGAGGTTAGGAGGTTAGGGAAATCGATCGGGAATGAATGAAACAGGGAAAGGGGAAGAATCGGTCGCTGGTGAGCTATTAAGTTCACAATAGGTGTCGGTTATTTTAAAAAACCGACAACTAAACCTATAGTGTCGGTTATTTAGTTATGAACCGACACCTATACTAAGTGTCGGTTATTTAAGAAAACCGACAACTAAACCTATAGTGTCGGTTATTTAGTTATGAACCGACGCCATATGTAAAATTTTGGAGCCAATTTTTTCACTAGAATTTTGGGTTTGGCGGTTGAGTTTAGGTGTCTATTGTTTATTAATTAACCGACACTTATTAAAAGCGGTACCCGTGTCTGGGCTCCCTAAGCAGATTGGATGTCGGTTTATGTTATCAACCGACAATGTAGACATTAGGTGTCGGTTTTTGTAAACAACCGACACCTTGAAAAGTGGCTTTATAAGCCATTTCTGTAGTAGTTTCAGCTTGAGTGGGAGGTATCCACTCACCAGGACTCTATATGAGTCTCATGAGGTTGTTTCAAATGTTTTTAGGTGTAATCCTATCCAGTAGAGAAGTTGTAATAAAGAAGTTGTAAATAGAATAATCTGGATAGATTAGAATGTCCCTGTACTCTCTCTTTCTTGGGATGAGTTGTACATCAATTTTGTTATTTCATATTCATGTATTTGATGTAAATTGAATCATATCTAAGAAATAAGTCTTGATTCTAGTTTTAGTAGAGTTGAATACTAATTCTGGTGATTAAATATGTTATCATTGAGATGACATTGTTATAAGGTTCTATGAGAAAGAAAAAAGAAAATTTTAGTTGTGTTTTTCATATATTGTGTTAATTGTGTTTGTCGAGAATTAGTTGTTTTGCTTTATAATCTAGGTTTAGGTTTTAGTTTCCCTGTAACGCTTGGCATTAATTTTGATCAAAAGAGAGGCCCCAATAGTGTGGGATGTTACATTATTTAGAAATGATGGGCATCATGAGAAGGACTGCAAACATATGGTGCATGTGTGTTCTGGGAATTTGCACTAGTTTACACCATGTTTTCTCCCGCTTCATTATGTGGCATGAAACTATACTCTATACTATGTGTGGAACACCCACTTTTTGTCGATTTGATTTTTTCCATTTGGCCTGAGACTCGATTGTTTTCTCTTATGCTTGTTTTCTTAGAGAAAATATATATAATAGTTTATTATGTATATATAAATATGAAAATGTTTCCATCACATAGAAGAGTGGGAGGTGTTTATGAAATCTAAGTGAAAGGGAGCAACTTCAGTCTAGATGAGAGTGATTAGAGGTTAGATGTAATTAGAGAAATAATAAAGGTTAGGCCAATAGGATAGCCTCAAAAAAATAAGATTGATCGAATATGTGGGATGAGTTTGTTTGTCTAAGTTTGAAATTTGAAGATTAAAAAATTGGTGTAATGATTTGAGATAAGTTTTGATCATGCAATCTCATCCAATCTAGCACCATTTACAATATGAATTGCTATTGTGCCAATTCTCTTATGTTCTACATAGCTAGTAGGATTTCTTGGATGTACATAGATTTGGATAAGTTGAGATATGACATATGGGATTTTTAGGACCAACATGGGCCTCAAGCTCTTTACCAAGGAGGTCTAGAATGGGACATTTGCTAGTGTGAATTCCAGAGGGTGAGCCTGCCATTAGAGAAGGTTAGATGACTTACACTACAAAACATGAGACATGTGAATTTTAAAATTTTGATAATGAGTCCCTAGCTAGACATCTTCTGGATTTATGAGCTACGTCACCCAGTGTATGGATCCTATGAATATGTTGAACCCTAGAATTTCTATGGAAAGGCCTAACTCTAGAGAAAAGAGGTCATTAAATATGTGTTTAAAAATCCATCAAGGTGAGGGAGATGTCCCACAATTATGGAGGAAGTATATTGTTACAACCCCCATTTTTGGGTTCATTTGGTGAGAAATGTAATTTCTCATATTAAAGATATTTGAACAAATAATGATACAATTTGGTTCGAATAAATGGATTTTTTTACAATAGCCTTGATGTTTGTGTTGTGGGCTTTATTGGCTATTGGGCCCAAATAACAAGAAAATTAAATTAGTAAATGAATAATTGAATATTTGAGAAAAGAAAAATGTGGAAACCTCTAGAAGGAAAATCCAAAGAGGGATTTCGTTCCTGTTGGGTTCCAAGGAGTCCAAAGTTGCATAAAGAGTGCAATACGAAAAGAAAAGATCAATTAAGTATTTCTTTATTAAGAAAGAAATTGAAAATAATGATAAAATGAGGAAAATGAATGGAAAGAGGCAAAAATGAGATTTCTTGGTGAATTTTCGTATCCATGAGGTTGCTAAAATTAAAAGGAATGCCAATGAGGAAAATAAAAGAGAAATAAAGAGAAAACCTCAAAAAGAGTTATTTTAATAAGAAATAAACATGATAATAAACAGATAATGCATAAAGATGCATCTAAAAGGATAATGAATATCCAATAAAAAGTATTTCAAAATAATAGAGTTTCTTGGGATCCAAGGAGTCCTAATAAAGAGGAAGGAAAGAGAAAATACTAAAATTGCAAAATAAGAGGATAATGTGATACATTATTAATGGATTTTATGATAAGGATAGAAAGGAAGTATTTTCTAATAAAAGAGAATATAATTTCGTGTCAATGGATTAAAAAGCAGGAATAAAGAGAATAAGTGAGAGGAATTTCGAATTCCTAATTATCCAAGAAATAAGAAATATCAAAGGGATAGTAAGAAGAGAGAAAGCATGCTTCTCATTGAAGGAATATGATTCCTAATAGGAGAGGACTTGTTTCCTCTTAGATGAGCATCTTAGGGTGAGGATATACTCCCCTATAAAAGGGGTAGACCCCCTGGATCGAGTTCCAGAGAATCCCAAGCGTCCTTCTCTCTCTCCCATCTTCTTCTTTGCAAACAAAACCTAGGGTAGAGGAGTAGCACGTCTATGAAGGAATGTGGAACCAATGGACAATCTTGTTGGATGATGGATGTCCCCACGTCCTCAGAGCATGATGCGGCCATCATCCCCGTTCTCCTTCACTCCCACATGATGCCTCAAGATGGTTGTAGCACGACTGCAGTTGTAGCTCTACTAGGCGCGATCCCGGCTGATCAGTCACGTACCAAAGGCTCCCTTGCCTGCAAGAGGGGAGGACAGAGGTAGAGGATGGAGTCCCGACTGGAGCTGAATACTAAGGTAATGGGGGGCGTCCTGCAACGCACTGCCATGGCCGCTAGGGCGGCAGTAGGCCGTCGGCCCAAGGAAGAAGATGAACAAAATGGTGATGGACGGTTCTGCTCTCAACAGGCTAAAGAGAGGTCTAACTTAACCATGGGCAAAAGGGACAATTTGAAATGTTTTCAAGCCCAGCCGAACAACGTTGCATGGAGCAGACACTTGGCACTCTCTCATTGGTTGTGGTAAGTGATTTCTTACAAAAAACATATTAAAACATTAGTAACTCCGATTAGGACAAGTAATATATGAATTTTGATAAGGAGAACGAGAGGAATCTAATAAAAATGATATTAAAGATTGATTCCGTTCCTAATTGCAAAAGTACTATAAGTTGATGAAAAGTGCATTAAAGTTAGTCTAAAAACCCTATTTGTGATTAAAGGTTGAATCTAGTATGCTTAATGGGTTAATTGAAGTATTGATAACCTGTTGAATGATAATGTTAGATTCAAACCTGATCTAGATGTAAAATTTCATGATTTAGGGTTTTTATCGCATATGAGAATGATTAAGCTTTTAGAAACCCTAATTTAGGGTAAAAGAAGATAAGATCATATTTAATTTGAAAAATGTGAAAATATGATTATTAAATGATGGTTCTAAGTTATTTGTATATAAAAGTCCTTAATTCTGGATAAATACCCTAAATGTAGTAATTAGGGTCTTTTCATGAATAAAAGGTGGAATTGATGGAAAAATGAGTTCATATGTTAATTAGACCCGAATGAACTTAGAATTAATGATAGATGTGCTTAGTGATCTTGTTATGGATTAAAAGGATAAAAATAATAGCTTTAATGTAAAAGAAGCTTAATGAAATTAATTGATGATTAATGTGCCTGTAATATGAAAATAGATTTATATGTTGTTAAGATAACCTTAATATTAAAGAATAGATGAGATAGTTAGGGTTTATGAGTAATGGCATAAAATTAGGGTGTAATGAGGTAAAAGATGAAGGGAAACCCTAATTGCAAAATGAAACCCTAAAATGGATATAAAAAACCTAGAAATTAAATCCAGGTCAATAAAGTAGATTCTTGATAAAGTGTGTAATAAATAGAGTACATATTCTTTTCAGGAATTATGTGATTGCTTGCTTGGATTGCATTCTTGGTTGGATTACCTTAATGTTTGTGAAATCATCAAATCGGGTATGTGGTTATGCTTATGATTATCCCGACTAGTTTTCTGTGGATTTTATTGACGTTTCCCCCATGGCTTGAAATAACTGTTGTATGCTTTTATTTCATGCAACTATAGAGTGACTATGACTATCACTATGAATATACATGTATAACTGGCTAGATCCGGGACCACCTATGTGGCTTGTCAAGGCTAAAAAGGGGTAACCTAGAGTAAGGTCTAGGTTATCATGGGTTAGAAATTGGACTACCAAGTGTAGTGCCATGAGACCCATTAGCCTATCATGAGTTAAGGAGTGGGCTACTTATGAGTAGTGCCATGTGACTCAACCCTAGAAACTAGTTCACCTATAGGTGGGACCATGAGGGGTTTAATGGGGATCTACCATAAGGAAGGTAGCATCCATGTCCACTGCAGGGATAGAACAGAGGATAGGGTACTCATGGATCACAAAGTTATATTTAAAATGTAATCTTGGTTGTTAAATGATTAATTGAATGATTACGTTGTTATCATAGTTGCACATTTATTGTTTCCCCCACATACCAGCTTCGGCTGACCGACATTTTGTTTGTCGACATTTTAGGTTCAAGCCAAAAAGGACAAACAGTAAATCGTCATATTGCAAAATACATGAAGTAAAATACAATGAGTATTAGTTAGAATAGAATCCATAAGTGGATAGAAGTTTAGAGATCCAAGTTTTCAAAAAGGTATGCAAAAGTTTATTTTTTTCTTACAGCTTTTCAGTATAGATTGTTGAAATTTAATAATTGTTCTTGGTTAAGCTCGAACCTTTGATCCGGAAGTTATGGGTACGGCTTTGACCTCTCGGTCTCCCTTAAATGGGGGTTATCGGGAGGTGGGGTCGTAACATTTGGTATCAGAGCGTAGGTTCCTCAGTTAACCATTAATAATTATTTAATTTTACAAACTCCATAGAACCCAAGGGAGTTATTAGAGGACTATTCGAAAGACGGAGGTGTCTAGAAAAGGATCACGACTGGGGGCTGGCAATATTTTCCTTCGCATCGCTAGTTGGAATATGAGGACTCCCAGATCCATGTGACTTCCTGGCCAAAGTCTTAGGGTATGAACCAAAATAAGATACCTTTAGGACTTCTCGTCTTATTCATCCCTTCTCATCACAAAATTCTGATAAGGACCTAAAGGATTAGTGTTTTCTTTCTTCTCCTCACCCTCTTGAGGTATGGGTAGGGTTAATAAGGTTTAAGGAATCCTCCACCAAATTAATGAAAAGCATGTAAATAAAATGTCATGGATATAAGCTTAATAGATTAAGCGTAAATTAAAGAATAGATACATGCTTAGGTCGTATGACATAAGTTGTCATGTCCTCGAAAGAGACATGAGGCTAAACCTTCTTGTCAGGAGGATAAGTTAGTCTCGGAGATAGAGATCTCCATTACAAGTAGAGACTTGGCACATCCTCTGAGGATGATGCTAACCCTAACCCTAAGTGAAGGTTAGAGAGATATGAGTTAGACCAGGTATTTAAAAGGACATGCCTTTAGGATGCCATATGATCCATGGGTGACCTAGTACCTTTGGCAACCCAACCTTGGGAAGGGTCGTGCATGTTAGGGTAAAGGATAGCTCCTTAGATGATGATGTTAGTGAAGGACCTGTAGAAACCCTATGGGCTTATGCGAGTAGGGCATAGCATGCACCCAGGGTACGTTAGTAGTGTGAGCAAAAGGTTGAAACCCTGACCAGGAGAGTATCAAGGATGGCTTATGAAATAAGCATAAAGAACTATGGATAACCTTGAGCGAACATAAGTTGAACATAGGCTTCATCCAGGTAGGGGCATGCTTTTGAGGTTGACCCTTCACAAAGAGAGGACCTCTAATGATGAGGTTGGTTGTAGGGTTATCTCTAGAAAGAGAGAGTAGGAACCAAGCAAGAAGGTTGGAATCCTAAACTTTGAATTATGTAGGGAGTTGAGGATGATGCGACCTAAGTGGATGATAGTGGTCACCACATGCTTAATCCCTAGAGGTTGCTGATGTCTTGGTTGCCATGAGAGGAACCAAACCCTAGAGAGAGGATGAGTCTGCTGGTACCTCTGTACCTATGGTATAGATGAGAAGAAGAGTTCCTTAGACCTGGAGAGGTATAGTAACATGTTATGAGGCCTTATACCTTGTTGGTTGTCCTTAGGGAGGACCCAACTCTAAGTGTTGCTCAAGTTGAAGGATGACCAGAAGTGCATGTCATGCCTTTTTCATGCTTGGTTCATGGTTAAGAGATAGAGCATGCAGTTGGAAACCTACAAGTGAACCTAGGGTTCCTAGGCCTAAGAGGGGAAGTGGTGTACATAATGCTCATGATGAGAGTTGAGTTCCTATAGAAGCGAGCATGGTACTTCTTATGTTGAGAGGAAAGGGAAACCCCTTAAGTTTAAGACGAACCCCTCCCAGCTAAGTTGATGATATGGGAAGGTATGATCTTGATCCAGTGTTGAGGAAAGAGAACAAGTATGACCTAGCATGGTATAGTAGGTGGTATGCTTGTGCCTTTGTAGCTGTTGGGTTAAGCATGCTCATATGGATGTAAACCCTATACCTAAGGGTGTTTGTGACCTTGTTATCGAGAGATAGTTTTCCTCCCATCCTGGGAGAGGGACCCCTTTGGTAGGGTGTATATTAGTTTTGTCGGTTTAAGGTAACCTAAAGAGGTCTCATAGGATCTTGAGAAGCTAAGTGAATGTACATGGTATGATAATGAACCTATAGACCCATAGATATCCATCTCTAAGTGCATGTGGATGTGTTACCATGGAGGTAACCGGTAAGGGGCCTGACCAAGGTAGGCAGGTCTCCATGACCCCTATGAAAAGATGGATGTCAGCACATGTATACAAAGAGAGATGGTAAAGGCCTGGGCAAGGTTCTAAGTTGAACATGTACTATAAGAGAATCCTAAGTCTATCCTAGGGTCAGGTAGGGATAAGACCGATGGAAGTAGGAGTTGCCTAATTCCCTAAGTTGCACATGACCATAGGGTCGGGAGGTAACAACTATCATTGTCTGAGGGCCATGGGTTAGGAGATTGATCACCTTCATGAACTCATGGGACCCAAAGGGCATATGAGTAGGGCACTCTCTTGATGCATGAGAGAAGAGGGATGACCCCAAAAGTGTCGGCACCCTATAGACCTAGAGGAGATGACCAAGGGATGTGTGTAAACCTCAGTAGGTTCAAGACTAGTTTTCCATGGAGGTAACTTTGATATCAAGATGAATGTGATGTTGAGACATATGTGGCACGTATTAACTTAGATTTAAAGGTGTACTGGCAGGGTGGGATGTACCATCTCTACTCTTGGAACATGAAGAACTTTGTATTTGGACTGCAGCCAAATGCTTATTTCCTCTTGTTATGGGAGTGAGAGATAGGACAGTACGCATGCCATACACCAAGGATAAAAGATGATGTGAGTTGGAACGTTGCTATGAGGACAGGGAAGATAACATACCCTGGTAAAGTGAATGATACATGGATGGTTTGCAAACACTAAAGAGAAATATGGTAGTCATCTTATAAGGATGTTTTTAGCATGAGCTATGAGTTATACCAGGTTGAGTTCAAAAACCAAAGGAATAAGATCAGAATGTTCTTGGTGTAGAAGGACATAGGGCTAAGATGAGATAATAAGTGGCATATAGGAAGGTGCATGTCATCAACATTACCTAATACATAAGAAGGTGAAGTGGTAATGGATGCTCTGGTTGAGATATATCTTCCTAGTTCGGTTGTTAGACTAACCCTAAGTTTGGAAAGGAAGATATGTATGGCTAACACTAATGTAATGAGATCAGTTAATGGTTGTTTGGTTAGCCAGTCTAGTCCTTGATGCAATGAAAGGATGGGAGTAGAACCTCAGATGCACTTCTTTAGAAAGGAAAGAGATGAAACCCTGATTAGAGTGATTTAGGGTTTATGAGGAATCATGACATACATGAAATCATGATTGAAGATCCTCATATATCGTGGTACTACCTAGATAGTATATGACAATAGCACTTTGGATGCTTAAGATGAAGTTGCATGTGGTATATGGCCATGCAAGCCGAGGGTGAAGGACGAATACTAGTAACCCAGTGTGTGGATATAAAGGATAAAGAGTCCCCAAAATAGAATGGGAGTTCATCACTATAGATGTTGTAAGTCTCCCCTGAACCAAGGAAGGTCGAGATGCAATATGGGTTATGGTAGATCACCTTACCTAGAAGACATGAGAAAGAAAGATTTCTGTCAAGGGACAGATTTGGTTGAACTACCCATGAGAGAGATGGATCAGTTACACCATGATGCGAATTCAAAGGTTCTTGAGTTGTACCTAAAGGTTCCCTGCCCAAAGGTGGAAGTAGGTACATGAAGAACTCAATGTTAGTACAGTTTATCACCCCTAACTAATGGTTAGTATAATCCAGACTAAAGGGTCTGACGAGAGCATGTGTGCTCGTTCAGGGTGATATCTAGAGACAGATCTTATCCTATGAAAGATGTGAAAATGACCACCATAGCCAGTATCGGGATTTATAAGAAGCTTTGCAAGGGAGGTTGTGTCAGTCACCACATCAGTAAGGTGATGTTGGTGAAAGGACCACATGATGATTAGAAAAGGACCACAGTTTGTGTAGATGAAGTCACTTTGATTGTGCAAGGGCTGAAAGGAGCCCAGAGACAATGAGAGTCATGAGTAGATGCAAAGTAGACTGACATACAAGTTCACTGTGGGAGAATATGTGAAAATCCAACCCCTCTAAGTTATAGCTAACAGAGTTGAGTCCTCGATGCATGGGTTCTTTTGATATGGTTTGGTGGAAAAGGTTAAGTTTGATCTTACCCCTCAGGATAAAGTAATGTGTGATGAGTTTCATGTGTCCAATTTAGAGCACTATGTGAGGTACCCAGACCATGTACTCAGCAATGAACCTAGTAAGCCCAAGGGAGGCTGAAAAGGCCTGAGTCACCTGTGTAGTTTATAGACGCCAGGATGAAAGAACTCAGAGAAAAGAATATGTGATGATAAAGGTTCTTTGGAAATGCCATGAGTACGGTAAAGCCACATAGGGGCCAATGATGGACACAGAAAAGTCTTATCCTGAATTGTTTGTTTGCTTCATAGAATTTTGAGGACAAAATTCCTATAAGAAGGGAAGGATGTTACAACCCCCATTTTTGGGTTCATTTGGTGAGAAATGTAATTTCTCATATTAAAGATATTTGAACAAATAATGATACAATGGTTTGAATAAATGGATTTTGTTTACAATAGCCTTGATTCTTGTGTTGTGGGATTTATTATCTATTGGGCCCAAATAACAAGAAAATTCAATTAGTAAATGAATAATTGAATATTTGAGAAAAGAAAAATGTGGAAACCTCTAGAAGGAAAATCCAAAGACGGATTTCATTTCTCTTGGGTTCCTTGGGTTCCAAGGAGTCCAAAGTTTCATAAAGAGTGCAATACGAAAAGAAAAGATCAATTAAGTATTTCTTTATTAAGAAAGAAATTGAAAATAATGATAAAATGTGGAAAATGAGTGGAAAGAGGCATAAATGAGATTTCTTGGTGAATTTTCGTATCCATGAGGTTGCTAATATTAAAAGGAATGCCAATGAGGAAAATAAAAGAGAAATAAAGAGAAAACCTCAAAAATAGTTATTTTAATAAGAAATAAACACGATAATAAAGAGATAATGCATAAAGATGCATCTAGAAGGATAATAAATATCCAATAAATAGGATTTCAAAATAATAGAGTTTCTTGGGATCCAAGGAGTCCCAATAAAGAGGAAGGAAAGAGAAAATACTAATATTTCAAAATAAGAGGATAATGTGATACATTATTAATGGATTTTGTGATAAGGATAGAAAGGAAGTATTTTCTAATAAAAGAGAATAAATTTCGTGTCAATGGATTAAAAAGTAGGAATAAAGAGAATAAGTGAGATGAATTTCGAATTCCTAATTATCCAAGAAATAAGAAATATCAAAGGGATAGTAAGGAGAGAGAAAACATACTTCTCATTGAAGGAATATGATTCCTAATAGGAGAGGACTTGTTTCCTCTTAGATGAGCATCTTAGGGTGAGGATATACTCCCCAATAAAAGGGGTAGACCCCCTGGATCGAGTTCTAGAGAATCCCAAGTGTCCTCTCTCTCCCATCTTCTTATTTGCAAGCAAAACCTAGGGTAGAGGAGTAGCACATCTATGAAGGAACGTGGAACCAATGGACAATCTTGTTGGATGATGGATGTCCCCACGTCCTCGGAGCATGATGCGGCCATCGTCCCTGTGCTCCTGCACTCTCGCATGACGCCTCAAGTTGGCTGCAGCACGGCTGCGGTTGCAGCTCTACTGGGCGCAATCCCGGCTGATCAGTCACGTACCAAAGGCTCCCTTGCCTGCGAGAGGGGAGGACAGAGGTAGAGGATGGAGTCCCGACTGGAGCTGAACACTAAGGTGATGGGGGGCGGCCTGCGACGCGCTGTCATGGCCGCTAGGGCGGCAGCAGGCCGTCGGCCCAAGGAAGAAGATGAACAGAATGGCGTTGGACGGTTCTGCCCTCCACGGGCTAAAGAGCGGTCTGACTTAACCAGGGAAAAAGGGACAATTCGAAATGTTTTCAAGCCCAGCCGAACAACGTTGCATGGAGCGAACACTTGGCACTCTCTCATTGGCTGTGGTAAGTGATTTCTTACAAAAATCATATTAAAACATTGGTAACTCTGATTAGGACAAGTAATATATGAATTTTGATCAGGAGAATGAGAGGAATCTAATAAAAATTATATTAAAGATTGTTTCTGTTCCTAATTGTAAAAGTATTATAAGTTCATGAAAAGTGCATTAAAGTTAGTCTAAAACCCCTATTTGTGATTAAAGGTTGAATCTAGTATGCTTAATGGGTTAATTGAAGTATTGATAACCTATTGAATGATAATGTTAGATTCAAACATGATCTAGATGTAAAATTGCATGATTTAGGGTTTTTACCTCATATGAGAATGATTAAGCTTTTAGAAACCCTAATTTAGGGTAAAAGAAGATAAGATCATATTTAATTTGAAAATTGTGAAAATATGATTGTTAAATGATGGTTCTAAGTTATTTGTATATTAAAGTCCTTAATTCTGGATAAATACCCTAAATGTAGTAATTAGGGTCTTTTCATGAATAAAAGGTGGAATTGATGGCAAAATGAGTTCATATGTTAATTAGACCCTAATGAACTTAGAATTAATGATAGATGCGCATAGTGATCTTGTCATGGATTAAAAGGATAAAATAATAGCTTTAATGTAAAAGAAGCTTAATGAAATTAATTGATGATTAATGTGCCTGTAATATGAAAATAGAGTTATATGTTGTTAAGATAACCTTAATATTGAAGAATAGATGAGATAGTTAGGGTTTATGAGTAATGACATAAAATTAGGGTGTAATGTGGTGAAAGATGAAGGGAAACCCTAATTGCAAAATGAAACCCTAAAATGGATACAAAAACCCTAGAAAGTAAATCCAAGTCAATACAGTAGATTCTTGATAAAGTGTGTAATAAATAGAGTACATATTCTTTTCAGGAATTATGTGATTGCTTGCTTGGATTACATTTTTGGTTGGATTTGCTTAATGTTTGTGAAATCATCAATTCAGGTATGTGGTTACGCTTATGATTATCCCGACTAGTTTTCTGTGGATTTTATCGACGTTTCCCCCATGGCTTGAAATAACTGTTGGATGCTTTTATTTCATGCAACTATAGAGTGAGTATGACTATCACTATGAATATACATGTATAACTGGCTAGATCTGGGACCACCTATGTGGCTTGTCAAGGCTAAAAAGGGGTAACCTAGAGTAAGGTATAGGTTATCATGGGTTAGAAATTGGACTACCAAGTGTAGTGCCATGAGACCCATTAGCCTTCCATGAGTTAAGGAGTGGGCTACTTACGAGTAGTGCCATGTGACTCAACCCTAGAAACTGGCTCACCTATAGTTGGGACCATGAGGGGTTTAATGGGGATCTACCATAAGGAAGGTAGCATCCAGGTCCACTATAGGGATAACACAGAGGATAGGGTACTCATGGATCACGAAGTTATATTTAAAATATAATCTTGGTTGTTAAATGATTAATTGAATGATTACATTGTTATCGTAGTTGCACGTTTATTGTTCCCCTACATACCAGCTTCGGCTGACCAAAATTTGGTTTGTCAGCATTTTAGGTTCAAGCCAAAAAGGACAAACAGTAAATCATCATATTGTGAAATACATGAAGTAAAATACAATGAGGATTAGTTAGAATAGAATCCATGAGTGGATAGAAGTTTAGAGATCCAAGTTTTCAAAAAGGTATGCGAAAGTTTATTTTTTTCTTACAACTTTTCAGTATAGATTGTTGAAATTTAATAATTGTTCTTGGTTAAGTGTCGAACCTTTGATCCGGAAGTTATGGGTACGGCTTCGACCTCTCGGTCTCCCTTAAATGGGGGTTATCAGGAGGTGGGGTCGTAACATATATGATATGTGATCTCTAGAGCACTACTACAGAAATGGCTTATAATGTCACTTTTAATGGTGTTGGTTGTAATAATACACCGACACCTAAACAATATAGCATCGGTTTATAAAATAAACTGACATCAATATGTGAAGGGTGACCAGACACGGGTATCGCTTTTATTCGGTGTCGGTTACTTAATAATAAACCGACGCCGAAAATTAACCGCCAAATCCAAAATTTCCAGCGAAAAAAATTGCCTCCAAAAATTTAACATATAGCGTCTGTCATTAACTAAAAAACCGACGACGAAAGGTTATTCGTGAAACAGAAGTTGGGCACATTTTTATCGTCAGTTTTACAACAATGACCGACACTTATGGGTTTTCCCGCATCTTCGCGCAAAATTTTTCACACCCTTTGATCATCGGATTTTTAAAACAACCGACGACTATGGTCATTAATCGAGAACCAATTTTTTAATCAGCATATGTAGATAGACGTCAGTTTTTTCTAGTTGAAACCGACGATTATCATGGGAAATAGGTGTCGATTTGTTTTGATAACCGACACCGTTAGTTTTATGTGTCGGTTTTTTGAATAATCGACACCAAATGTTAACTAAATATCGTGTGAGCGAGCCCGACTCTTCCCCTTTCTCTCTGTGTTGCAATCAGCTTAGCTAGGGTATGGTGATTCTGGCGGTGAGCAATTAGACTCCCTCCGTCGTGGAGCTCGCTGCCACCGTGGAGCTTGCCTCCATTCTCCTTGCCACCGTCATGGAGCTCGCCGCCGCTATGGAGCTCGCCGCCATTCGTGGAGCTCGCCGCCGCCGTGGAGCTCACCGCCGTTCGTGGAGCTCGCCGCCTCCGTGGAGCTCTCCGTTCGTGGAGCCACCACCGTCGTTGGTCCTCTCCTCCAGTCGGTCCTCCTCTCGTCGGTCCTCTCCTCTAGCAACTAGAAAGCCAGTGCCAACAGCAGCAGCTGGAACCAGAGCTTGCCACGGCACGACAGTCCGTCAGAGCCTGTCGGTCTCCTACTACTGCTCATCACCACGGCAGTCCATCAAAGCTAGCCACATCTAGGGCTGGCAATACACCCACGACACTGCCACTGTTGTCATTGCCACTGCTAGAGGTAAAGCCTTCAATTGACTAGGTTTGCATCCTAAATTCATCCTTAACATATGTTAGCAAATAATCCCTATAAACATGTAATGTTTATTTAATAGAATTGATGATTAGCTTGGTTATTAATAATATATGACAAAAATAAAATGCTTAATTTTAACATATGATTGTCTAGTATTTTTTCAATGATCACTTCCATTACGGTTCAGGAGCTCGTCGGCCTTCTGCCTTCCCGTTCGGCTTCCACGTGCACCCATCCGTCTCGCCTCTCTCCCTGCTCTAGAGCAAGACGCCCGACTGGGCTCAAACAGAGGTAAACATCACCAAAAACACTCTATCTCACCCTCTAATTTGTATTTACTTAAATACTGATTTGTATTTACTTATCTACTCATTCATCTAATGATTTTTTATTCATCACATTATTTAAATTTAGGGCTTTATATTTATTCATCTACTTTTTAAAATTATTTAATCATCTCTTGATTTATGTTTGTTTATCAACTGAGATGTACTTTTTTATCTATTGCTTTGTATTTGTTTATCTACTGATTATATTTATTTATCTAATGTTTTGAGTTTACTTATTTAGATGTTGCTATTGTAAATCAACCTAGGATATGAATATATCTTGTGCTTGCATATATTTGTGCTTATAATCCTCATGCTTGACCTAATTCAGTAAACCCTAGGAATTGATAGTATATATGCATCTAAACATTCATAAGCTATTAATGTTGATTAATTTAGGAAGCATTGATATGTTGTTATGGTTGTCCACAAATGTTTTTATAAGAAATTGTGTGTTGAATGGGGTTGTGTACAAGGAATCGGTGTTGTATTTGTTGGCCTAGAAACCCGTCCAATATTTACTCATTAGGAGCAAATCTTGGATAGTCCCCAGTTTGGGACTGTTCTTGAAAACCTAATCTCACTTAGGATGTAAGTGTATAATGTGTATTGGGTTCTCACTTAGGATGTAAGCGCCAACAGCAGCAGCCGGAACCAGAGCTTTCCATTACTGTCACCACTTCCACTGCTAGAGGTAAAGCCTCCAATTGACTAGGTTTGCATCCTCAATTCATCCTTAACATATGTTAACAAATAATGCCTATAAACAAGTAGTGTTTATTTAATAGAATTGATGATTGGCTTGTTATTAATAATATATGACAAAAACAAAATGCTTAATTTTAACATATATCCTAGATAAACCTTGTATATATGTGTCTTCCCTGGAAACCTTATATTGGATCCCACATATATATAATATTGTCCACTACAGTAAAATTTCCCAATAGTGGCATTTATTCTAGTGGCTTTTATAAAAAAAGCCACTATCTTTCTAATATACAAGCATTTTTTTATTAAAATGCCTCTAAACCACCTATTATAGAGTTTCTAAAAAGGACATAACATTAAAGGCATTTTTATTTTTAATTAGTGGCAATTTGAAATTTCCATACCAAATTATAAAACTAATTGGTAACACAATTTTTACTTCCCGTGGAGCATCGGCCTATTTTTTGATCCTTGGCTTAACCTATTTTTTAATGTGTGTTGTTAATGTGTGTTGACCTTGGCTTAACCTATTTTTTAAACAAGTAGATGTCATTGATAATTTAGTTAACCAATCCCTATGATTGATCCTAATTCAGTTCAGTATTGTTTTGCATTCATACACGATCGTGCTAAAATTTGTAGTGTGCATTTCCAGTTTTAGGTTTGACTTTTTCTGGTTCAGGCTCCTGTTCATTTTCTGATTCACTTCAAAATGATTAGAATGTGTCTGGATCCTTATTATAAGTATGTTCTTTTATGCTTTTAAAAAATATTTCAAACATAGTGTCATGTACTCATAAAACTAAAGAGGCAGCAATCTATCCCATTTACATATAGGTCAGAGAATAATAACCTCACATAACTCATTTAGAAAATTTACAATTTTTAGATGAATCCTTCTTGTCATAAAATTTGTGGTACTATAAAAATAATAAGATGATAAGATATCTTGTAGTAGTGTTTTGATAAACACAGAAGTACAACTATAGTAAAAATGTGCAAAGACACCACTAACCTCTTTAAATAGGTCTCACACCTTCTATAGTAGTGCATGGATACTCCAAATTAAATAGGTCTCACACCTATACAAAATAAGCCAGACACCATTAACCTCTTTGATATTCTAAAATATGAGTGTTGATTAAACAAATAGATAATAAGTGTCACCTCATTTTATGAAATACTAAGATACATCAAATTATATAAAATACTAGTTACTTCCTTGAAATTCTCAAAGAAGGATTAGTGAACATTGGACCGATTGCAAAGATATAGGACATGATCTCCTCTATTAGATTTCTTTTCAAGCTATCATGTCTACCACAATAAAGTTGGTTATGACAAGCAATAAAATGTTAACTGTTGTTATACAACTTTTTATGAAAATATATAACATCGTTATATGTACTTACACTTTGTTAATACTAATATTATGCAGTCTCTGTCCACCCACAACAGTCACTACGTACTGGGCCTCTATGTCAATGTTAACGTTCCCTATTGAAGAACAATTGGACATCATCCTAGATGATCGTTCCTTAAACCAATTGGCCATACCCAAACATTGGCGTTTTCTAAAAGGAAGACACTACAGGTCTGGTGAAGTGACCCTAAATTTTGGCAATTATTCACATGTTATCGAGGTTGAGTATGATTTGGCGGGAAATCTTGTATCAAAATCCAGTTGGCGTGATTGGATTAGAAAGATGCTAGTGGGCCGTAGCGATAGGATTTTTCTCCATCCAGTTGGCCATAATACCATCAATGTTTGGGTAACCAACATCAACTGCGAGACCCCTGATCATCTACGGCTGTATGAGCGCATGACAGAGGATATCAGCTCGAGCTCGGACGAAACTGATTATGAGGCCCCTGTCAGTTCAGATTTGTCTAAATATAGTGAGGAGCTCTGCGACACAACACAATCATCAAAAAGGCCACGGTAGGTCCAATTAATAAATATAATTGTCAAGACAAAAAATTTGTGTTTACACTTTTTGTCTGAAAGCAATCAATACTCATAGCTGCTTTCTTTTCAGAACTTCAGGAGAAGATCGCCACAATGATAAGTCCTCAAAGTTACTGATGGGGGACCATGTTGGTGTAGTATTTAGTTGTCTATCTATCTAGATTTGTCTGTATTAATAGTTATTTTAATTATGCGCATGTTTAGGGGTACACCAACCCCTTTGTTTAGTTATTGTTTAGGGGTACACCCCTGTGTGTGGATGTAAAAAGAGATTAATGAATGGAACTGAAAGTCGCTACATGAATGCTTCTAACTGAAGTGTGTGTTCCTATGCGTGTGATGAAAAAAAAATATGAATTAAATGTTCTTATACATGAGTGTGAATCACATATATATAATATTGTCCATCATGTTAATTTTGCAGGTTTGGAACTGAAAGTTGCTACATGAATCACATATATATATTATTGTCCATCTATTTAATTTGCAGGCATTCGCCAAAGACTACATGCTATGTAGGATGGCCATGACATAGCAAGCATCCCACACTAAGGTTATATAGATATATAGTGGGACTAAGGTGACGATCCCACCTGCTAAAACAGGTTACCGACAACTACATGTTACGACTGGGAGGTCGTGATTCAGCAACCGTATGCATTAGCAGGAGGACAAACAGATTTCACCACAAGTTAACATTGAAGAAGGTCTACTAACGTACACTGAGCTATACAAGTTTATCAATTAAGCAGGAGGAAAAATAGATTTCACCACGAGTTAACATTGAAGAAGGTCTACTAACATACACTGAGCTAAACAAGTTTATCAGTATAACTGATAAACTTGTTTAGCTCAGTGTACGTTAGTAGACCTTCTTCAATGTTAACTCGTGGTGAAATCTGTTTGTCCTCCTGCTAATGCATACGGTTGCTGAATCACGACCTCCCAGTCGTAACATGTAGTTGTCAGTAACCTATTTTAGCAGGTGGGATCGTCACCTTAGTCCCACTATATATGTACTAAGCTATAGTGTTGTATGTAAATTCGACGTTGTTGTTGTTATGCACTATATATGTGTTAGTCTGTCATGTTATTATATGAATCTCAAACACTTGTGCGTGCTGCACTTTATGTATTGTATATTCATCATGCTTCCCTGCATTATGGCTGTATCATGAATTTTTATGAATTGTGTATGAAAATCATCAATACATTAATGTTTCTACATGTGTCTGAATGTGAAAAAGATGAAATAAATGGAACTGCAGGTTGGTACTAGTTTCTACATGCGTGTGATGAAAAAAAATAATATGAATTAAATGTTCTTATACATGACTGTGAATCACATATATATAATATTGTCCATCATGTTAATTTTGTAGGTTTGTGGCCTGTTGTTGGCTGATATCAATGGATGTCGTAAAACCTGCAGTTCATAACTGAACTACATGTTTCTCATCCTACGACCAGCCACAGTAGGTCTGCAGACTGACAGAAAAAAAAAATACATAGGCGTCGGTTATTTGAAAAAAACTGATGACATATGATTACAATGTCGGTTTCCATACTAGTAACTGACGTCGCTTTCCCTAATGAGGCCAGACCCCATGGCCGTACTGGCCAGCACGTCCGTGGCAGCGGACCAGACATAAAACAGGCGTCGAATATTAGCATAAAACAGACGACATATGTAACAGTGTCAGTTGCCCTACTAGTAACTGACGTCGATTTCCCTAGAGGCCAGACACCATGGCCATGCTGGTCAGCACGGCCGTGGTAGCTGGTGAGATGGCGTCGGTTATCACTGATAAACCAACGCCGATAGTGCCCCAGATGGCGCCCTTTCTGTGGCACGAAGGTATATGGTGTCAGTTTCTAAGCTAATAACTGACGCCTATACCCCCTACTGGCGCGTTTTCGGCACGTTTTCTGTGGCGCGCGAAGGGTTTTGGTGTCAGTTTGAGAACTGACGTGTAACGGTTGGGCTTTTAGCGGCGCCCACATAGGTTTCGCTTAAGAACCGACACTAAAGGCCTTAAAACCCGACACTAAAGGTCGGTTAATTATGTACTGATCTATGATGAACCATATTCTTGGGTTAGTAGTTCCATGTGAAGGAATCTAGTAGGAGTACCCACCATTGACAGTTGGGTAAATGATTTTGATATGGGTAGAATTTATTGGTTAGAAAGCCATGTCTTGACCTAAATAGGTCTTATCTTGAGTGGCTTACGACAATGAACATCATGCTTAGTAATCAGTGAGATGATTATGAAACCATGACGTAGATAATAGAGTTCTTCTTCAAAAAAAGGATAATGTAATAATGTGTCTCATTTTAGTAAGAAATATTGTATATCGGTGATGTCACTCAAATAAGCTTGACCTAATATGTATATTTGGATTATATGAGTTTTGACTGGAGGAATTATCTCCACACCCTAGTTTACAAAATCATAATGTACATATGTTTTTTCTCATATATAATTAAAGACCATGAATCCATGATAATCATTGATAGTAACTCATATTTTTGTGTGATACCCTAAAATATGCAAGAATAAAGTATGACCATACTATAGATGAAATCCATGTATGATGTTGATCATAGACCACATTAGTGATGTTAAATGTGACATTTCTAGTAATTATTGAAATGAAAGATTTTGAGATCACCTTCCATTAGATAATAAGGAAAATGGAATAACTTGATTAATACCACTTTTAACATCAAAATTATGAACAAACCCTGACTATTAGGGGAATGAGGGATATAAACCCATAGCTACTAGAATGTCATGTCATGACCATGCTATTAGATAATGCTTTAACCTATATTGGGGGTGGGTACTCCTATATGCTCAAAAACCTAAGATGAAAACTTAGAGTTCATTAAGAGCAATGGTTAGTTTGGCACCTAGAAATTGTGACCTATATGACGTTGGACTCTGTGGTATCTACTTGAGATTGAGACTAGTTCACTTTCAAGGACAAAATTCTATATAAGGTAGGATGAATATGATATCATAGATTTTTAGGGTTAATAAACCAGTGCATATATGTATAAACAAGGACTAAAGTACCCATAAAACCCTAGAATGTGATTTTATGTTTGATATCAAAACATGAAATGATTTTGTGCAATGATCAGGATCATGATATAAAGTGACTAAATGTGTATAATTGTAGTTGAAGAACTAATGTAGATTTTAATACATAAATTCGGTCACCTGAATCACATTGAGGTTTATAATAAGTAACTTGGTAATTATCTTGGATCATATAGTCCTTGGATTGAGCCTTTTTGAGAAATTTATGTGAGTGGTCAAACACCTGTATTTTGAGCTCATTCTTAGAAGAATACTAGAGGGAGTTGTGATAGATCTATGCCTAAAATTGTATCTTGTTTGGGGCTTACACTTGAGAAATATTGATGTTTGAACTTTTCTTGAATGATTAAGGTTTGAAAATGATTTTGAACTAAGTTTGCTTTTCCATATAACGTCACATAGACTACCCACTCAACATATCAGCATGAATCTATTAGTTGTGGCATGGTTGGGTGGTGTGACACCCTAGTGGCCTTTTGATAGATTGGATGCCTCAAAGATCATCACCCACCTTTGCTTTTAAAGGAGAAGATGCTATACTAGACACAAGGTCTTGAGCAATACCTAAGAAGTGGGTGTGTGTTGGGTGAGGTCTTGGGATCCTATACACCTCTAGGAACTAACCCATGACCCTGACATAGTGGAAAATAGTGAGTTGGTGATAGAGAATCACTCCTGTCTGTATCACAACTCTCTACTACTGTGAGTAGAGTCTGGGAGAGGAAAAGGACGTGAGGAGGAGAAAAAACCAACCCACCATACTTCATCTCCACTAAGCACCATTGTGAGTGAGGGAGAGTGTAGAAGGTCCATTAAAGAAAAGTAGGGTCTAGGAAAGGGTAAGTACAAACTTCAAGATCATATAATAAGTTGAGGAACCCTCAGCTCAAGATAGGAGTTCCACTAATGAGTAACAGACCTGACCGGAAGTGACTGAGATTGAAGACCATGCAAGGGGAGGGGCTATGTCAGGTCATGATGAGAGATTGTAAGGTTGTAGTGATAGTCTTCAAATCTTTATGTAGACTTAGACACATTTGAGGGGTAGAAGGTGAATCTTTCCTCCCTATGATGGCAGGGGAACCAACTACTAGTGGGATAAAGATGGAAGGATCTGTCCAAGGAGCCAAGATGTCTGTTGATTTTTGGATCTACGATGAGACCGATATACTACTTTTTGTTTGAGGAGGGTTCTACCAAGCATGGGGCTCCTCTCTACAAACCTAGACAGAGCTCATAGATATGGTGGCACCACTACTGAGGACTCATGCATGGAGTCAAGGGTGAGAATACAAGAGGTAGGTGAGGTTGTGGTTTGGACTTCCAACTCAACAGAACCAATCGGTCAAATTGGAGATCTATCTAAGGACCGGATGGCCCAATGCAGCCCAGTCAGGGAGTGGGCTATGTGTTACTTAGTGACATGTCGCATGTATCCAGAGGCTGGGGTAGAGGATCGGATGACCCCTATTTACCCTGAGAAGGTAATGCATGGAAACTTAGAAAATGTCTAATAAATAGCTCACTTATCCTAAAAATGCCTGAAAAATATTCCTAGACTCAAAAGAATGTTATCTTTTCTACTTGATACCTAGATTAGGATTTTAAGGAATTCTTAATGATTATATTTTATATATATGATAATGCTTACTTTAGGTTCCATTTAAATGATATAATTAGCAAATGATGTATATTTGTTTTGAGAAATTCAATGGTGAACCCCCGTATCTTATGGTTTGCAAAATCTAGACTCTGATCTTAGTAATGTTGTTAAATATAATGACTTCATCATAACAAAGTAATTTCATGCTTTAAACCTAACTTTAATTCTAAAGAATAAACTGGACACCATAAAATTGTGAATTGAGACACACTCTTCGAATGACCTCCTAGTCTACATAAAATTTTCATAACACCATAAGATCTATTGTAACTTAGGTTTGGCCCAAACCCTAAAATGTACCCAAATATTATGAATAATGATGAAATTATATTAATGATATTATTTTTTATTAATTAGGTGATGACCAGTGATCTAGATAGTCCAGAATAATTAGGAAATCACTGATTCGGGTACGTGGGACTATCCTCCTAGATGTCTATCTAGTCCATTTGGATTTGAAGCATACATTAGGTTTAATGTACTCTATTTCACCTTTGACGAGTTTGACATGTTTTATAAATTTCTTTTTTTTATGTTCTTATTTGTATTACTTCATTTTATACTAAATAATCTATTGAGATTCAATATATGTCTCACAAATGATCTTGAACATAAATGATTTGCCCATTATGACTGCCTGAATGATGATAATGATGATGGTGGTGGTGATGATGATGATGTTGATATATAGTACAAGTAAGCTCCTCATGTCAAAGCGATGGAGCTTGTACAAAATGGTGACCTCCTCCTCTTGAGAGAAGAAATGGATCCAGGTGACCTTCCCCATCTTATTGGGGAGATGGAGCCATGTAAAAAAATTTTGATATAAACATAATAGGAAAAGTATCTATGAAGTCTTGTCAAATAAACTAAGTGTTAAATAAGTTTTGTTATTGTTTCCTTACAAATCCTACCAAGAAATATTTTATTTAATATTGTACAATTATTGTTCTATTTCTAGTATTTCTGCCCTTTATGGGCACCCCATACTCAGCACATTTGTGCTGACTTGTCCCACTATTTTAATAATTTTAGGTTTAGAGCTAGCATGGGAGAAAAGATGTCTTGTGAGAAAATGTACACATTGTACCTATTGTATAACGATCCTAGTTAGCATGCATAGTCATAGATTTGTAAAATTCTTCTTTCAATATATAGATGTAAGTTGTAATAATTAATATTGTAATAATATTATATGTTGAATGTTGAGATTTTTATGGTGTATGCATCTAGTTTATTGTTCATTCATGTGTTTTCTTCTGTATTCGCACTCAGGTATATTCTATGGTTCATGGATTTTCTAGTCTGTGACATATACTATTTTGTAAGGAGTGGGACCTGAGAGGGAATCCACTCCTTATGTAATTGAGGAATCAACCCATCTAATCCAAACACACTAACAAGCATGCTAGAATAGGTGTATTTTTTCATTATAGAGATGAACGGTGTACATGAAGAACAACGAATAAAATATATTGACTATTTGCAATTACAAGATTACATAATAACCTCCCACGTGGGGCTTGCATTAAAGCAACAACTACATCATCTAAGAGAGGGAACTCAGAGCTACTTTATTTTTATCTCCCAAAATTTAACTCCATTAAGCCAGGTCTAGGTCATCAAATCAAGTCATCCATGTTCTTCACCTAAGGGGTTGGAAGCATACCTACACAAAAGAAGACAAATTAGAAGTTTTCAGTATAAAAATGATAATTCGTGCATATCAATAGAGGTTGTGAAATATTGGAAGAAAAGGACAAAAATGTACTTATCAAGTCTTACCAAATCAAGAGATAAAGAGAAAATCCAAGTGGATTTTAAATATAACATTTAAATAAGATAAAAAATAAGAGTGTTTGTTCCCGAATCAAACTAACATTAAAATATCACAATCATAAATAGTGCATGTCAAACAATTAGACTAACATTATTCAAGTAAGATTGAGACTCACAATATCTCAAGCCTAAAGTATTGGTGGAAAACACACACCCTAGAAGGAATATGCATTCACTTTATATAGATCCATATATATGAGTGGAATACATGTCGTCCAAATGTTTTAGTGGTATAGATGTACCACTATAATAAATAAATTTAGTTTACCATATATGCACAAATGTAGAGGTAAGAAATAATTTTTTTCAAACTCAAATAAAGGTATGAGAAGCTTAAATTCTAATTAAGTGGGGTTTATTGGACCCATAAATAAGTATTCAATAATCATAACAAATAAGATACATCATAAGATCACAATAGGTCATCCCATAAATATAGGGCTCTATGTCTCAAATAGAGAAACTTAATCCAAACTAGAAATTAAGGTTACAACTTGAAATCGGACAAACAAGTAAAACTTTATATTTCATAATACATCCAACAATTTACAATGTACATAAGATAAATATCAACATATAACTATTCTCATGAATCAACATCTCTGAATACACAAAAGGATAATTAGGCAATATGTCCCAAAAGGGCCAAGAGATGGAAAGCATGTGTAATTTCTCAATATGATTAATAATGGATGTAGCATACCTCATATCAATATTGTATAAGTTGAAAGTCAACCCTAGATCTTCAACTAAGCTTCAAGAAACCTATAAAGCATATATATGAAATTAGGGTTAATATATCATTAATTACATGAACACTAAAAACCGTATTTCCATTATTAATGAGTTAGGTTATCAAATCCTTTCTCTTGTATAGATAATGCTCCCCTAATTCCATCATATTTTACTTTATTTTTCTAACTTATAGTTTATTAGATATGAATTTGATAAATTGCAACCAATTTGAAAAACCTTTAAAAATCATATATATATATATATATATATATATATATATATATATATATGGAGTTAGGTAATGAAAACCATACCAATGGGTATAGAAAAATGTCCTGGTTCAAAAAATGTTTCAATTTCTCCTTTTGAGTAAAATTTTTTTATTATAAATTATCAAATTAAAAAATGTATATGAATTTTATAAAAATAGCATTAGTTAAATGACAAAAACACACATGCATTATGTATCAGTTTCGTGATGCATGATAGGGTAAGTCAGTACATTGAAACTAATAGCAATTCACATTATTTAAATAAAAAACTAGTGGAAAAAATGAATAGACCATGTATTACATTACAAAACACCAAATGATACAAGGACAAACTTGGGAGTTCAGTTCCCCAGTTGATCAAACATTGTTGTGGAAGAACTATGGTGGTACTACTTGAATACTTGAATCAAGCCTTTGATTCTTTTATCCTTGTTGTGAATTAGCCCCTCCATTGAAACAAGAAGGTGAAGGTGAAGAAATGGAGCCAAGAGAATGAGGGTCTTGGGTGGCTAGAGCTCTCAGAACCACTTCCACCATGATTGACATGAAGGGGAAAATGGTGAAGCATAGAACAACTCAAACAAGATTGGGACTAGAAACCCCAAAGACTTCACAAGATTTAGATAAAGGTAGACGGAGAGAAGACAAAACCATCAAGAAAAAAAATCCAGGGAAACACATCAAGAAGTGTAGGAAGTGGTAAAATGACCAAAATAAGGAAGGATCCATGTAACTCGAATAGAATCAACCCACAACAATGAGAATCTCCAAGGTGGAACCAAGAACACTCTCTACTTGTAGTTGGGAATCAAAATATTCAAAACACCCTCCTTGCACCTCATGAGCAGATAGGAGGTGGGAGAGATGGTTAGGTATGCCCAAAAAGGGTTGCAACCAAAATTAGACCTTGAGAATAGTTGGAAAGGTTTCCGTAGAGGTTTTTGGGGTAGATTTATATGGTTCAAAGAAAAAAAGATTTGAGGAAAAGAGAAAAATATGAAAGCATGGAAGAAATAGGGGAAGGTAGGAAGTCAGAGTTGGAAGGAAAGTAGAAACACAGAAACCCTACTAAAAAATTAAAATCAAACTGTGTGGTTTGAAACTAGGAACATGGCGGGTGAAAAATCTTGAGAAGAGAGCAAGTATATATAGAAAAAATTGTGAGAGAAGATCAGGATGTGAGTGTGGGAATTTTACTGTGGTAGACAGAAAAGGAAAGAAGGCAAGGAAGAAGGAGATGCCAACATCATCCTATTAAATATCTAGGGTGGGAGAAAATTGCATCTTAGTAAAAGCAATATAAGCGTGGAAAATGAGCATGACACAGACCAACTCGAACCTCAGTTGCAGGAGTAGTTAAATGTACTCAATTCTCAATTCATTTTCTCTCCTTTTCTTTCCTAAATTTATTTATGTAACTAAGATTGTTTTTTTCGAACAAAAATTAACACTCTGTCCAATTAAGGCATGTAGATATGAATTGGGAATGTTTACTAGGTGATATAATATATTTGAATCCTTTAATAATTATTTTCTTAAATTCACTTATGGAATCTATCATTATCTAATTGAAGTGATAGTTTTCAATTATACTAATTCATACACTGAATTTGCATTATTTTCTTGTTTTGATATTGTTTAGTCCCAATTATTGAATATATGAGAGTGTTTAAAAATTAGGTAAATAAGAGTCATTATAATTTATTTTGAGTTACTTTGTTGTCTATTTACAGTCTTTTAGATATTATCCATTCATGGGTGGAGTATAGCTCATCTTGTATTTCCTTAACTTCCTTAATCTCACTCTAACTATCCTTGAGTCTATTTCTTTGTAATTTCCACTAGATTATAACAAATCAGTTACCCAATTTAGTCTAATTATATATAATATGAATAGAATCCTCTAAAGACAATTAATAAAGAGGAATTTGAATTTTCTCATTATTTTACATATTTGATTACCCATAAACATTTATTTCACATTTATTCTCCAATTCTAAAATTAATATAACTTGTCTTCTTTGACGATTAAGTGTCATATTTTACATTCAATTTTCTACTCATCTAAATCTAGGAAGAATGTAGAGTCTTTATTTAAAAAAAAAATATATTAGATTGTGGATTTGCCATCTAACCCCTTACAAAAGGGTCGGTGATCCAATTGCACCAGGGTCAACAAAGATTTTATTCTACTTAATCACAATCTCTATAAGAACCTAATGTATTATTTTTAGCATCTAAGTCAAGGATAAAGGATTAGAACTAATTCTTTAAGTAAAGGTATAGGAAAGCCAGAGTTAGGGGATATGTTTAGGTTTCTGTACATTACAACTATATGTCCTAAGAAAAAGGATTTTAAGGAATTAATCATTTATTTTTTGAGATGAGACACAATCAAGGATGTTTATGTAACCCTAGAGGAGATATACATGAATGACTACAAAACTCTAAAAACTACACTTCAATTGCGTTGTTGCTTAAGAGAAAATGAAGAATACTAGTTGCTAGTTGACATAGTATTTAAGCATTGTTAGATTCTTAATTAAATCATTTGAAGGGTGGATAGTAATATATATTGAATTGTGGATGCATTGATTTTGAGGACAAATTTCTCTTTATGGAGTGGAGTGTTGTCACATACCAAAATTTGGATAGTAAATGTAGTTTTAGTTTTCTTCATACTCCATAAACTTGAGCCCATTTATAAAAATGGTCCTCATTCCAAGTCCCATTCGTTCATTTTGATCGATTCTCAAATGATTATATATTAATTATCTCCAGGTAACTTTTTTATGTCGGGACCTCTCTATTGATTAGTATAAATGCCAAAAATTATAAAGAAACCTAAACCTAAACCCATATTAAGAAACAAAACACCTCATTCTCGATAGAGACGATTAATACAATTTACAAGAGAAACATGTTAGCTTTTTTTCTCATTAAACCTAATTAACCAATGTCACAATAAGAAAACATATTTAGTTATCACAAATTTTATTCTACTTCATTAAAAGAATAATTAAAATCTTGTTGCTCATATGTAGTTTAGTTTACACCAATTACATATACATGAAAGAACAAACTCAGTATACTACCCATCCCGGGAAAGAGAGAGTATAGGGACATTCCACTCAGTCTAAGTACATGCTTCAACATGATATTAAGTATCTTGGACTTAAAATAAACTTGAAGATATTGAATAGTCTATCAAATAGTTCTAATATTTGGTGAATCTGGTTTATAATGATAATTTAATCAATCAGATAAGGTATTTACTTAGTTCAATCCCAACTTTTAAACATCATTAAGAGCATATCTATGACAAGATCAATATATGTTAGTTTCTTTATAATGACAATATGATTGTAGAAGTAAAAAGTCAACATCTAAACAATTAGAATCAAGACATAAAAATAACATCATCTTTGTGACACTCCACTAGCCGGACCAGGAACACGTCATGTAGTGCTAAAATTGAAGTGCACATAAGACATGTCTACCGAAGAAGACTATTCAAATGAAAAGCAAATATATATCATATTCAGAGTGGATATTAAATCCCAACATCAACTACTTGTCAACATTTTGGACCAGATTCCAAACTAAACAAATAATAATATGGAAACATATTATCTTTATAAATGAATGATTAATTTCACAACAAGAAACATATTTTGAAACATCATGTCTATCAACTAGAAAAAAAGACATGTAATAAGCAATTATCATCATTTATTCATTTACCCTAAAACTACTTACCTTGTACCTCACCAAGTAGAAGTCACCACACCAGATTCTCATGTCAAGGACTCACCGTCCCATCTTAAGGTTTAGCCGATGACCCTAAGATATCAACAACAAACCATGTTCCACTATAGGGTTGCCTAAAGAAGCTCACATCCTCATCTCGAGTACATAAGATAGGAACTAACATAATATATTATCAATTTTGATCATATTTTTCATGTTTTATAGTTTTCATTTGACTAGAGTCTATTCCTCATGGACATAGACTCTCAAAGTAGAGGATTTAGGGCCAGAATCACACCAAAGAACTCACTCTCTGGTGATCTAATCTTTAAGGTCTCAATCCACACTTCATGAAATCCTTATCATAATTCTCTGATTACTACAAGGAGATTTGTTTCAATTCTCCAGTACTTTGAGTGAAACTCATAGTGTTCATGACACTTAACTAGATATGTCATCTTTTCACTAGTTATTAGTCCTTTTCACTCATCTTAATGGAAGTTCAAATCATCATTTATCATATGTGTATATTCTCACCCAATTAGACATGAATCAAATTAGGATTAAAAAGAAGTACAATGATCAAAACAAGAAGCAAAACCATCTATAATTTTGCAACATATATGCTTCTTTCCATTTCCAGATCATTCATATAAGTTATCATTGTTGGGATATTTGCAAGATACATCATTTCATTATCTAGCATTTACCTAAACATGGTTTCTCAAATATTATCATTGCATGCAACAAATTTCTTATCAGTTCATTCCATATCAGTACTATTTTTACCAAATATTCACAAAGACATCACAACTAGCAACACTATAAGCATATTGGCATATTGTATGAATCATCATGCTCAATGCAAGTATATGAGACAATATACATTTATTCCATCCAATTTCTATAAATATGAAAAAAATTCAAATCATAAAAGTGCATAACACACTCAATGCTCCTCTTTAACTATTTACCATTCTTTAATTAAGGTTACTATTC
Source organism: Alisma plantago-aquatica (assembly GCA_963693085.1). Taxonomy (NCBI): domain Eukaryota; kingdom Viridiplantae; phylum Streptophyta; class Magnoliopsida; order Alismatales; family Alismataceae; genus Alisma; species Alisma plantago-aquatica. Next base: position 1,465,764,946 of record OY856411.1, on the reverse strand, counting down.
AACACATATGCGATCTCATTCGAAATCAATCTAGATATACCATTCTTAGGATAAAAGTATTCTATAGACAAACACAATAAAAAAATGCATTCATATAAATCAAATTCACATCCTTGAACTTAGTCTTGTAATTGAATGAAACTATACTTATGTACATTTTGTAATCCTATGTTTCATATTATTATTCATTATCATTGCATAGCTTGTTATATTAGGCTTAAAATTGGGTTTTTAGACCCAAATATCAATGTTCTTCATTTTTTGTTCAGTTCATAATAATTGGTCGTAACTACTTTCACATCATGTTCACTACTATTCTTTGAATCAACCATTCTAAATTTACTTAATTCATAATGTTTTCTCTCATTAAAATCATATATCGACTATTTTATATATTTCATTTAAAAAATTTCAACCCAAATATATTTAAAGTAAATACATAAAACACTTCATAATACTCATTTATAAATATTCCACTCATTACTAATCACCACAATTCCATTCACCCTTGTCTATTTCTTTTCTTGCATTTAAATACATTTACAATATCCATTAACTTCTTATGGCACTTTGGTAATTAAATAAATACTTAGATTCCCTATAAAACTCTCATTTCAGAAGTACCACAAACTAGTTACTTCTTCTTACCTCTTAATCTCTAGTCATCGTCTCAAATCATTATTATGTGACTTGTATGAAAACTTTGCATTCATGTGGTGTTTACTCATTGTTCCATAAGTATACTAGAATAGATGCATTAGAGTAACACCTTTCATTGATGTATCAAATCCTACAGTTGAGCATTTCTTCATATTTACAAGATTATATACAATTTATAGCTTTATCCCTCATAATCATCTTAATATTGAATTTCTAGATTTTTCAAGATATTCTCTTAGTACAAGACATCATAAGAACCTTATAACTCACTAATATTATCATGGTGTACATGGGGTTGATTAGGGATATTCACACACATGGAAACCCTAGTCTCCATTTCCACACAATTTACCCATCAATTATAAGTGTACATTGATTCATTGGCTCATTTAAGTCAATTCCTCAACACTAATTCTAGAAATGGAATACCTCCATTTAAAACCCTCAAACTGATATTTATTTACATTCCATATGTAATTCTATCAAGTACCTAAAAACATAGTTAAGGAACTCATTCTTGTCAAGTTCAAACATGATTCTAAACTTGTCAACTTTATTATCAAGCATAGCGTTCGCTAGACTATTTTTTTGCAATATTCATAGAAAACAACATAGTTCTATATCCATATAAATTTTATATAAATTGAATAAATATATCAGGAACTATAGTAAAAAAAGTCAATGAGAAACAATTTAAATCAGTAGCATTTATTTCCCAAAGTCTTCCCAATTGATTAGCCAATCACATACAAACAAAAAACACGGTTCTTGATTATTTAATTTGGATTGAATTAGGATTTCAAAATGATACAAATATTAATAGGGATATAAAACTCACCTCTGGTTCCAAGCACCTTAAAAACGTCACATATAATCTGAATTTCTACAAATCCAACCAACTCACGAGGATAAATCAGTTTCTTGCTTTTTAACTTGAAAACCATAGAAAAGGAGAATAGGGGAGAAAGAAATAAAATATATGTGATTTGATATCTTTTTATTTTTCAAATACAAGGGACGTACTTGAGATATATGATAGAATATTCACCATGAAAACCTATCTACGGTAGATGAACTTACATGAATTTACAAGCTTTAGGGAGCTGAAACCCTAAATAGACAGTGAGGATTTCTCCTTCAAAACACTAATTGTCCCTCTCGCTCTCTAGAATTTTGTATACTATATAGGAATAACGGATTATGGGAGCCACTAGGGTGTTAGGTTGATGATATAGATCAATAAGGTGATTGCAATATTACCAATAGGTCCAAAATCTAGTTTTATTTTTTTCATATTGGTTGGCCGCAGGAGTTATTACTAATAAGAAACTTGGTTGTCACTAAACTCTATAGTCACCCAAACATCATTCAAAAATTTAATAGGATATCTGAAATTGGGTTTCCAAAATACACTTCACATTTCAAATCATTTGGATGTACCAATAAATAGATAAATCAAATACCAAACTGTTGTATTTCATCCTAAATGCATTGTCAGTTGCATTTGTCACCAATAAGTCCACCACATCCAAAAAATATATATTTCGCAAAAACACTCAAATTTGAGTTATAAAAACTATGTCCAAATTTCAAATAAATCATAGTTACATTTAAAATACCAAAACTCATTTACTACCATTGTATTTTTTAAAAAATTAATTCATATGCTACCAAACCCTAATATTGGATGATTAGGTTTTACACTTCTCTAACTCTAATTATTAAAAATAAAAGTAATTTTAGAGATTCGCATTAGATTTAAAACATCATAATTAGACTATCATTATTGATCAAGTGTAAACAATGATCAATCTAGTTAAGTATGTAATTATCAAAGTAAACCCTAATTAGATGAAAAAAATGAAAATAGGATATTACATCTTTTGTCTAAAACAGTTCATTTTCACCACTTGAGACATATTTACAAACTAGTCCCTCGAGTTGTCTACATAAATCACATTGATAACTTTATTAGAATTTGAAATTCTTGTACTTTGCTAGGACCTTGTCCACAAATAAACACAAACTCTTTCAACTAATGACTTTGTCGTTAATACAAAATAATAATTACAACTACATATACAAAATTTGTGTGACTAATAAGAGATAAATTAATTGAAAAAAAATTAGATCCTTAAAAGTTGATCTGAATATTCTTGAAATTTAATCCAAAAGATATAGAACTCGTAGTGAAATTTTGATAATAACTCAAGCTATATTTGAAATAGAAAAATAATAGGGATTTGAATTCGTTATATTAGACAAATGATAACCTAGCTTTTTCTCCTTCATTTGCATAGTCAACCATCCATTTCATATGGATAAAACAAAGCCTTCATCCCTACATATGTAACTCTAGGGCATGAGGTTTATTAATATCCCTCCATATTCTACATAGCATTTAGAACCAAAACCAACCCTTGAGATATAAAATTGGATCTTCCATTAAAAGATCACTGGTTAAACCGCAACACCATGACAAGGTTAGCAATGGTGAAATATCATAAGCAAACAACCTAAGTTTTCGTTACATATCATGACATTACCATTAATTCGATGGCCCCTTAGACTATTTTCAAGACTTGAAACAACCTCCTCCATATCCATCTTGACTAGATACTAGAGGAAAATCTGAAAGGTTGTATTACACTTAAAATCTCATCACCATCTGCCAACACATTGATTATTCCATTTATCTCTCTACTTTAGGTTAAGAGACACCACCCTACAAACTCCAGTACCCTCTTCTACCATATATATATATATATATATATATATATATATATATATATATATATATATATATATATATATATAAGACTCTACGGTTGCTGCAACGCCCAAACTTGGCTAGTACATCCCAATCTTAGAAACATTCAACTACAAGATCATGCCATATATCTTATTTCTTCCTCAATGTATATTAGATCTCTAAAACTCATCTTCAAGTACCGTATACTACCACCCTAGGTGTTGCCTCTTCATGTTCTAGCGACTACCCTCCCTCTGATTTGGAACTTTCCAATTCCAACAATGTAGCTTGAGATCTATGATATCTAAGGCTATGGAAGACGAATGCATTAAGTTCCATACTCAAAATATCATATCATACACTAAGAAATCTGTGAAAAATATCCAAAAGGCAGTGTCATTTGTAACATGGGACAACTGAGTATAAGTTGGATCACCAAAACTATTGTAAGATGGGTTAGTGTGAGAAATAAATGGAGAACTACCTGTAATTTCATTCCAACTAGAAGAAAAACTCTATACATTTTGGAAAGAACTCATTCTTTGCATCTATCACCTCTGACCTCCCCTTCTTTGGGTTCTAGGAAAGTCGAAGATCATGAACAACCCTCCTATATTGACAACGAAAACTACAATAGGCATGTTGATTCCATATTCAACACTAGCGGTATACATTTCTAAGATGGTCCTAAGTAGGCAGATGACATGCATAGATTGCCCCTTACCACCAAAACATGATCATGACAAATAATATTCAAGAATCATCTCTAAACACAAATATCTATGAGTATGTATTCCTTGTTGTATTATATTTCAGATATGTACAATCTTTGTAACTAACACATGTGACAATCTTGATCATAGATTAAGGTAATTAGATAACTTAAACCTATGAGTGATCTAGAACTCATGGTCTTCCATTCAAGCCATATCAATGTACACATAGATTTGCATGTCAATGCTTTCATAATGAAAAAATAATATAAATGTGATTTATATACTATGATACTTATATATTAAATAGTATCCTAAATGATAATCAATGTATTTTGGGTTATATCACTGGTGATAAATGATATAAGTCACTTTATCAATAATTCTAATGATTATCTTATAAATAACATAAAAGGGTATTAGCTCCATCATTACTAATATAAAAAGTATAAATTTAATTATATCAAATCTCATTGAAGGAAATCAATTAGTATCTCTATCAAACAAAAGATCAGCAGATAACTAGAACATATTATATATGTAAACTTGGTGATAATTAGAATCTAGCCTAGCTAGTTTATTATCTAGGTGTTGGTATTGTTAGTATTAATATGTACATGTGTTAATAAGTAGATTGGTTCACCAAATTGGATAGTATGATATTAGACATTAATTGATATATGCGTAACTTTGTTACATATAGACTTATGTATCTACAGACGGATCCAAGGAAGAGAACATGTATTGAAAATCAAAATTAAAAATTATAAGCATAAATAACTTAAATATTAATTAACATATTTATTTTTCATCTAAGTAGTACTATAATCAATATTAACTTATTCATATATGAGTTTTGGAGGAATATAAACCTAAAATTCCTTAAGTAGGGGTATTTTGATCAATTGTATCTCATATAGATCATATCCTTAACCCTAGTTGAGAAAATTGGGCTATATAATGTATAGAAAGAGAATGAAATTATGAGACCCAAATTAGAGGAATTCATATTGAGATCTCCAATTATATGCAACCTAGAAATATTTCGAGTTATGTGACTCTAAGTGTATCTTAAAAGTAAAAAGGATCCTAAACACTAAATTGAAGATAATATATTACTATTATGAATTAATAATTCAGAATGGAAAACCATAATCACGAATAGTAGAAATTGGACATATGGTTCCAAGATAATTAGCTACAGTATTGTTCTAATTTGTAGAATTATCTTCTTTAATTATTTGAGCTCAATATTGTGAATTTACATTTTGCATACTTCTGACCGAACATAAAAAAGTACTACTACTTTTTAGAATGTTTATTTCCCTCTTGAAACCATGCACAATCGATAGGTTGGTTGGCTTAAATTAGTTCTAAAACTTTGTCCTTCCTTTTCTAAAGACCACCTACTATTATTCCTTTAAATAGTAGTGCATTGTTTAAATTTCAAAAAAAGTAGGTTGATGCCCAAAAATTTAGTGAAGTTATGCTTCCATGACTCTACATAGAGAATGGAAATGAGGTCCCTCAATATGATAGGAAGCGGAGTAGGTGTGTTATTGTTCTCCATTGAGAGAACATATGACTTCCCCAACAACATAGACATTGACTTGTATTATCTATTCATAAATTTAAATTACTAGTCTCAAATTTTGATATTGAATCCTACTAATATTGAAAACTTTTTTTCTATTTAATGTATACCTACATTTCTTAATACCTTTCATATTATCATTGAAAATTCTTACTGGCTTACTTCATATTTATTTACTTCCTAAAAAAATATTCTATATCGTTCATTTGAATAATCCACTTTTCCTCTTTGATCCATGCATGGGATTTCCTTCAGGATGTTCACTGATAGGTTACTAGAAAGACACACAAAAGACATTTAGGAGTTGTCTTTGGTTCATCAAGATTTGATAGATTATAATATTTTAAATTGTAGTTACCATGTATAGTATGAGTGTGATAAAGTGATTTTTATATTATTATTTTCTCTCTCTTACAAATTTAATGATATAAATAAGTTCTCAATTAATTGTCTAAAATATCCTCAATCAACACCCTCTACTATTTTTACTGTAAGAATACACAAATTTCAAAATAATGCAAACCATAATGCACGTTACAAGTGATTCATGCATATTAGCAACCTAATGAAATTACTATAATAAACATTCAAGTTTGGATTCAAATTTTATACCATAGTTATGTTACTATATCATGAAGCCTCACCTAAAATTTCATTATGATTGGATGCACCAATTCAAATCTATAAAAGATTAAAGTTTTGAGGATAATTTCATTTATTAACAACCCTGGACCTAAGTTGGTTAATTTATTGACCAAAGTGTGACAAATATTTTTCAATTGTCTGTTTGGATACCTGGTTGGGGATGGAAATCCATAAGACCCCAGTCTCATCCATTCATAAAGAATCCAATGGAGAAGATCATGTCTTCAACCTCCCACAACATTCGGCTGCAGCTCCCAACAGGCCGATGATCAAAACCCTGGTTGCCTATAACCAACCTAGCCACCTCCTTGAAATTTTGGTGTGATACTTCTTCCCATCTCGCAAAACCAAACTTAACAAACCTTACCACTTCTCCCCCCATGATCGAATTAGGAAGAATGATATTTTCCTTTCTCGCACCTCTCACTGGTAGCATCCGCCACTTTGGGCATTGTCAACTCTAACTACCTCACCTCTATTTAAGGATCCTAAAACCTCCTCCACCCTTCCTTTAGCCATCCTTAAACCTTGATTTCTTATGAGACAACCCCAACAACCCTCAATCACACCTTCAACTTTAACCACATGCACCTCCTTGGTCACGTCCAGATTCACTCCAACACATCAATCCAACACCACCATCACCTTTGTGAAGGTTGATTAGGTCTACCCAACACCTTTCTAGGCCTTACTTTCTCCATTTTCCTATTGACCTATTAATCTCTAGCGACCTTGATCATCCCCGTAGTTGTGACAATCTTTAGATGGAGCTACACATTTCTAACCAACCGCCTAGGCTCGGGAGCCTCACCTAAAGATGATCACAACCTCGCTTGGTAAGGAGCAGGTATGTTGCTCACCCCCACTCTCACCACATTCAAGGGGGCTCCCTAGTAGAGAATGAAGGAATCTATGAGGGAGAGGAGCAAACGTGGAGCCACACAGGATCCAATTGGATGAACTAAGAGTGTGTGAGTCAACAGGGGCACACAGGATACTAGGATCAATCTAAGCCATTGGTCCACTCGGATTGGGCCATCAATCTAGGTAAGTTTCTTCCCTTTGAATTAATTAATTGATTATTAAAATTCTAGAATCTAATTAATTAGAAAAATCATAGTAATTAATAGGAGCATCATATGATTATATACCATTTCCATCAAAAAATGCAAGCAATCTAGATAAAATACTATTATGACCTAGATTCGGGCCATGTTAAAAAAATAATAGCATAAAGCCTACTTGATTATATAATTATTTGTTCTTAATCTAGAAATGATGAAAATGATATTCATGATTTGATTTTCAATCATTTTCAATTCAAAAACCATGTACCTATCTCTATTGTTGTTAGATCATGTGAACCCTAGTGAAGGGACCAATGATGATCTGAACCTCCTAGGAACCCTAATTTTAATGATTACCTCTAAATAGTAGATGTGTGCCACACTTAATCCTAACCCTAGGTTTGACCTCATGATCCTAAAATGAGATGACCTTGACAAATAATCTCTGATCTAATTACAAGATGACAGTAACAACCTTGAATAAGAAAAAAATCTAAAAATGAAATAGTATGGGCACATAATGACAACATGCCCTTAATGTCTTTTCAGGGTGATCTATTCACATCATATCAGTAGACTCTCTTGGGTAAATATCTTATTAGATCAGGTATGTGGGATTTAAGTATACGACTAGTTTTCATGTATGAATTAATTATGGAATATTGCATGCCTTACTTGTGTATGGTTCTTGGATGTACAATGTTTATATTATGTTCTTTGCCATAACATTAAGAACATAAATAAAGAGATGGGTTGTAGATACTGAGTGACATATACTGTGTCTCTCTCTCTTATAAAACTAAGGTTAGTACATCCCCATATCCCGAAGGGCGGGGAGGGCCTAGAATAAAAAGTTTAGTAGGTGTTGACACACTTAGTAGTACAATCACATAAAAGACACATCTAAAAGAAGTGATTTACCTAATTCTCACTCTAAATAATGTTTTCCTTTTATTTTCTTCTTTCTCAAAATTTTCAAGTATGCAAGCTTCATATGTGTGTATCTTTCACCCACTTACACAACATATTATGTTGATTTGTTGTTTCATGTATTTTCTAGGTACAAAGAATTCTTAATGGAAATCAAAGTATTGGAAAGCATGTGATAGAACTCCTTGGAGGATTTAGAATAGATAGATGCTTCTTTCTATTTATCATAGCTAGTTTACATTTCCATTTTTTAGTGGTTGTGTAGGATGCATTCTATCCTATGTACTTTCTTTTCTTCTTGTAGTTAGACTTTTCTTTCTGGCGAATAAACATATGCATTGTTATCTTTATCATTTATTGATGATGGTTTTTGTGCGGTAATTATATGATGTTTGTGAAAATGATGTGGCTTCCATTTATTATTAATGATAAACACGATTCCTTCTATTTTCCCTCTTGATATATTATTGATATGAGTGCACGCATATCAATGGAATGTCATCATGGAAAGTATGTTGGAATTAGGGTCATCACAGTTTGTATCAGAGTAGAAGTTCACAGATCATTGTTGTATGATACCTCATGCACCTTATTATGAGTCTAGGACATTCCTTAATTTAAGGATATAAAGGGTGGAGGTCTAGGATAGCATCTGCCAGGGTCTGGCAAAAGTGTGTGAGATACCTTTTTAGCAAATGAGGATACCTTATGGCAATTTAAGTCTACCTGGAAAAAACCCTAAGTGTCCCCTATTTTTGGGCATACTTTAATTAAGGACCCTTCTCATCTATAGATATTCCCTCGCATCTCTCTCTTTTATATAAGTTAGAAATGAGTCACTCTATTTAAGTCCTAAGGATGACTATTTCTTAACTAAGGACTATTAGGGTATCCTCCACAAACCATAACACTAAGATCATGAATAATCATTAAAGAAAAATTGTGAAATATGTTTTAGAAAATATAAATATCTAATTACTTTATCAAATTTCAAATGGATCCAAAAACACGTGGCTCTAAGGCTTCATAAGAGTCGTCCTCTAATAAGAAAAAAGAACCTAAAGCTTCTGGAGAACCTGATCAGGAGAAAATGGCCAAGGGTAGGTGGAAAGAACAAAAGAAAGTCCTATTAGATTTTATGGAAAGCATTGCCCTAAAAGGAACCATTGAGACTAGTTTTTCCAAGAAGGAGGTAACCGTGCATGACTTTGTTTAACTGATACCTGATACCTTTTGGGGTGAAGACCAACCTAAGGTCTTGGAAAAAGCTGATGCATGTACCTTGTCCATAGAGAATGCCTTTTGTGTCCTAGAAGTACCTTCCAAGAAGAAAGTAAAGTTCACAACATACCTACTTAAGGGAGGGGCAAAAATCCGGTGGGAGAACTTTTGTGGGAATAAGGAAGAAGAGGTAGGTACCATGGAGTGGGAAGCCTTTAAAACCCTTTTCATTGACCTTTTTATGACCATAGCTGAGAGGAAGAGGAAGAAGAGGATGTACAATGAGCTTAAGCTTGGTAACCTCTCAGTGGCTGACTACACTCAGAAGTTTAGGATTATGGAGTGTAATGCACCCATTAAAACCGAAGAACCCCTCGTGGAACACTATATTGACTGCCTAGCCACCAACCTAAAAACCCTAGTTATCACTTCACGTCCCAAAAACTTTGATGAAGCCCTAGATATGGCCCTTAAGATGGAAATAAATCATTGTATGCATAAACCTTCAGGCATGGGATGCCTAGGGTTAACCATCACCGATGAAGATAAGTCTAGGAAGTTTAAACTTGGACATAACAATGGATCATGTAAAGGGAGTTCAGGTAAAGGAGGTTAGATGAATAACTAGAATTAGCTGAAGACTTACCAAAGCAAATGTAAGACTTGTGGATGAGGACATGATGAATCTTGTCGCTACACCAAGCCAGTTTGCTTCAACTGCAAAAAGGAGGGCCATTTTATTGCCACATTCCCTACTTTACCTATCTTTGGCAACCCTTGAGGGGGTGCTCCACCTCCTCAAGGGCACCATAATGCCAGAGTGTTTACCATGATTGTAGAAGAGGCTAAGACAAACCTAAACTAGTTGATTGAAGGTAACCTGAATTCCTTTTCATTTATCTAAATATCATGTCCAATGCTTTCAAATAATCATGAAGAATTATCATGTGAAGGTATTGTATTTCTTAATTATCATATTAGTAAAGTGTTTTTTGATTTTGGGTCTACAAATACCTTAATATCACAAAATTTGACATCTATGTTACATTTGCATATAAAAAATGTGGGATATATTCTCGACATGTCAACTCCTAGTGGCAAAATATTTACTACATTATAGAAAACTGATGTCCTACCTATAAAATTCAAAATCATGATATGCCCTTTGAATTCATCCTCTTGTCTATGGAATATTTTGATACTTACTTGGTATGGATTGGTTGTACAAGTATTATCCACATATTGATTTTAGGGAGAAGAGGGTAATCATATCTTCACCTAATTCTAATCATGTGGTGATCCCTAGGGGAAGCATATTTTGTAATAATGTTATAATCTCCTCTCTTAAAGAGAAAAAGCTTATTGCTAAAGGTTGTAAATTCTTCCTCGCATTAGTCTCAGAGACTAGTTCTAGTATTGGACCCGTAGAAAGACTGGAGGTGGTATGTGATTTTCTTGACTTATTCCTAGAGGAGCTTACTGGGCTACCTCTAGACCGAGACATTGAGTTCCCTATAGATCATCTTCCTAGAACCACTTCAATTTCTAGGGCCCCATATAGGATAGATCCTATTGAGATTTTGGTGTTGAAGAAATGGTTACAAGAACTTCTTGATAAAGGCTTCATCCATCCTAGTATTTCCCCTTGGTGTGCTCCTATTATCTTCATGAAGAAGAAAGATGGTTCTATGTGCATGTGTATTGCTACCACATGTTGATCCAAGCCACTATTAAAAATAAGTACCCTCTTCACCGCATTGATTACCTCTTTGATCAACTGTGTATGGCTAAAGTCTTCTCAAAAATTGATCTTCGTTCTAGATATCATCAACTCAAGGTCAAAGAATCATATTTTTTTAAATCACTTTCCAAACTCATTATGGGAATTATGAATTTCTAGTGATGTCATTCGGGTTAACCAACACACCTGGTTTATTCATGTACCTTATAAACAAGGTCTTCCAACCTTATCTTGATGAGTTAGTAGTCATTTTGATTGATGATATTCTGATCTATTCTGATTCTGAGGAGAAACATCGTGAGAACTTAACAAAAGTCTTAGAAGTCCTTAGAGCACATTAATTCTTTTAGAAACTTTCTAAATGTGAATTCTAGATTGATAAAGTCATGTTCCTTGGTCATGTCATTTTTGGGGAAATATATCTATCGATCCAGTAAAGGTGTCAGCTATTCTTGACTGCCAACCTTCCCAAAATCCTTCTAAAATCTAGAGTTTCTTGGGCGTTGTCAGATATTATTATCGCTTCATCCCAAATTTCTCCAAAGTTGCACTTCCTCTCACTAAGCTTACTCAGAAGGATGAATGTTTTATATAGTCAACTACTTGTGAGTTCAGTTTCCATGAGCTAAAGTAGAAATTGACATCAGCACCTGTTCTGACCTTATCCTCTGGCAATCAAGGGTTTGAGATACTTATTGATGCTTTGAGTAACAAAATAGGTTGTGTTCTGGAGCATGATAAGAAGGTAGTGGACAATGCATCAAGGCAACTAAAACCCAATGAACTTAATTATCCCACCCATGATGGAATTCACTGCAATAATACATGCTCACAAAATATGGAGGCACTACTTCTATGGGGCAACATTTAATATCTTCACTTACCATAAAAGTCAAAAGTATATCTTGATCTAGAAAGACTTGAACTTGTATCAACATCGATGGATTGAGTATCTTAAAGACTACGATTTTACCATTTCTAAGGCAAATGTAGTCGTTGATGCCCTTAGTAGAAAGAGGGAAATATGTGCATCTTTGTTTGTCCATGAGTGGAAGAATATGGAGGATTTGGTGGATTGGAAGATGCAGTTCATGTTTGATTGTACCTATTTCAACAATATTTCTATTATTACTAGGCTACTGTATGAACTTCTTGAGGTACAAAAGGCTAGTCCTGACCTTAAGAAGCTCTCTTTTCTCCTACCAAAACCCCAAACACACTTTTATGTGGATCTTGATAGTGGTCTTCAATATAAGAAGTATATGTGGCTCCTGAGTAGTAAGTTGTGAAGACCAAGATTCTCAGTGAGGCACATGGGTCAAAGTACATAGTTCATCTCGGCATAACCAAAATGTACAAAGACTTGTAGTGACCTTTTTGGTGGAGAAGTATGAAATGTGTTATTGCTGAATTTTTGTCTAAATGTCTGACGTTCCAGATAATCAAGGAAGAGCACCAAAGACCAGGTGGACTACTAATGTCCCTTGAAATCCTAGAATGGAAATGAATAGATCACCATAGATTTCACGGTGAGTTTCCTAGGACCGGGAAGGGATGTAATGTAGTGTGGGTTATAGTGGATTGTCTCACCAAATTAGCTGACTTCTTACGTATGAAGACATAAAGCTAAGGTGTCTGAACTGGCTGACGTCTACATATGGGATATTGTATGTTTGTATGAAGTTCCAAATTCCATTGTTTCAGATAGGGATCCAAAGTTCACTTCCAATATGTGTAACCATGCTCACAAAGAACTGGGTAGAAAACTAAACTTCAGCACAACATATCATCCACAGACCGATGGCCAATCTGAGTGTACCGTGTAGAGTCTAGAGGATCTTCTATGGGCTTATCTTCTGAATTGAGAAGGCTCGTGTGACCATTATTTTCCCTTATCTGAGTTCATATTTAATAATAGCTATCAGGGGGGTATTGGGATGCCTCCATATGATGCTCTCTACGATAGACCATGTGGATCTCTACTAGACTGGGATGACGTTAGGGAACACACCTTGATGCAATATGAGGAGATGCAGCTCTACATAGACAGGGTTGCACTGATAAGGCAAAGAATGAAGTGAGCACACAATAGGAAAAAGTCATATGCATATGATCATCAACAGGAACATCAGTTTAGTGAATATGATCATGTTTTTCTCAACATCAGACCTATCTGAGCCTTGGCCAAGAATAAAGGGAAGAGAGGTTCTCTCTTTGTGGGACCCTTTGAGATAATGTATAGGGTTGGTGAATGTGTGTATCGTCTTTCTCTTCCGCCTCACTATAGTGCAACACACAATGTGTTTCATGTATCTAATTTGAAGCCTTATGTCAAAGATCCTAGTCACATCCTGAATCATGAGCCTATAGAGCTAAAAGATGATCTATCTTATGTCAATTCCCCAGTCAAAATTCTTGATTCTAAGACAAAGGAACTTCACAGTAATCCATGCATTGATATCATGAAAGTTCTTTGGACCCACCATGATCAGACTGATGCTACCTGGAAATATGAGATTGAGTAGAAATATCCAAACCTTTTTCAAGATGCTTGAAGTTTGAACAGAAAATTCTTAAAAGAAGGGGAGAATATAATAAAGTGAGTTTTTATATTATTATTTTTCTCTCTTACAAATTCAATGATATGAATAAGTTCCCAATTTATTGCCTAAAATACCCTCAATCGCACCCTCTACTATTTTAACCATATGGATACATAGATTTCGAAATAATGCAAACCCTAATGCACTTATAGGTGACTCATGTATATTAGAAACCCAGTGAAATTACTATAATCAACATTCAAATTTAGGTTCAAATTTTCCACCATAGTTAGATTACTATATCATGAAGCCTCACCTGAAATTTCATTATTATTGATGCACCAATGAAATTTATAAAAGATCAAATTTTTTAGGATAATTTCTGTAATGAACCCCTCCCCTTGTTATCCCCAATTAAGGTGCATCAATATGGCAAGGGCCATTATCATATTTGAAGGATTGAGGTTCAACAATTAACCAACAATAATTATAAATTTCATTCAAAGGAATAGAGTTTAATACACCATGAAAGATAAACTCTCCATAAAGGAGTTACAAAATATTAAAATCTATTGTTTGCAATTGAAGAAAAAAAACTAACTAGATCCTCCATAGTAACTATAAGTATCTTTCCTTTTTGGTGCCTTCTTCTTGTGAAGTCCATTTTTTAGTAAAACAACAGTTTAACCCAAAATGTCATGGAACAAAACAACAATTAGTATAACAAGTTATACTGGTATGTGGGGGAAACAAAATATCCGCATGTAGGTATAAGAACATAATTAGCCATAGCAACAATTATGATTCTCGTTTCTCAAAGGTGTGCCCTCTCATTAAAGGAGCCTTTTATGGGGAACCCTCTCTAAGGTTTTTGGGTCTCTATAGTGGTCATTTCATAAACTTTCCTCACTTGGGCTTGGTTTCACACATACGCCTTCCATTCTAGGCTTAGCCTAAAGTGACCTTTCATTTCAGGCTTGATCAACAATCATCCACATGATGACATTATTCTCCTCTTTCTCTTTAATTCACCAGAGATTGATATAGGGTTTGAGCAGGTTACAATATAATATATGATATCCATAGTGGCTTTATAGATTGCAGGAAGTAAATAAGCATGCAAGCATTTAATAGCAATCCAACTAGAAAACTCTGAGAAACCCCACAAGTTGATTACTATTATTAGTCATAGACATAACCACATACTTTTCTCAGATGTAACTCAAAGTCCAAGCAATAAGTGTAGTTTGAGATTTAAGCTAGTAATCATCCTAAAATTAGTACATAACACCCAAGTATTATTATTTTGTTCATAAACTCATATTAATGCTAACTTGGGTTCCAAGTTAGGGTTTTATTAGGGTTTTGGCATTCCAAACCCTAATTAGCATACTTAATGTCTTTTTAACTCACAACCCCTAATTTTGATGTCATATGCATTATTAATCTCAAATTAAGTCAAAGAGGTCCTTTTTTCCAAAAAGACTCAACTTTATCTATCAAAGTCATTTGAGCATTCTGTGATCATTAAATCTAAGAAATTAGGGTTCCCATGCTTTTAATACATTAGATTTAGTAACTTTAGACACTTTTAGAATTTGGTTCATATTTAGGCCTAAAAACTATTTTTAGTGGATTCCTTGTATTTTTCTAATCGATCTTCATAAATAATATGTTGCCATTGGATGATTCGACTAATTACTATGATTTTAGCACAGTTAAATATTTCTAGCCAATTAGAGCTTTCCACCTAGGCGATAAGCTTGGGACCCAACCTTGTCAACTAGTTTTGGGCCGATCCAATGGGATCATGCCAACTCAATGGTCTGTTCTTGCATGGATCTTGCTTAGTTATAGAGAAAATAGGGGAAAAGTTAGAAAAGCCCTTACCTGTATAGAAGAGGAGTCAGAGCAGAATGGTCTTTTATCTCCATGTTGTCTTCCTCCTTTGGCTTGTTTGCCACAAACTCTGGTGAGTCAATAGATAGGTTGACTCTACGAATCTCAACTCCCGAGTGATAGGCAATGATGCCTTATTCTTCGGCTCCACTTGTCGAAGTCAACGAGGCCTCTAATTGCCCTGGAGATGGCTTGGGCAAGGTGAATGGCGAGAGGAATTCTTTGGTTGCATAGAGATGTGTCTGGGAGATGGAAGGTAGGGCTAGTAGTGAAATTGAAGGTGGACGAGTGAGTCTAAGATTGACTAGAGTCTCGCGAGTGCATTGAAAATTTCACATTGGAGGTACATGCCCTTATGTAGCCTAGGGTAAAAGGGTAAGTTCTCATTGTGTTGGTGATTTGGGAAAAACCTTAATTGCCTTCCAAGGACTACTAAACCTCGAATTGGTAGGTGTCATTTTGTCCCCCGATCTCATTGGTATACTTTTTAGGATCTCACATGGTTTGAGGAGAGAGGTAGGTGTGAATGAGGGAACATGTCATATTGTGTATGGTTTCCTTTTCTTGTGCAAGGAAGACAATGGCCCAGTCATCGGTGGATCCCAGATGTTGGTTGTTATCTAATGCGATTAATTGAATGAATTCAAGTATAGTTCTAATATGAAAGGGATTTGTGACATTTAATGTATTTTTTCATTAAATCATTCACTTTACGAATTCTAGTAAATTGCATATCTCTCTCCTTTTATCCTTTTAATCTCAAATTTTAAGTGTATCTGAGACCAAAATAGTTAACTTAAAAGTCTTTTTCTTAATCTCCAAGTCTCACTCTTTATCTCATCATTTAAGCATAAAATCAATTCTTTTATTTTTCTAACTTCTTCATATTTCTTATTTTGATTATTTTCCTTATTACAAACAATGTGGAAATAAAACCAAACCATTAGTGGCCTTCAACACCAGTTTTCTATAAAGCTCCACACAATTCCATGTTAATTACATGTAGTAATTTATTATTTTGAGATTTAATATCTTTCTTTTCCCCATATCCATTATTGGATTATTGAAAACAATAAAAACCAAGAAACCTATAGCAATGGAGAATTTTCAAGTTAAAGCCTTACTTTTAAAGAAAAACACACCAAGTTCTTAATACATCCTTATTATCTAAATATTTGCATGTCAAATAAGTAAATTCATGTGAATATCCATGTTATAACAATTTCATTTATTAACAACCATGGACCTAAGTTGGTCGATTTATTGACCAAAGTGTGACCTAAGTTGGTCGATTTATTACTATTGGAAGTAGTAATGAAGCAAGTATATTTTATTAACATGCATGCATTTAAGCTATCTGCACAATGAAAAATTCAAACACATGCCTGGAGTAGTAGAACTAAATGTGGGTGGGGCCAATTAGATAATTACAAGGCATTGAAGGTCAATTACATTATTTCTATACCATTCTTGTGTAAATTTTAAAAAATACGCCATAATGCTTCCATCATAAACTTTAAAACCAATTAATAGATGATAAATGTTTGGAGAAGATTTTTAGAAAAACTAAACTCAAAAATATATGTGATACTTGATATCACAATAATTTTATTCTTTTTATTTCATGTCTTCATTTTGTAAACTTCTCAACTACTTTTCTTGACCATCTTCAGTAGAAAAGCAAAGCAATGTGTGTTATCCTATGCTACAACTGGAATAGCAAGTCTAGGACAAAAGATTTGTGATTAGAATTGAGCATCTACATGAATCATCACTCCCTTTTTACTTTTAAAGGATAGAAAACTTTTTTTGACACTTCTTTACAAATGTGTCTTATAAAAATGCCTTTACAGAAGTATAGGCATGGGTTGTGATCATACTTTTTTGGATGGTGAAGTCTATAGATCTAAAAATAAATGAGATGTAGACGACGTTGACGGTAGCATAATGTTCCTATTGGTGAAATCATGATTCATAGCAGATACTTAAAGATGGATTCTATTTGGAAGGTGGGTCCTATTCTTAACTGCTAGTGGATGTGGAACAATATTGTTAAAGTAAGAGATACTATGTTGATTCATACTAGATTTGTCCTTGGTAATGGAGAAAGAATTATGCTATGGAGAGATCCATGGCTGAAAGATGGCAAGTATCTAGAGGACATCTTAGATAAGATGGCTTATCTTTATCCTGGTTATGGTCATTATGCTAGAATCAGTTGCATCTCGAATGGGCAGTGGAACATTGCAAATACTAGAAGACTTGAGCCTTTGAGAAGATTTCTAGTGGAAAATTATTGCCCTTCTAATACTGAAGACAGCATTCTGTTTGATGGGATGGACTCTGTAAACCTGAAGAAGGCATGGAATTCTACCAGGTGTAAGGCCCCTGCTACCCTGTGGAGCTCTTGGATCTGGAAAATAGTTGCCCCTTATAGATTCAAAATCAATGCATGGAAGATCTTCTCTGACTGCTTGCCTACCTTGGATAATTTGAGAAGAAGAGGTATGATGATGGCATCGTTTTGTGTGCTTTGTTGTTCTGAAGGTGAAGGTTCCTCTCACATGTTCTGCTGGAGCTCATTTTCTATTGAACTGTGGAGTAAAGCTATGATCAGTGGTTACATAAGTATCAAACCTACTCAGATCACTAATTTGCTGAAGATGAAGAAGGATAAAGAGATTGGATGCTGCCTTACCATTCTTTTTCACATTTGGAGACATAGGAATCTTGTTGTTTTTGAGGATATGATTCCTAGTATAGACGATTGTTGGTTGTCTATAGTTACAGATTTCCTTTCTCTATATAGTTGATTCTTTAATTTTTTCTCTTGAACATTCTTGTACATGTTTGGAAGTGGTGTTGACCACTACAGAAAAAGAATAATTTGGCTACAATTATTCTAACTACAAATATATCATTTATAGCTAAACATTGAATTTCACTACAAATTATAACAATGTAACTTAAATAAATGTAGTTGATTCTTTTGACTACAAAATAGCTACATATATTTCAAGACTACATATTAAACATTCTATCCTATGATTTATAAACAAAAATAAATATTTCAACTCATCACATGTCCCCTCTCAAATAACCACAAGTCCAAAATTTCAATTTTGCCACGTGCTAAACTCATCTACCCAATTGGTGTGGCCACCACTCCCGCTCCTCTCAATCGTGCCATCCTTTCATCCCCGACCTTCCCACCCTCACGCTCCCCAACCCTCCCCTACCCCTGCCCCCAATCAATGTGCCTACCTGATCGCTCTCTCTCTCACTCTAGTCTCCTTGATACCCCCTACCTATCTCTGTCTCACCATTTTCTTATCACGTAAACTCTGATCTCTTATTCTCTATAAGCAACTAACCTCACAAAAAGACAAATAGGAGGTTCCTGATGGACTTAACCCTTCCAAAAAATAGAAAAGAATAGATCAGAGGAGACCCGCCAACAAACATAATTCACATTTTTTATGTTTTTAGGTAAACCCTCATCGATATGTGTGTGTTATCAAAGACCAGAGGTAGACGATGCCTAGAAAATTGTTTTGGTCCATAACTGTTGTGAACTCACATTATCTTTCAATTCTGTTGACTTCTCAGTCTTTCTTTTTGCAATGATTTAATTAGTAAGACTAGTATTACTTTCTTTCTACAATTAAAATGGTTACTAATTACTCAATCTTCTTTCTATAATGATTTAATTAGTAGAGTTGAGGGTTGTGTGCCTGTAGGAATGTCTGGCTGACTCGAGAAAGAACCTGATCAACCTGCTAGATCAGCGAGATAGGCCTGAAGATGTGCTTTCATATTTAGCTAAAGCTTTTGGTGCCCACATTGTAAGCCATTGATTTTTTTGCCTTCTCCTTAGTTAGATTTAGTTGTTTCTTCTTTTTCCTTATAATTTCATGTCAACCGGATTGGTGGCACAGAGTTTTTGTGATTAGATGTCTTGTATACTAGACATGTAGCATGTATCGTTTTGGTTGAAGAATGTTCACTGTCAAAATAAATTAGAGACAACACTAGATGTTTACCATATAACACATACCAAATATGAAATCCATAGTAATGTTTTACTTCTCATATATAAAGGAATCATTCTTATAGATCATTCACTGTCCATTTCCCATGCATCAAATGATAATATGATCTCTGTAGTTAACAAATACTATTCTTATATCTGTTTCTTCAAAATTTGAGACGTCACTTTTGAGTTTTCTTGATTGCCTATTATGTCTACAACTGTTTTCTTAAAAGGAAACTTGTAATAAGGATCTTCATGTGGAATTTTCTTGTTTGATTTGAGCATAGTCAAACTCATAACTTCTATTTAACTAGTGGTAGCTGCTAGAAATTCTTGGTTTTTTTTTGTTTTAAAGGGCAAGAATGAAGAATTTGTTATTGACCTAATGGCATCCCCATCAATATAATCTTAACCACCTCCCCGAGTCTCTCACTTAATATTGTTTTGTGTTGGAGTACATACAAAGCCATCCATGTTGTAACATCTTGTAAATTTTCCTTCCTTGTGATATTGTATTCTGATTTTTAGTATTTTCATCATAGACATCATAAAAGTCTACTTTTCATGGATAATATTTTGATCATAGATAAATATATATTTATAAATTATCATTTAGTACATTAGGTATACTAAGTTATATGTTGCTTCATCTTGTTTGTTCTTAACTTTGTTTATGAGTTTAATGTTAATAATCATTCAACTATTTTGTTTCACCCATGTGTGAACTCTACCAAAATAGGAGGTTCAGTGAACAGGTCACAAATCCACCATCATACAGAGTTTTTTAAAATAGTTACCAAGGTTCCTTGGTTTGGGACTGTTAAGATAGAATAGCATTGGCTACTTATCATTAAGCTGCAATCACTAATGTCTGATATGCTTGAGAACATTATTAGAGTGATAAATTATTTCTTATGAAAGGTTTCCTTTATATTTCTATATTTTTTCATGCTTACTCATCATACAGAATATGATACACCTTTTATCAACTTAATGCATTATCATTCTTCAATATTGAGCTTCAAAAAGTTTCAATAAACATTTGATCTCTAATACTTATGGATGCTACTTCCAACAATAACAACAGCAAGGAATGACCACGACACATTCATCATGTGGTAGCTTCACTCTTAGTCAAGGGATACAGATATATTCATAAAAACTGAAGGTATCCTTTTCAATAGTGTTTCATTACCATCTTGCACTGACATGCCAATTGTTTTTCAACCTAAATTCTATGTAATTGTAATTTGGAGGAAGAGGAATATAATATAAAATGGACTGATCATTCTTTCTCTTTTATTGCATTTGTATCTCCACATGCATACTCTGTCCTAGATATATTATTATAACATAAGATTTATCAAAATTTTCAACGATATGTCACCATATGTTTTGAATCTCCATGTAAGTCTTTCTTCTACTGATAATGATTGCATCCATAACTAGTTGTATTAAAGTGAAGTGACTAAAAGGTTTCATGTTGTATCTTTTGGCCTTGGTTCATCCTTATATAGGTATAAATTTTAGTACTACTTGTAATTTGGTGATGTCTATATGTTAGCATCCTTAGTTGATTAACATTGCAGAATCATCTTTAGAGTGACTGCAATTCATATGTGATGCCCTACTCTCTTCATGTTTTCATACAATTTTCCATCACAACTTCATCTTGTTTTAATATCAAATTCCAATAATAGTAAGATTGTATTATTCATTTACAAAATGTCACTATATATGATAATGCCATGATATGATTGGTGAATGTTTCTCAAACATTAGAGTTATCCTCTTATTGGTGTAACTACATTTTTGTATTTTTATTCACTATTTTCTGGACAATGTGATTTTCTCAAGAATGCTTCATAAGAAGGGATAAAGCCACACATACCTACCCCTTTACCTCGGTTTGACTAAAATACGGTTCTCTATTGCAATTATGTTACTTAGCTAGAGCAGATATCTACGTTTTTTAACATCAATGGAGACTCCATATGCATCATGTTTCTCACAATTTTTTTTAAGGATTGATTAGGAATAAAAGCAATTTGTGCCTCCTTTGTATATAACCCACCTCCTTGAATAATTGTTGCCGGAATCCTTACCTTTCTATTATGGTTTCAATTTTTTGAATGTTGGGAACTGAAATTTCTCTGACTTGTTCATCGTATATATTAATTGGGGAGAGTGATTGAGTTGTGTGTGTGTTGTAGATTCTTTACTATGAAGAAGAAGAGTAAGTTCAATGTACGTTTGCAACACTATGATTTAAGACAAAGAATGAATATGGACCCAAGTTACAGTTTGGAGTTTTCAGGCAAAGCATACATAGACTAGGCAGCAAGTATGACTGTCAGGTTTAAAATTGGTGTTCCATAGGTGAAATTCAAGGAGGATGATGCCTCAGATCCAGTACTATGTGGTTATTGATGGGTATATTTTCAATTTATGTAGGTTAATTTTTAGAACTATCCTTTTCATTGTGTGTACAAGCCCCAAGGCAGAAGTTAATACATTTCCTGGTCACTTTTCTTCAAAACCAGGTTGTAGGCTAACTCATAATTGTTATTGGTTCTGTAATTCAATTGATATATTAGTCTCCTTTCTATATGGTTGCACTTTATAGAATTAGACTTAGAATTTTAGCATGTGACCTAATCTAATATTAAATACCAATGGACTGCACGTGACCTTGTTTACTATATATATGCCATTGTGTAGCTCACATTTTATAAGAGTTTTTTTCATACCATTTATATCTAGATAACTAATGTTGGGTATAGGAGACACACAAATAGTTAATTATATGTCAAGATTGTTGCTGAACATGTCTATTTGTTACCTTCTACTATTTGTCCTGTTAGATAGATGAGCAATTGTTCTTTGGATCTTGGTTAGCATGATGGTTTTTCGACAGTCTATTAAAAAGAAACTGTTGCAATGAGAAATGCAGAAAATGATGTGTATTGGATAGTATATTGAAATGGAATTGCTACACTGACAAATGCAGAAAATGGTGTGCATTGGACAATCTATAAAATGGAACTTCATGTTTCCTGCTCCCAAGTGATTTCTTATTAAAATATTCATTTTGCATATTTGCAAATACATGAGGTAATTTTATTCATAAAAGTACTCTTGCAGTTTTGTATCGTTCAATTATCTAACGAGTTTTGTTTCATTGCATGATACTACAACCAGTTTGAGAGAAAGGGAAACATGCCACATACATACAATATGAATCATGTGCGAGCACTTTGAATACCATCACAAAGACTGACAAGATCAAGGTTTCTAGTGAATAGAGACATCAAGAGTGTTTTCATGATCATTATTTTTTAATGATTTCATCACGTATTTATGTCACCCACTAAATGACAACAGACTGATGCATCTACAGACCTAGGAAATACTTCTTACAACAACAGAGGAAGCCACATTAAGGATCACTAGTGCCAAGAGGTATATAGATCACTGTCAACAAGTTTGTCTTTGGATTTAGTGGGAATGCATAACAGTAAACCATATATTGTCTATTGTTAACCTTGAGACTATTCCCATGAATTGAAACTATTGTTCCCTATTTTCTGATGTTTCCATCCATGATTACTTCCTAGGAAGAAGACCATGCCTCCAGGAAGAGGATTGTGCCTTTAGGTAGCCTAATGAAGTCCATTATATGGTTCAATAAAGGCAAAATAAATCCACAATGTGAGTTTTGGTATGCTTTTATTGAGGTTCATTCTGTATCTTGGTTTTGTTATCAGTTTGAAATCCCTAACCAAAAACTTGTGTACTAAGTTGATTACTCTATTCACATAAAATCTATGTTACTCTATTCATTTTGTTGTATGTACTAATTGACATGAGTGACTTCCAAAACCAAGAATGTCTCATTCTGAGTCCAAGATTGGAAATTGATAATCTAATACTATTAGGCAATCACCTACTAAACACACGCGATCACCGTAGAGGAACAGAGGAAGGAGAAGAATGATGAATACAATGAAACACTTGGTTTGGTGCTGCTCAACTTATAGCTTTTCGGTGGTTCTTTCTTCTATTTATTCGAGAGAAACAAACTTGGTCATAGTGGCTGATAAGCTCGCCATGATCCATATTACTCGCTCCATCCCGTGAGGGTCATGGTGAGCCCCATGACTCTACTAGCTCCATTAATGCCGCATCACGACTCATCCATAGTTGTGCCAACCCACAACCCGAGACGGATGCGGAGCCAATGGTTGCAACACTAAGACTTAGACTCTGATGCCTCATGTACAGGTCACACGATTGCATACTACTGAAAGAAATAACATAGTAAATTAGACAGAGCATAGCTCCAAGGTTTAAAAAACTAACAAATCACTCCCTAAACATTGAGTGCATGCTCCACTTCGGTCATACTGATTTTGGCACGCAATTCCTAGAATTTCACGCACCCAAGACCTTTCTCAAGATGTCAGTGAGCTGCCCTTCAGTCCTGATGAACTCAACTTCAATCTTCCCAGCTGCAACACACTCACGAATAAAGTGATACCTGGTGTCGATGTGTTTGTTGCGGTCGTGGAACACCAGGTTCTTGCTTAGAGAGATGCCGCCTTGTTATCAATCTTCAGCTTCACGCTCTCTGGTTCAGAATTCTTCAGATCGGTGAGAAGACGAGCCAACCACACTCCCTGGAAGGCGGCTGTGGTAGCCGCAATATACTCTGCCTCACATGTCAAAAGTGTGGTTACTTTCTGCTTCTGGGATTGCCAACTCACCAGGTTCTAGCCGGCATAGAACATTACACTGCTTGTGCTCTTGCGTGTATCCACGTCACCAGCCATGTTGCTATTCGAGAATCTGATCAGCCGGAAGCCATCTTCTCCCTTTCTTGAGTACTTGCAGTCGAAGCGAAGCATGCCTGCCACATAACGCAACACGTGCTTGACTGCCGCGAGGTGCTCGACCGTCGACCTCTCCATGAAGCGAGAGACATACCCACCATCATATGTAATATCTGGCCGGGTGTGGACGAGGTAGCGAAGACTGCCAACAATGTTGCAATAAGTAGTGAAATCTGTTAGCTCTTCTGTGCTCTCCTTGCTGAGTTTGAGGCGAGGTTCAATGGGCACATGATAGGGGTTGCATCCCATCATGCCACCCTTCTTGAGTAGCTTCACAACGTACGCCGCTTGGTTCAGCGATATCCCATCTTCATCTAGATGAACCTCGATTCCAAGATAGATGCTTAGAAGCCCCAGGTCACTCATCTGGAAAAGGTTCTTCATCTCAGTTTTGAACTTGGAAATCTCTTCCTTGTCACTTCCGGTGATGACCAGATCGTCAACATACACACCCACCAGAAGACGCAATGATGCACTCCCTCGTGCGTAGATCGCATGCTATGAAACACTACGGTTAAAACCGAGAGTGATCAAACACCGATCGAGCTTTGTGTTCCCTGCACAGGGAGCCTGATGTAGCTCGTATAGAGCTTTGTCAAGCCTGAGAACTTTTCCCTCGTGGCCGTCGCTGACGAACCCCGGCGGTTGCACAACATAGACCTCTTCCTCGAGTTTGCCGTTGAGGAAGGCGGACTTCACATCCATATGATGAACGACCCACCCCTCATGCGCGGCGAGAGATAGCAGAAGCCGTACAGACTCCAGTCATGCGACAGGGGTGAAAACCTCATCGAAATCGACACCCTGGCATTATACATACCCCTTCACCACAAGACGTGCCTTGTGCTTCACAATGCTGCCAGCGGCATCCTTCTTGACTTTGTACACCCATTTCAGGCTGATGGGGCGATGACCGGGTGGGAGATCAACCAAGCGCCAAGTCTTTTTCCCTTCAATTGCAGCCATCTCTTCTAGCATCACACGTCGCCAGTAGGTATGTTGTTCTTCCTCCTTGAAGGTACTCAGCTCCTCTGTAGCAAGAAGATACAACTCTTCCTCAACGAGATCCTCAGCTGCACCTGCCTGATAACACCAATTTTTGTGATGTTTTTGGCCTTTATTCTATTATCAAAACTGTCCTTTTCAGTTGTTTTCCTCACTTTTATATGCATTTCCGTAATAATTGGCAAAACAATGCTCTCAGTCCAATATTTCCATCTTTTGTAGAGTTTCCTCCTATTTTGGCCCATTTAACACCAATAAGGTCGTTCCGTCCCGCAAATAAGTCCAAGACTGTCTCACCCCCCCTGATGCCCGATACACACGCTGACCGGCAGGGTTGCACGATGGACGACACGCCTCTTTACCCGACAGGAAGCCAAGCGCGTCGCAACTACTCCATGTGCCATGCGATATCGGCCACCCACCGGCAGGCGCTCCTCACCAAGACGCCCGACAGCCGACCTCCTTGTACCGGGCGATACCTGCGTCATCCGACCACCAAATGAACGGCGGAAAGGAGGGCACGTGGCGCTTCGAGCACCATATCTGCTCCCGACCAGCTGCCTATAAATAGCAGCTACAGGGAGCCGAAAAGACAGCTTAGACAATTCGGACAAGCTTGGTCACTTCAGGTTTCAGATAGTCGAGTGATCTTCGGAGGAGGCTGCGAGAGCAGGCGTATCGTGCTCCAGTGTTCGTACCGGGCGACACTAGGTGAGCTCTTCCTCATCCCGAGAGGGAGGGGATTGGTTCACCTAGGACTGTATCGGGCGACACTGGGAGCCGATATCGGCCGATGTAGATACGCGACACGAGTACCAGACACCAGTGCCCGGCAGTAGGATACGCAGCTCCATGCCCGACATGATAACGAACTCGATACGCTCCGCCCGTCAGGCGTGTCGCCTGAGAGGGTGTGCCGCCCAACTTGAGTGTATCGGCCAGGTCCTTGAGCGATACAGTCGCCCGTCGCGGTATGCCGCTTGAGAGAGTGTGCCGCCCGACAGGCTGTATCGGGCTAGGCCCCTTTGTCCGATATCGGGCGGGATGGTTACTGTAGCTTGTCGTCCTTCTACATCAAGAAGGTGACACATATCTTAAATTCTATTATTTAATTCTTTACTCATGCATTGTAACTAAGACCTTTAATGCTTATAGAAATAGAAATGCTTACTGACTTGCTGCTCTATGCTTGGTGCAATATGTTGGATGACTGCTATGTTTGGTATCTGAACTCTAGCTTGCATATTTTGGGATCGCGTTTCGCTTAGCTATCGAATCGTGTTTTCCCGTCGCAACAACTTCGAGAGTTGTGTTGCGGCTCTAGTGTTTGGTCCGATTCTGGAGTACGAGAGTGCCCGGAACGGAGTTGCTTTAGTAACCTTTCCACTCTAATTTGAGTCCGGTGACCCCTAGAGTGGAACCGATGCCTTGTTCGAGGTGCCCGCTTCGAGAGGAGGGGTACAGGATTGGTCCTACCGCCGCTTGCTTTACCGCAGTTTTATCCTTCGTACCTCGCCTTAGCTCCGAGTGTATCCTTCTGTTTCTGTTGCATGAAAAACCCTAAAAATTGCTAATTTCTTAAAACCTTAAATCTTTCTAGTAACTCCACTTGGAGATAGTTTTCTTATTTTGTTCGTGACATCTTTATGCTTCCCTCTTCAGGAATTTATCATCTCTTTATACCTGCCGGAGTGTAGCGTGTCGAGTCTGGGTTCTCAACACTACCCCCCTTGTCCCTGTGTTCGACCCCGTATATCTACTTCGACCCCGTAAACAAAGTTGCGGGGGCCTAGAAGGATTCGGGTTTATAAATGAAAAAGCTCGACTACCTTAAATCCGCCTCCAATTTTAGGACGCGCGATTTAGGACGGTCACTGCCTCGTACACATTTTCTAGTGTATTGACCGGCCTAAATCACACGTCCTAAATTTAGAGGCGGATTGGATGTAGTCGAGCTTTCATATTTATAACCTGAATCCTTCTAGGCCCCCGCAACTTTATTTATGGGGTCGAAGTAGATATACAGGGTCGAACACAGGGACAAGGGTGGTAGTGTTGGGAATCTGGAATCGACACGCTACACTCCGGCAGGTATAAAGAGATGATAAATTCCCAAAAGGGAAACAACAAGATGTCACAAACAAAACAAAGAGAACTATCTCCAACTGGAGCTACAAGAAAGATTTAAGGTTTTAGTCATTTAGCAGTTTTAGGGGTTTTTATGCAATAGAAATAGAAAGATAAAACTATAGCTAGAGCAAGGTACGAAGGATAAGACTTCAGTAAAACAAGTGGTAGCAGTAACATCCTGCACCCCTCCTCTCAGAGCGGGTCTCTCTAATCAAGCATCAACACCCCTCTCAAGGCTACTGGACTTAAGTTAGGGTGAAATGTTACTGAAACAACTCTGTTCCAGGCACTCTCGTACTCCAGAATTGGACCAAACACTAGAGCCACAACACAACTCTCGAAGTTGTTGTGACGGGAAAACATGATTCGGTAGCTAAGCGAAATGTGATCCAAACATGCAAGCTAGAGTTCAGATATCAAACATAGCAGTCATCCAATATTTTGCACCAAGCATAGAGTAGCAAGTAATTAAGCTTTTCCATTCCCATAAACATTAAGGGTCTAAATACATTGCATAAGTAAGGAATTAAATAACAGAATTAAAGATAGATTTCGTCTTCTTGATGTAGAAGGGCGACAGGCTACTGCGGCTCTCCAGCCCGATACCGGTCAGGGGCCTAGCCCGATACAGTCGTGTCGGGCAGCACACCCTCTCGAGTGACACACCGTGATGGCCGACTGTATCGCTCAAGGACCCTGGCCGATACGCTCATGTCGGGCGGTGCACCCTCTCGGGCGGCACGCATAACGGGTGAAGCGTATCGGGTTCGATATCGTGTCGGGCATGGAGCGACGCGTTCTACTGTCGGATACCTGTGTCACTCATCAACGTTGGCCGATATCGGCCCGTAGTGTCACCCGGGATGGTCCTAAGTGAACCATCCCCTCCCTATCGGGACGAGGAAGAGCTCACCTAGAGTTGCCCGACACGAGCACTGGTACACGATACTCTTGCTCTCGCAGTTTTCCTCCGAAGATCGCTCAAAGTCTCCAACTGTCTGAAATGTCTTTTTGGCTTCCTGTAGCTGCTATTTATAGGCAGTGGTGGGGGAAAATTATGGTGCTCGAAGCGCCACGTGTCCTCTTTATTTGCGGGTCGGTGGATGGCCGATACTGGTATCGCTCGACATGGGGGTGTCGGCTATCGAGCGTGTGATGGGCGGCGCGCCTGTCGGTGGGTGGTTGTGTCGCCCGACAAGCTTGGGTTGTCATGGCGAGTTTGGCTCCCTGTCGGGTAGAAGACGTGTCATCCACCGGTTTCTTCTTGCGTGACATCTCTTTGACGTGCGTCATTGTGTCGCTCCACCCTGTCGGGCGGAGGTCGTATCGGGCGTCAGGAAGGCCGAAATAGACTTGGACTTATTTGTGGGCCGGGACGGCCTTATTGTACCAAAATGAGGAAAAACTCTGCAAAAGATGGAGATATTGAATTAAGAGCGTTGCATGGCCAATTATTGCGAAAGTACTAATAAAAGAGAGAAAAATAGCAGAAAATGGCAGTTTTGATAACAGAATAAAGGGAAAAAACATCACAAAATTTGGTGTTATCAACTCCCCCAAACTTAGCATTTTGATTGTCCTCAATCAATATTTAAACTTTATTTAGTGATGCTTCTTCATGCTCGGTGTAGCTTTCAGGCCAAGAGATAAAGCAAGTAGCGTAATGCCTTTAGAGATAATGTTGTCTCACTTCGAACAAAAGACTTTGTTTTTCCTGCCTTATTGTTTAAGTGGGATCCTTCTCTACAGCTTCGGCGAGACTTTGTTGTATGATTTCGAAGTTAGCTTACACACCAAACAGCTTTATTTTTGGGGTAGAAAGTTGTGTATATGGTAGGCTAAGGCTTTTTGGGGTTTTTCTTGTCTCCCATCGGTCCATCCAGGTAAGGATCCGTTAGTGGGCGAGTGGTCCCTACAGTCCAAGCCAGTTGGCTTTAGAGCAGTGATTTCACATCCTACGTACCACTGCCTCGGATCTACCATGCCTAAAGATGGGTACTTTTGGAAGACAAGTGTGTATATATATATTTTTTTTTCTTTTCTTTTATTGGGCACAACTCTCATGCTTTTATTCACACTCATAAGGCTACTTTCTCCTTTTGGGATTTTTGTTGGGTAAGGGGAAAACAAAAGAGATTTCTACTGTTTGGGCAGCTTTTTCCTTCTCCATACTCGTCTCTTAGCTGTTTGCGAGATTATTATATTTTTCGAAATTTTTGGCATGGCAAAACATAATCTTTTATTCGTTTGAGGCAGCATTATCAAAAAGATATAATAGAACTTGCATCTCGTTAAGCACATAGAAAACAAACTTTGCAGTGAGGCGCATCAGGTTTTTACTAATATAGCAACTTTGTACATATGTATGGGAATGAAAGCAAAAAGAAATTTCAAAGCTTTGGTATGAACATATATATGTACACAAGAAACAAAAGAATAACGAGTATGAGACAAAAGAATAAAGAAATGGAGTTGGAATTTTCGAAATTTTGTACCTCCCTCACTGGTACATGGTACCCCCCCAAACTTACTCCATACTCTGTCCCAGAGTTGTGAAGTAGATAAGGTGAGGTAATGTTTATTCCAGTGAGGTTGCGCATGCGTCAGACAGAAGCTCCCACACATATTCTCCCCTTTTGCTATGATAGAAGGTGTGGTGGAGTTGGTCAGGCGTTTCTTTGTTCGTCATCCATTCCAGGACAAAGATGCCACAGTCGTTGGATAAGGGAAGTTGCTGCAGACTGTGGTGGCAGAACTAGAGTTCGTGCCATTTGCTTGCTTGTGTATCCAGGAATGGTTGGATCATCTTTGCCACCTCGTCATAGTATTTTCGGACCAAGCGTTTGACAGATGTCAAAGGTTCAGATGTACACGACACTGGATGGTTCTTGTTGCTGTCCGAGCTATTGTAGAAAATTCCTGCTCGTTGCCGGGTGTACAATGTTAGGAGCGTCCAGTGGTTGTAATGTAGGACGGGGAGGAAGATCTTGCTGGGAACTTTTCTCGCCAATTCTTGCAGAAATGCTTGCTTCGCTCCTGTTTCATCGGCGAGGCAAATGTCGTTGAACAACATAGGATGGGCTATGTGCACATGTTCAAGCTTTGGATGTATATACTGGATGTAAGCGACTACAACAGATACAGCCAAGCATCCTCCTTCCCTTACCATGTCCCTTAGATCATCGACCGAAACTAAGACATTGCCTGCCTGAAAGATGACAACCGATGAGGTAGAATCAGCTAACTTCAGTTGGATTACGTTGACATGCTCCTGTGTGAGAGTTGCACATGAAAAGCGATCGAATTTTGTGATCAGTCCTTCTGAAGCTTCAGGCGAAGCAGCATCTCCCATCCCGTGCATCTTTTTTAGGACTTCCAACTTCTTGCCTGCCCCATAGGTGTCGGTAGCTATCTCTTCTTCTTTTTCCGAAGAGCTGCTGGATTGAGAAGAATCTTCTTCCAGGTCACTGTCCAGCAGCTGCTCTGGTACCCTCGCGTCTTGGAAATAGCGCTTGTCCTTGATCAGCAGCATGGCGTAAGCGCCTCTACATTGATAGAAGGATTTGCCCTTGAGGGCTCCTAACTTTCCAAATGTATTGAGCACCTCAATAGCACTCAGGATGGTGAAAGTGCTATTCCCACTCCCCTCTTCTGCCTGTACAGGGAGGTCTCGGAGGGTAAAGAAGTTCCAAGGACCTTGGTGACATTGGCCTCCTTGCTTTATAGCTCGTAGCAGATGCAGCGGCAGTGGTTTCAGCTTCCTGTCCTCCGGGTGGCAGAAAATACCCCCAGAGCGTGGCACTTCATTATTGCTGCAACACAGTAGCTGGACGTCGCAGTTTCTGAGGTCTACTATGCAGAGAAACCACATGTTCCGGTGCTTGTATGGGGCCAACACCAGGTTCGGCCTGTTCTCTTCAATGTGCTGCAACATGTCGGCCACCGCACGGGAGTCTGGGTCTCCCCTCATCAGTTGTCTTGCCAAGGTTGGGGTGGCTGTGTATAGTGCCCTCCGACCTGTCCTGCTATCGATATTTTCTATTATCGCATTCTCCAGGACCCTGAACAGTCTTTTACCGACCACGACCGTCATACGAAACATGCTTCGAAGAGCTCCTCGTCGGACAGAGAGGTACACGTCGGTCCAGACGACGTCATCTTCATCTGCCTGCGATCGTAAGACCTTATTTAGCATCTTCTGGTCTCTGATCGTCAGGTTTCCGATGGCTCTTCTATCGAAGTCGGCCATCTCGAAGGAGGGTATTTCGGATGGCTCGCAGAATCTGTCCACCATCGAGTGTCTTCCTCGGGGTAGATGTCTCTTATTGACCGTGTAGACATCCCCCTTCTCTCCCTCAGACTCATCAGAAGAATCTCCCCCGATGCTAATATCTACGCTATCATCTTCGGCTTCATCTAGGGGGACAGAGATGTTTGCTTCTCCCAAACCTAGGGAGCTCTTCTGTCCTACTGGAGCTCCATCGGCTGACCGTCGTTGCGTCCCTTCCTCGGGTGTTGAGGATCGCCCGCTGGGGGAGGAAGAGGAGGTTGTTCCCGAGGGGGAAGCTGACGAAGAAGGAGGAGAACCATGGCTGGGGGGTGACGGCGACCGTCTCGGCTGCCTTCGGCGTGGATGGTCGTTGCTTCTGTCTAGCCTCTCCTCGATCTTGTCGAGTCATTGGAGAACTTGCTGCATTATTGCATTCAAAGCCTCTAGTCTGCCGGGAAGGCTCGCTAGAGTCAACAACTCTCTCTCTCTTGGCTATTCAGCCTGTCTTGGAAAGATGCAAGTTTGCGGGTTAGGGAAGTACAAGTAGCTGAGTTGGTATCCGTTACCTCCTGCAAATAATCGAGCTCGTGCCCGAGCATCTTTCCGAGTGACGGAGGAGTTCCGGTCGGTCTCCCTTCCGTCCTTGCGACATCTTGCTCACGCGATGGCCTACCCGGCGAGGTAGAATATATCAGAATTGTTCACGATCCAGGTGTCGCCAGGCCAGGTGTCGGCGCCTTTTCAGGTGCCACTACCTTGCCTTCTCGTCTGGGTGGAGATGGTCATGGTGAGGGCGGACTTTGCTCCACCTCTGCACTGTCTGCGACCTCCTCAACTGCTGCAGGTGGGGATTTCAGCGGCAGTGTCAGTGTTCCTCCGAGCTCCATTCTCAGGATCTCGTCGAACTCCCCGTTGCTGACGTCCTGCTGAAGTTCCTCTTCTGCCTCTACAGGCCTTGAAGCAAAGACGGGGGCTGCGGTCATTTCTCCCTCAGCAGTTCACGTAGTCTCTGTTTCGGTGACCTCAACGATCACCGGTCCTTTCCCAGCTATCATCGTCCCTTTTGTGATGGTGGCTGACATGGTCGGAGCAACGACAACTCTATCTGCAGTTGTTGTCGGTAGCTCCGGAACTGCCCTCTCCTGGGCCCTAGTGTCGGTGGCGTACGCTATTTCGTTCGCTACAGCTTCAATTTCAGCGGCGGTGAAGACCAGTTTCTCTGCGTCGTAGGCAGCGCAGCGAGGGAGTGGGAGGAGAATGCCCATCCTTGAAAATTTGTAGAAGAAGTTCCTCCCTTCCTTCCTAATGATGTTGGCCCTTATCAGGTACTTGGTTTCAATCACCTCATCGCCTTGCGTCCTCGAAAGGCTACGTGGCTCTTTTGGGTACCCGAGCCCTACTGCGATCAAGTTGACTATTCCGCCCATGCAGTACTCTTTTGTGGCTTCTTTCATCAGATGCAGTCTGTTCAGTAAGAACCGCCCGAGTTGATCACTCGGCCCTCCATTATGTGCCACATGATGTGGAGTTCTTCTGTATAAATGTTACTAGACTCATTCTTGCTGAACAGCAAGCATGCCACCAATTTGTGCACTATCCTCCACAAGCAGGAGTGCACCGCCACCACCTTTCTTCCTGGCTTAAATGAAGATTCGCCGGTTAGCTTGTTCCAGAGCTTCGCGGGATTGAACTGGTCTCCCTCGGTGATTCTCTCGCTGTTGTCCATGAGATTCCTCTCCTCCTCATTGGAGGAGAAGATCTTATTTAACAGCCTCTCAGAGATGGGGTGCTCTGAGTTGTAAAGTCGGGCCTGGAGTCTGTCTGGACCGCCACATTCTTCTCTCTCTGCCACAGAATTCCTCACCCGGTGGAGAGAAGACATAAACTCCATTGTCAGTTTGGTGTAAGAGGAAGACCGGCTGAAGCAGATCTTCTTCATCCCTGCCGCAGCAAGGACGGCCTTCAGCCTCCCCATGATTCCTAGTTCAGCAAATGAGGCTTGATGGCAGAACTTGCTCGGTCGGTAGACCTTGGTCACTAGTTCAGCATATCGGCGAGCGTGCTCGTCGTCCCTTGGCTCGAAACTTCCCGACAAGAATTACGGGAGTTCTGCTGCTGCTAGAGGTGTTGGTGTTGGAGTTGGAGTCGCCGCTTCTACAATCCTAGGCCTCTTCTCTGCTGTCGACGCCCCGGCTGGTCCTGGGTTCGGGCGCTTAGGCCTGGCAGTCTGCCCTTCAGTGGCAGTCTATGGGTAGATTCTCCTTCCTTGTGCGTCAACAGGGATAGTAGTTGTCTTGATGCGGGCCATTTCTGTAAGACAATAAGAAAATACCTCGATTAAATATGTTGATGCTTTGAAAAAGTAAAGAATAAATGTGCAACTAGGTAGTTTTCTGTACAAAGACTGTCTCGCACCCCATATCGGGCGACACAAGGGTTTCAGAGGTGAAATCATGTGCCCGATATGAGAGATGGGTATCGCCCGTCACGTCAGAAAATCAAACATGCGATAAGAACAAGGAGATAAGACGAAAAACACGTGTTGGGTCAGTCGCTTGATATGGGTGTGTCGGTTAAGATGCTCGATAAGGTCCTCTTGAAAGGAAAGCAGCGTGTCACCCGACAACAAAACAGGCGAGGTGGTGCAAAGACAGGCGACATGCCTGCCGCCCGACATGGTGTATCGGGCAATCATGAATAAAAGGTACGTTGATCGATATCCATATCGGGCGATACAAGGTTTCTCATTGCAGGAACCGTAAGACCGATAAGCTACTTGCTAAAAGGAAAGGTACGTGTCGGGTGGCACGGTCTGCCGAGCGATAGGGTCTGTCGGGCTATACCTTGCAAAGATCCGAACTTTTGCGCGACACGAGAGCAGGGCAGTCTTGCACGATACGGGATCAAAAGCACAAGGTCTTAGCATGATACGGGGGTGTGAAAACAGTAAGGCAAGGAGCCCGACATGGTAAGAACTTGTCCCTGTATATAGCAAACTCAACCGGGGTGAAACAAGTAAAGTCGGGGCGCATGTCGGCCGTTAGGGCAACTCGTAAGTCAGGCAAGTCCATCCATCAGCACGACCCTTGCGATACTCAAAATTCCACTGCCCGATATGGGCGAAATTGTAGCACCGGATGGGTTGCTTCCCGATACATCATAAAAACAAAGCGGTTTAAATTGCGGCTAATGAGTAAAACATCATTGGCCTAAGACTAAGCTCCCGGCCTCAGATAGTATTACCCGTCACGGTTAATAAAGCTAAAGCGGTGACCCCTAAAACATAAGAGTCAGCGCATGTGGCGCATGCAATGACTCGGACCTTATTACAGTCCATAAAGTTTGTAATGTTTTTCTTGCATGAAAGTAAAATCATCCTATTCTAGGAATTTAAAAGACAGCTCGAGTTGCCTCCCGAGAAGCACTGTGTTTCCTATCCTCAGCTGGACGTCTTTGGCTTCTTCTTCATCCTTCTCCTCCGCAGTTACTGTCCCAATCTCTTGGTTGGTTTAGCGTTGGACGGGATCTTCCCTGACGGGTTCTTTATGATCTCGGCGAGCTGAGTTAGCTGCTGGTCGATTTGGCATTGATGTGTCTGCATGTCTGCCAATTGTACCTGCAACGAGTTCAAAACACCTGAATTTGACAGCGCACTTTGCGCTAGTTGGTTATTGATGGTATCCTATTTCTTAACGAAATTAAACAACTGGTCGATTACATCATATTGGCTTGCTCCTTTGTCCTGTTCTCGGTTTAGGTCATGGTATTTTCCGGGTGCTTGGAAATTGCCTTTTGATGGCTGAAACTGGGTGTTTTTAGCATATTTACTAGGACCCCCTCTCTTCTCGAAGGTTTGCGACGGCTTGGACGAAGTATGCAGCTGATGAGAGTTCTCAGCCGCATCCTTGTTGCCGTAATTGAAACCAGGGTGGTCCGGCCTCTTGAAACTTACGAAAGAGACATTTTCAGTCCCTTCGTCTTCAGATACCGTGTCACTGGCCACGTCCGGTCGGGTGTAGACGCAGTTGTCTACCCCATGTCCTCCTTCGCCGCACGTAACACATTTCATCACCTTCTCAACTGGCTTCTTGCCTTTCCCGCCAGCTTCTCGCAGTTGCTTAACATCAGTGGCGATTCTATGTATCTGCAAGGTGATGGACTCCAGCGCCTTGGACTCAAGAGCGGACCCTTCACCGACCTTCTTGTCCTGTCCTCTGTCGGATCGATCAAAATCAGCGCCGGCCATCAGCTCGGCCATATTCTTGATAATCATCTCGGACTTCTTTGGCTTCTTTCCTAGGAAGTCGTTGCCCGCTGCCGTGTTCAGTGACACCCATTCCTCGATAGTCAGGCCATTATAAAAGGTGGTGATGAGGAAGCCCTTCTTATAATTATGATGGGGGCAATCCCTCTGGTATTCCTGGAATCGCTCCCAGACGTCATGGAGACTTTCATTCGGCTTTTGCATAACAAAGGTTATTTTCTGCCTATTTCTGACAGTTCTTTCAGTGGGGTAGAACTTGTTAACGAACGCGTCCGCCAAAGCTCCCCATCCGTTCAGAGATTGGTGGGGTAACCCCAGATACCAGGATAGGGCTTTGTCCTCCAGGGAGAAAATGAAGCCCTTATAGTAAATGACTTCTTGGGGAACCCCCCGCATCTTTATGGTATCACAGATGTTCTTGAAGGCATCTAGGTGGTGGTACGGGTTGTCATTCCTTGAACTTCCCCTGAAGCTTTTATTCTGGATCATAGAGATCACAGATGGCTTGAGCTCAAAGTTTGCGGTGTTGAAACGCGGGACAATGACGGGGCACCGGGAATTATCAGCCTTCGTAGATGCTAACTCCCTCAGAGTTCTCTCTTCTTCGTTTGAATCTTCACTGTCGTCGGCTTCTCGACGACGTTCTTGGTCATGATTTCTTCTGTGCCTTCGATGGTGACGACGTCTATCTCGGTGTTGGTTGTCCTCGGACTGCTCTCCCTCTTGATCTTCCTGTTGATCACGGTCATCATAATGTTCATTTTCTTCAGGTGGAGGGGAGTTATGTCTAGCCCTCCTTTGACGTTCGCCCTCTGAAAGAGGTTATTCAATGCGAGGCGGCATGTTAGGTAGGTAGCGTGGGTGCTCAGTTAAATAGTAGGCCTTTCCTCGGAGTCCCTGGAATAGCATGAGAAATCAAGTTTAGAAAATTGAATTTTTACTCTTAGGCAAAGAAAATCAATAAGAAAAAGAAAAAAGAGTGTTGTCAAGCTCATTTCTAAGCTTGAAGCACGGGAGTGTAGTTAGTGGATTCAGATTCGTCAACATTGCCATTTTTCCTTGTCCCCGGCAACGGCGCCAGAAAGTTGACCGACCTAAATCGCGCGTCCTAAATTTGGAGGCGGATTGGAGGTAGTCGAGCTTTCATATTTATAACCTTAATCCTTCTAGGCCCCCGCAACTTTGTTTATGGGGTTGAAGTAGATATACGGGGAACACAGGGACAAGGGTGGTAGTGTTGGGAATCCGGAATTGACACGCTACACTCCAGCAGGTATAAAGAGATGATAAATTCCCAAAAGGGAAACAACAAGATGTCACAAACAAAACAAAGAGAACTATCTCCAACTGGAGCTACAAGAAAGATTTAAGGTTTTAGTCATTTAGCAGTTTTTAGGGGTTTTTATGCAACAGAAACAGAAAGATAAAACTATAGCTAGAGCAAGGTACGAAGGATAAGACTTCAGTAAAACAAGAGGTAGCAGTAACATCCTGCACCCCTCCTCTCAGAGCAGGTACCTCTAATCAAGCATCAACACCCCTCTCGAGGCTGCTGGACTTAAGTTAGAGTGAAATGTTACTGAAACAACTCTATTCCAGGCACTCTCGTACTCCAGAATCAGACCAAACACTAGAGCCACAACACAACTCTCGAAGTTGTTGCGACGGGAAAACACGATTCAGTAGCTAAGCGAAACGCGATCCAAACATGCAAGCTAGAGTTCAGATATCAAACATAGCAGTCATCCAACATTTTGCACCAAGCATAGAGCAGCAAGTAATTAAGCTTTTCCATTCCCATAAACATTAAGAGTCTTAATACATTGCATAAGTAAGGAATTAAATAACAAAATTAAAGATAGATATCGTCTTCTTGATGTAGAAGGGCGACAGGCTACTGCGGCTCTCCAGCCCGATACCGGTCAGGGGGCTAGCCCGATACAGTCGTGTCGGGCGGCACACCCTTTCGAGTGACACAGCGTGACGGCCGACTGTATCGCTCAAGGACCCTGGACGATACGCTCATGTCGGGCGGTGCACCCTCTCGGGCGGCACGCATAACGGGCGAAGCGTATCGGGTTTGATATTGTGTCGGGCATGGAGCGACGTGTTCTACTATCGGATACTTGTGTCGCTCATCAACGTTGGCCGATATCGGCCCGCAGTGTCGCCCGGGACGGTCCTAAGTGAACCATCTCCTCCCTCTCGGGACGAGGAAGAGCTCACCTAGAGTTGCCCGGCACGAGCACTGGTGCACGATACTCTTGCTCTCGCAGTTTTCCTCCGAAGATCACTCAAAGTCTCCAACTGTCTGAACTGTATTTTCAGCTTCCTATAGCTGCTATTTATAGGCAGCGGTGGGGGAAAATTATGGTGCTCGAAGCACCATGTGTCCTCTTTATTCGCAGCTCAATGGACGGTCGATACTGGTATTGCTCGACATGGGGGTGTCAGCTATCGAGCGCGTGACGGGCGGAGCGCCTGCCGGTGGGTGGTTGTGTCGCCTGACAAGCTTGGGTTATCATGGCGAGTTTGGCTCCCTGTCGGGTAGAAGACGTGTCGTCCGCCGGTTTCTTCTTGTGCGGCATCCCTTTGTCGTGCGTCATTGTGTCGCTCCACCCTGTCGGGCGGAGGTCGTATCGGGCGTCAGGAAGGCCGAAGCAGACTTGGACTTATTTGTGGGCCGGGACGGCGTTATTGTACCAAAATGAGGAAAAACTCTGCAAAAGATGTAGATATTGGATTAAGAGCGTTGCTTGGCCAATTATTGCGAAAGTACTAATAAAAGAGAGAACAATAGCAGAAAAGGGCAGTTTTGATAACATAATAAAGGGCAAAAACATCACAAAATTTGGTGTTATCATGTATGGAAGCGATGTGGCTCTTTGGGATCAGCTTCCGCATCAAGCATGTCTGCGAGGTTGCTTGGCGGTATCGTGAAATGTACACACCCACCAGGCGGGTCCGCTTCGACGAGTGTTATTGGTGAGGCAGCGTCGACCGTGTCGGGAGTCGTACTCCCATCTCCTAGAGCATCAACATTGCCTGGCACACGGTAAGCGTCATACTCAATAGTGAAACCATCGATGTTACCTTCATCACGATGGCTTGAAGCGTTGGCGTCTCCTCCCCAATTCCACTTGGCCGATTCATCGAAGACAACGTCGTGGGTGACATGAACTTGATCAGTGATAGGGTCGTAGACACGATAAGCCTTGGTGCTTGCCTCATATCCAAGCATCACCATGGGAGTACTCCTGTCATCCAAATTCTTGGGATTTGGCTTGACCGTCTTCACGTGTGCTATGCATCCGAAGTTTCGGAAGTAGTGCACATTCAGCTTCTTCCCATGCCATGCCTGATACGGAGTCACCTTTTCCAAGTTGTGTGTGGGAGATCGGTTGAGGATGTAGACCACGGTGGTGACTGCCTCCCCCCAGAATTCATCAGGAATGTGTCGTGCCTTCAGTAGGCTTCTAGCCATGGTAATGATGGTTTGATTCCTCCGCTCAACAACACCGTTCTATTGCAGCGAATAGGGAGTCGTCATGTGTCGCTGAATTCCCAACTCAACACAGTAGTCGTTGAAGGCCGTCGAATTGAACTATCCTCCCCTGTCTGTGCACATCATGTGCCCAGACTCGAGTTCTGCCGCCGGCTTGACACGCTTGATAGCCTCTGGCACCTCGTCCTTCGACTTCAAGGGGACAAGCCACATGAAACGACTTGCATCATCCACCAGAAGGAGGAAGTAGTGCTTGCCACTCCATGTTGGCGGCGTTATGGGACTACACAGATCGTCGTGCATAAGGTCGAGTAGGTTCTCGGCACAGTACTTGCCAGTGCGTGGAAAAGAAGCTCTCTTTTGTTTGCCTGTCAGACAGCTTTCACACACTTGATCAACATACTCGATGTGAGGGAGCCCACGTACCATGCCTTCCCGAGCTAGTCGACGAAGTGATTCAAAGTTGAGGTGCCCGGATCTGGAGTGCCAGGTCTAGGCATTGCTATCGGAGGCTTGAGCGGAGAGGCACACCGGCCGCGTGATCCGGAGCTTGAGGACGTAGAGTCTATTTCCGCCACACTTCACCCTCACCAAGAGTCATCGTTGTGTGTCCCGAATCCATAGTATGTCGCCCTCTATAAGCACTTGGCACCTGTTCTCTTCGAACTGGTCGAGGCTTATTATATTTGAGTGTAGGCGTGGTATGTAATACATAGAGGATATGACCTGGTGCTCCCCATTGAAACATGAGAATAGTATGGTTCCACGTCCCTCTATGCTCACCACAGACTCATCTCCAAACTTTACCTTGCTGATGATCGTACATTCAAGCTCAGAGAAGACGTTGCGGTTTCCGGTCATGTGATTGGTTGCACCAATATCGAGGAACCATGTGGCCTCCTCGGTGTCCTCGTGATGCCCAAGGTTGACCTACTCCTCATTCAGGTAGATCGGCGCCTTCAAACCGGCACCAATGCCCGACACAGTGAGGGAGCAGACTTGGGCCATCAAGAGCGAGGGCTCATCATCATCCTCTGTCTGGACATAGTCATAAAGGTTTCTACAGAGGACATTGTAGGTTTTGCAAAGCAGCCACAAATTTCAAAAAGAAGCAAAAGTATTTGACGGTGAGTAAGAATTTAGAAGTGCACCTAAACCACCTTCTAGAGCTCAAATCTTATCAAAATTGGAGGATGAAAGAATTGTAGTTGGCAATAAAAGGCCAAGAAGTAAAGATTCAACACACAATTGGGATAGGAAAAGCATATTTTTTGAGCTACCATACTGGAAGTCTAAGATTGTAAGGCACAATCTTGATGTCATGCACATTGAGAAGAATATATGTGAGATTATTGTTGGAACATTGCTAGGTTTGAAGGACAAATGTAAGGACAACTTGAATGCAAGGAAGGATTTGGAGGATATGCGAGTTGGATTTCCACTTCATCCAAAAGAAGTTGGTAAATATATCATCCTACCTCTAGCTTGCTATATAATGAGAAAAGATGGAAAAAATATTATTTTGCAACCTCCTACAATCTGTCAAAGTTCCAGACGGGTATGCATCTAATATATCAAGATGTGCACCACCAAAGGATCAGAAGATCCTACCAATGAAAAGTCACGATTATCACGTGTTGATGCAACAACTTCTGCCATTAGCTGTCACTGTGTCTTTGCCCAGTAAGAATGCTAATTCATCTATTATTAATCTTTGTTGCTATTTTCAAAGGTTGTACACTAAAGTCATAGATCTGAATGATTTTGTTGCATTGTAATATGCAATAGCTGTGAAACTTCCATTTAACACCCACTTTTTTGTTGTTGCATGCAGTAGCTTCATTACCTTCAAAACACGAACCACGAAAAGATTTAAGGTGAATTGAAGTCTATAGGAAAATACCTTGGTTGTTTGCAGTTATATTTATCTATTTCATTCCCATTTTAACACTACCTTGAATAAATCATTCACCTAGTAACCTAAGTGATCTTGATATTCATTGTCATTTAATTGTACACGTTCTTACATTAATTTGGTAATCATATCTCAAGGCCCTGAACATGAGAAGTTTGATTTTTATGTTGCTACTTCAATGGCCAACGATATATGCTCAAATTGCCAAACTCTTAAGTAGAATTTTTGAAAGATTAATCTGGGCTAGACTAATGGAAAGGAATAATATCATTGGGTTGACATAGTTAAAAATTGCATGCCTTTTCTGTTACTGTTATCATGTCAACTCTGTTATGATCATTTTAACTAGTATTGCATGTTGGGATCTACATTGGTTTTCTTCTTAATACTTTTTCTGTATTGATCTTTTACGTTGTGATATAAAACTTTGTAACTTGAAAAAGTTTATGATGTCTATGGACAGGAATAGAAAGCATCTCATTAGAAACCTACAGCCAATTTGAACTCAGTAGGGCTCCTCTTGAAACACTGCACTAAACATATGCAACAACAAATTCCCTAATTTGTCAAAACTACTGAGGATGCATTGGTTGCAAGGTTTATTACTAAGTCCAACAAACATTCTTATTACAAGTTTATGATCATTCACCCATTGGTTCAGGCCCAAAGCTATCACTAGTAAAAATTGGGCCATTATTCACGAGTGAGTCCTGTCACAAATCCCTCTCTACATGCCCTCACAAATAGGGACGGTTGAGGGTCTGGCCCTCACAAATGGTCTGTGAAGAGAACTCACGTGACAAATACCAGTGGCCCTCACGAATACAATTGTCACGGACCAACTGACCCTCAAGAATGTTATATTGAGGGACTATTTAGCCTTCATAAATACATTTTTGAGGGACTATTTAGCCTTCATAAATACATTTTTGAGGGACTATTTAGCCTTAATAAATACATTTTTGAGGGACTATTTAGTTCTCATAAATACATTTTTGAGGGACTTGATGGTCCTGGAGAATATATTTTTGAGGGGCTATGTGGTCGTCATCAATGCAATTTTGATGGTCAATCTGGACCTTCATCAATATATTTATGAGGGACTACTGTAAATGATTTGGTTATTGATTATTGAATGATTTATTAAATGTTAATTAATTGTTACTATAGTGAATATCAAATTTTAAATGAAAACTTTGTATACATAACCTCAAGCAATATTTTTATACTAATTCACATGACATCATAAGAAGATTCAACACCAAAATGACACATAAAAATGTTAAATCACCTCAAACCAATTTTTGTTATTGAAGCAAAATATTATCCATACATTGCGTGCTCAACGTTGATATAAATAAAGAGTACATATGGTTTTAAAATTTGAGATTGATGACAATCAACATATCATGCTAGAAACTCTTAAGATCTATAATGTCTCCATATTCCTTCAAATGGTGTGGTGCTCTTCATCAATGCTAGGCCTCATATAGTTAGGTACTTGAATATTCTTCTCCTAAAAATGACAAATCATTATATTAATAGAATTTAAAGTTAATACATAAATCATAGTACAATAAATAACTTACCCTTATATTTCGGTTTTGGTCTACTCCAAAGTGCATTGTCTGTCGAAATCCATCATTAAAAGTAATTCTACCCTATCAGTATAAATACAAAAAGGAATCAGATTGAGTGCGAAGTAGAGATAAATGTAAGTGAACCAACATAGCAGCAACATACACCCGTAAACTAAAATTATGATCATGGTAATAAAAAACCCGCCTTGAGGCTCTCGAGGCTTACGCCTCTTGGTGAGGCTATCCCAAATGCGCCTCGAGGCTTACGCCTCGGTGAGAGAAGTGCACACAAGAAAAATATGTTGCAATAAAAGAGTACATTAACATTTTGATACACTATTCACTAATGGTAAGGCTTAATTTTTAATTGGAAAAAGTCCTTACAGATGAAGCTGTGTGAGTTAAAATAGAATATAAAGATAGATTCCAGATCAACAAAACCACACTCTTATTTCCAATCACACAGGCATACTACATACTAAAGTTAAATACAATTAGAATGTTTATTTGATAAAACAGATGCAACATTTTACAAAATAAACATAAACTTTGATTCATATAACACATGAATCTAATCTTCCAATCTATATAAGTGAACATATTCCAGTAAAGAAATTCCAGCAAATATTATTTGTGGTATTATGCAGTTCAATAAATTGTCTATTCAATTACATCCTCAGCA
The DNA here is from genome assembly GCA_963693085.1 of Alisma plantago-aquatica. Classification (NCBI taxonomy): domain Eukaryota; kingdom Viridiplantae; phylum Streptophyta; class Magnoliopsida; order Alismatales; family Alismataceae; genus Alisma; species Alisma plantago-aquatica. Next base: position 1,465,720,905 of record OY856411.1, on the reverse strand, counting down.
AAGCAATCCATTTTTTTATGATCCTGATTGCCCTTTCCCTCATTTTCCCATTCAATATGATGATATGTAGCTATTAATAAACGTTTATACTCGTAAAGAAATATACCTAGGCAAGGAGGCACATTTTCTATCAAGCAAACCCTACTCTTCAATATATACAGATATATACGTGCAGACATACATGTATAATATATATATATATATATGAACAGAAATGAATTCATAATTAGAGTTGAACTCAACAAGGAAAGGGCCACAAACCAATTCAGACCCATATTACAACGCAGAATAATAAGAATAACAAATATATGTTTTTGAACAATTCCCAACAATTTGGAGCAGCTTGGACAGCCAAAAGTTAAAAACAAAGTAGATAGAGTTAGCCCATACAGAGAGTGGCCATTCCCAAGGTTATTAATATCAACAGCCCCTTAAGAAAATGACTCCAAAGCAGGGGACAGAAGGGCTCTCAGTCAAGCCAGAAGCATACATCTTGAGCAGAAAGGTTTCCCTTTTTTTGGTTAAGGCAAGATGCAGAAGGCATCTGGAGCAGAAATAGTAGGCAATAACAATATTCATCATCACAATTACTGCCATCTTTAAAGTTCGTGGAGTGTTGGTGCACAAGCAGGTATAACCTAGAGAGTGTTGGTCCACTCAGAAGTAGGCAAAAGATTCACTCTGTTCCTAAGCAAAATCTGGAACGACCACTCTATATTAATTACTCAACTATTAGTTATTTAGATAGTCTAGAAAATAGAGGTTTAATTCAAAGTTTAGACTAAACATGTGCAACTTCTTAAGCACTGACTAAATAAAGTCACTATAAACTTTGTATCTGAAATATTACGAATTGAGGCTTGACCAAGATGACAGTGCTGATGTTTTCTTATCTATCACGATCATTGTTCGTGAATCTAATCTCTGAAGTCTACCAATTCAACATACATTCAAACATTAATATAAAATAACAAAATACATCTCATTCCAGTTGTAAGTCAAATCAGTAACACTACTATGTACATATAAGTGGAATGTACTTAGTTTCATTAGCCACTTTTTTTATAAAAAAAAGCTAACTTCAATATCTTAGAAGGCAGTGAAAAGTAATAAGAATATGGCTAAAATGTAGATAAGCTGAAATGAATTACTTACAGGAGGAAGATATGACAAAAATGTAGTTCTATAATAATCGAATACAGTCCTCTTTTTTGTTCAAATATGTCACAGGTAGGAAAAACATATACAATACTGAAATATATCTTAAACACATGAAAAATGTAAAGCCTTCAATTTTTTTAAATCATGTAATTCAGATCACTAGAAGTTTAATCAAGCACGTATTGAATACCTGATTTAAACGCTGAGTTCTTGGTGTGAAAGACACCGATGAAGATGTGGTTGGTGTGTTCTGCATTTGAGGATGACTTTGTCGATTATTACCAGAAGAAGGGCACCAACTTTCAACTGTAGCCTTTAATAAAGTGTACATGTTAATATTCTTATGTGTATGAATATTGAAAATAATCTATATCTGTTATGAGTTACCTGTGGCTGAAAGATCCGTGGATGTCCATTGCCTTGTATGGAAATCCTGCCTACTCCATTCTCCCTTGAATTGCCTTGTATGGAAAGTCTGCCACTCCATTCTCCCTTGAATTTCTTGAATTTCTTTGTCTAGAAAGTCTTCCTAAGCCATACCCGCTTGAATTATTTTGGCTGGGAAACATGCCTACATATGCACCATTACTTGTATTGTCTTGTATGTGAAAAGAACCCACATCTGACCTATTTGTGCCACTTTGCATGTGTAAGACACCTATAGTATTCTGATTGGGGTATTCAGCTGCACAATCAACATTAATACCGCCATCCTATAACAAATACATCAACAATGTCAAAAAAAAATTATATATTACATTGACATAGACAACTGAATCTGAGTTACCTGTGATTGATTATACCAAGTCATTATTTGGGAGACGGAGTTCTTCAATCCATTTACTGTTTCTTCAAGTTCCTTAAGTTTATCCTGAAATAGAAAACAAATTACAAACATCGATCTAATAGACTAGTTGTAACTAATAGTTCAAGTTTAGTTATAATCCAACATACATCCTTTGCATTGCTTTCCTCAAGAAGCATTCAATATCTTAAACGGGCAGCTTTTCCCCTATGTCCTATCTCTTTGTGCCCAATTCCAATACCTCGGATCCTAGCCTTTTTGGAAGGATTTAAAACTTGCAAATAAGCATCATGTTTTAGATTATCAACACTTCTAGGATCTATTTCTTCTTGGGTTGCTACTTGGTTTTCCACAATATGAGAGATTTCAAGCTGTAACTAAAAAGCATCATAAAAGGAAAGCTTAAGTTGAGATATCTAAGCATATGTAGCTTTGTAGACATCATAGGAAAGCAAATATCCATTTTCTAACCACTTGTGGGCTTTTGTCGTAAACTTTTTCCAAAAATTTGTTAAGAGGCACAACGGGTTGATCTTCACTGACCTACACATGATAGATAACATAAAGACAAGTGTCCATTATTATATGTTCAACTCCTACTAAGAAAGACAAGTGTCCATTATTAATACCATTTCTGCCCGATAACAACTCCATGGCTTTGATCTTGTGGTATGATCCATCACTTTTTTTGCTCTGTTTGCCTTGTTGATCTCGGAAATTTTCTAAACCACAATAAACATATAATTAGAAAAAGTAGATAGGTATACATGCAAGTTATATGAAACCATTGTACCTTAGACTTCTCGGTTCCCCATTCTTTAACAAGATTTTTAAACTGGTCCATATCTATGGAAGCATTTTTCTCAACTTTCTTCATCATCAATTCTTGTTCAGTCTTGTACTTTTCGTAGTAATCTTTCTTTACACGTGCCCTCCACACTGTTATCCCTCTGCTAATGTGTTCATCAATGTGATTCCATGCATTAGGGTGACTGCCTAAATCAAAGTATTTCTACAAAAACATAGAAAATATTACTTTAGATATAACAATCATACAATTTGTTGGTCTTTTTATGAAAAAGATTACCTCAATAAATGGTTTTCTATCTGCAAAAGCTTGTTCTGGTTGTTCATTCCACTTCAAGTCTAGATGCCATATGTGTGGTTTCCTTGCTAGCATATGACAATAACGATTCAATTTGGCACCATTCTCCCCAATAGCATTTCCTTCATCATCCCATTGGACCTTGTGACGTGGCTGCCCTTGCTTAGGAAGTAGGCTTTGCTCACTTGCAGGCCCACGTCCATACTTCCTATTCTCCTATTCATCCTCAACATTTACTTCAACTGTTACATCATTTTCAATATTGTTGGACAGTAGAGTAGGTTCATCCTCACAATTTTCTTCAATTGTGGATGGAGGGACAACAATAGGTTGACTGGGTGTGTTGTTACAACTAGATCTAGTGAATCTTCTTCCTGCCATCCTTCAACTGACAAGAAAAAAAACAAATAAATTGTAGTAACAAAAGTAGTAGCTACATTTGAAAAACAAATAAATTGTGCAGAAATGTCAGTAACAAAAGTAGTAGCTACATTTGAAAAACAAATAAATTGCGGAGAATATGAGACACCAACATATGAATATTCAGCATTTGAAAAACATATAACTTGTAGAGTACCTTGGTTTCATATCCCAAAAAAGAATAATGATGTCCTACTTGTTGGTATATGAAACAAGACTAAATAAATTGCAAAGAATATGCCATATAGTAACAATTTGCCAAAAAAATGCAATACAACATATTCCCCAAGTAAATTATTCTAGACTTGCAAACAAAATAGACAGATTAATGAACTAAACATTAGCCCCATCATTCTTTTTTTTAGTTCTACCAACAAAAGATCCCTCGGTGTCACTCCTCGTCCAAGACACATCACTAGTTACACCACCATCAATAGCTTCAGATTGTAAACCAGTCAAACAATTCTCAATAAGAGGTACTTCAGAATAATCTTTAGGAGGATGCTTTAGCACTGTGCACCAATCATCAGCATTAGGATCCTTCACATAAAAGCATTGCAATGCTTGAGAAGCCAGGATAAACAGTTCCTCCTTTTTTTTATCCTTGAAGTGTTGATTTGTGTGAACCCATATTCATCAATTCGCAACCCGTTAGAAGTGCTTTCATCATACCAAGAACATCTGAACAACGGAACTTTGATTCATGGACCATAAGTTAGCTCAATAACCTCCTCTAAGTAGCCATAGTACGTGACTTCAGCATTTATAGGATTTTGATCTCTACCACTTGAATAACTTGAAGTGTCAGCACACAAATACACTCCACTATTTTGTGTAGTACATGTACTTTCAATGTGCTTTGAATGGAAACGATATCCATTGACCGAAAATCCTTCATAAGACATTCCCTCAGCACAAGGGCATTGGGATAACCATCTCAAATCATCGCTAATACTGTTCGGCCTAATCTCTCGCATTTGCATTACCTTCATAAAAAAGTAAAACATTAATGTAATCTACACTAACTTGAACATTAAGAGTGACAACAATATTTATGTTTGAGACTTACATGCTCTTTCAACCACTTAGAAAACTCCTTTGCATGTTTTGTTTCTAGGGTCCGTGGGGCAATGTTGGGTTCCATATCTTGAAGAATACACATGTGTTCACTACTTTATAAGAAGTGTCTAAATTAATGTACAACAAATATACAAATATCAGCAAGAATTTTAGGACGTAATTAAATCTTACCTTCTGTAAACATCCAATTCCTCTTTATTGAAAAGCACATAACGATGGGCTTGTTCCAAAGTGTGGATGTCGAAATTTCTTGACACTCCAACTCTAATTGGAGATCCATCAACATTATGAGGAGTGCGGTTCAGTTTTGTCTCAAAATTACGCAAGTACCTACCATAAAATGTCAAACTTTCTTCAGCTAAATAGCCACTAGCAATACAACCAGCCGGTTTAGCTTTGTTTCTTACATACTTCTTCAATTTATTCAAGTATCTCTCTATTGGGTACATCCACCTAGTTCGGACAGATCCGGCTTGCCTGGCTTCATAAGCTAAATGAATGGGCAAATGCATCATGATGGTGAAGAAAGAAGGAGGGAAGATTCTCTCCAATTGGCAAAGAGTGACAGCAATTTCTTGTTCCAATTCTTTGAATTCCTCCACATCAATAATGTTAGAGCAAATCTTGTTGAAAAATGAGCACAAATTAGCAATAGGCTTGTACACATCTAAGCTTATGCAATGTCTCAAGGCAACAGGTAGAAGTTGATGCATAAGAACATGGCAATCATGACTTTTCAACCCAACAAGTTTTCTATCAGATTTGCTAACACACCTAGATATGTTAGAAGAATAACCATCAGGAACTTTCAACTTTTCTAACACAGACAGGAACTTATCTTTCTGCGCATTAGTCATGGTGTAAGATGTTGGAGGCAAGTAATAGCGGTCACCTGCATCTACTGGCCATAAATCTCTTTGAATGCGCATTGTCTTCATATCTTGACGAGCTTGTAAGTTGTCTTTACTTTTCTTAGAATCACCCAATAATGTGTTTAAAATATTCTCGCACACATTCTTTTCTATGTGCATCACATCCAGATTGTGTCTAACAGATAAATACTTCCAATAAGGTAGCTGAAAAAAGATGCTTATCTTATTCCAACCAGGAGGTAATTGTTGAATTTGATCTCCAAGCCTCTTGCGCTTATTCATTTTTCCAAATGTGATATTTTCATATCCATCAAATTTCCTCAGTATATCTTCTCCAGATAGTGGCTTACGTGGAAGTCGAAAATCTTTTTCACCATCAAAATTTTTTCTATCACGTCTATATGGATGAGTCATTGGAAGAAAACGTCGATGGAAACCATAGCATTGCTTTTTCCCATACTGTAACCATTTTGATGCAGTCTCCACATTACAACAAGGACATCCCAAATCTTTCTTACCTTTAGTGCTCCAACCAGATAAGTCACCATATGCTGGGAAATCGTTAATGGTCCATAAAATCATTGCCCACATAGTGAAGTTCCTTTTTCTATATGCATCATAAACTTTGACTCCAAGCTCCCAAAGTAGTTGCAACTCCTCAATTAATGGCTCCAAGTATACATCAAGGTCATTGCCAACCATATGTGGACCTGGGATTAATAGGGACATCATAATAAATTGTTCTTTCATAAGAAGCCAAGGCGGAAGATTGAGAGTTGTCACCAACACAGGCCAGATGCTATGTGATGCACTCATATTGCCAAATGCATTAAATCCATCTGTTGCTAATGCCAATCTAATATTGCGTGGTTCAGCAGCAAAGTCTGGATACCTGGCATCAATAGACAACCATTCTGGTGTGTCTGAAGGATGATGAATACGACCATCCTTGCCTTTTACTTCTGATGGCCAAATCATATCTTTAGCAATAGATGAAGACATATAGAGCCTCTCTAACCGAGGTATCAAAGGGAAGTGATACATGAACTTAGCAGCTACCTTCTTTCCCTTTGTTTTGTATTGCTTTTCATTCCATCTTGAAGCACCACAAGTATCACAATTTTCTTTTGAAGTTGCATCTTTTCGAAAAAGCATGCAATTATTTGTACATACGTCTATACTAGAATGATCAAGTCGTAAATCCTTCACGATCGCATTTGCTTCATAGTACGTCTCTGGGAATAGACAATTTTCTTCTGGAAATCCTGAAATAATCAACTGTAACAACTTTGTGAAAGAATCGTTGGACCATCCAGATTCCTCCTTCAGAAATAGCAAGGCAACCAAATATGATAGCTTAGAATGACTTGTGCAACCTCTATAGAGTGGTTGATCCACCTCTTTAAGTAGCTTGTAAAATCTTTGTGCATCTACATTTGCAGGTTCCTCTATAGCTTCAGTAGAGTGGTCATTTGTTGTGTCACCCATACTAAACAAATCCTCCAGCATTTGATGCATATTGTCAGTGCTAGGCATGTTTGGTGCCACAACAGGATTGCTCCTACCAATCACCTCCCCATGAAACGTCCAAACATCATAGCTATGCACAAATCCTTTTTGTAATACATGTGAGAATACCTCCTCCTCTGTTTTAAGGTATCTGTTCAAACATACCTTGCAAGGACATATTAATTTCCCCTGTCTAGTTGGTCTCTGATGGATAAGAGCAAACTCAATGAACTTTCATAACCCTGCCTTGAATACATCACTTCGCACTCTGTTCCCAATATACATCCAACTCTGATCTATTAGAAAATCCATCTACATGAAGGAAAATATATAATAAGTTAAGCACACATTACAAGAAATGTATATATATATGCAATTTAAATAGTATATTGATTATATTCCTTTCAGTCTAGATATGGTATCCACACTAATTTGGAAGAAAAAGATGTGGTAGAAAATACATAATAATATGTCCTATAGTATTTGAACTATCCCCTTCTCTTACATATTAATTTGTCTTATCATACTATATTTTTTCTCTTGTCCTCCCTTTTCAAATACATGCAAACAGCAACAGCTGTTTGAGATGTAGTCATGTAGGAGCAAGAATAAGTAAGAAAAAGTAGAAGAAAACTTGCAAATAGAAGTGGTACTAGTAGTCTAGTAGACGTGCGAGCAGGAGATGCAAGTAAGAATCTGAATTTCTGATATGAGTAACAAGGAAATAGCAATAAGAGGGGACATAGAAGTAACAAAAATTTAGATGCAATAGCAGGAATAGGAAATGAAGGAGAAATTGCAAAAAAAAGAAAAGAAAAGAAGCTAGAATAGGAGACACAAGAGGAAATAGAAAAAAATCAAAGAAACAGTAGTATAAAAGGACTGCTTTTTTTGCAACAATTGCAGCAAAAGGGGGTCCGAATATACAACATGAAAAAGGAAAAAGAGAAAAGGGGAGGGAAGGGAGAAGACATACATGAAGTCTATCAATGTACAAGAAGCAAAAAAAGAGGCAGAAGAAACATCCTTCAAGAAAAATCCTTCAAGAACTGCAATAGCATAGGTACCCACCTAATCAATAATAGTTCACAGATCCATCCATCCCAAACAGAGAGACTATATCACAGGGCCAAGAGACAATCCAATCATAAAATCTTCAAGAAAATAGATCATCAAGACATCACTTCATATCACAAGATAACCAAAAGGATTCAGAAAGTAGACCCAACAACTCCCTTAGGCAACAACAACCTGATCTTAGACAAGACAGTATACCTTAAATTGTTTATATCATGAGTCCAATCTTCAAAAATCACTTTATTTCAATATCACCAGATATAGTACAAAATACAAATGCATTAACTTTTGCTCACATGTCTCAACATATCCTCGATAACAGGGGAATCCTATCAACGAGTTTACACTCAACAGCCTTACCCCGATGAAATCAGCTACATGGCAATTAAAGAATAAATGAATGATAAATTCATTATAACTTCTACACAGCAAACATATAGAAGTATAGAAAAACCCTCTTTTTTTAGGTTGTTCATCACTGAGATGTTTTTTCTAGAAATCTTTCGTAATACGATTTTTAAATTCAGATGTAGGATCATCTGAATTAAATACCAAGAAAGTTGACCATAGATATCAATATTTTAGATAGAATCCTTAAGAAGGTATTTCTCATGGATCAATTTGATCCATAGACTACCTTTCTTTGAAGCTATTATCCAGATATTTAAGATCATAACAACCTTACAAACGTCTTTGACTTTTTTTATAGACATACCACCTTCATCCTTTACCTTGGTTACATCATCCCACTTAATAAGATGGATATCATTCTTGCCTTCATACTATCCCCACAAGAAATTTATAATATTTATTTCCACTTCATCACAGATAGAAGTAGGAAGTGAAAAGGAAGAGGACCAGAAATTTTGATTGGCGGACATTGTAGAATTACAAAGTTCTAGTCTCCAATGGAAACTGAAATGATATGTAAATAAGTTTGGTATCTTTTAAAATCAAATGATGGGCATAGAAGCACTAAAGCATGGGAAGAAATAATGAATGTAACTTTTGGTTCACTTGTATGATATGTATCATTATAAGTTAGTAGCATACCATCTTTGTGCACACTTAGCATCAATAGAATGTCTGTCATGCCCATGGAAAGCTTCAGACATGCATTCAACATTTCAGAGGTCTTCTCTGGTTGAGAAGTCTAGGCAGAAGCCTCAAGAAAGAATGGGTGTTCTTAGTAATGTGGGTTCCTCCTTGTTCCCTTTATTGTTAAAAAAACATTTGTATATTTGTCTTTTTTCCTTTACCCCCTCCATCTAAAATAATACCCTTTCTTTAACATGTGGTTGTGATGCAGGCCCTAAAAGCCAATAACTATGGTAATGATCCTCTGCTAAGTGCAGCTCTGTACCTGGAGATTAATTAAAGGTCGACTGCCCAGGGCTCCCATGGGACACATCCATTCCTAATATATTAGTTGGCTCTTAGGAGATCTTTGGCATGGATGGAAGATGCTCAGTTGTGGTGAACTTCTCTGCAGGCTTATTTAGGATCTCATTCGTTGTGGAAACATTAAGTACGTTGTCAGTAAAAAAATTTTATGTATTTCGTTTAACTAATTTAAACGAAATACATTAAAAGATTTTACTTACAACGCCCTTCATGTTTTCACAGTGAATAAGATCCTGAATTGCACAGAGAAGTTCACCACAACTGAGCATCCTCCATCCATGCCAAAGATCTCCAAAGTGCCAACTATTATATTAGGAATGGATGTGTCCCATGGGAGCCCTGGGCAGTCGGCCTTTAATTAATCTCCAAGTACAGAGTTGCACTTAGCAGATGATCATTACCATAGTTATTAGCTTTTAGGTCATGCATCACAACCACATGTTACAGAAAGGGTATTATTTTAGATGGAGGGGTTAAAGGAAAAAAGACATATATGCAAATGTTGTTTTAACAATTAAGGGAACAAGGAGGAACCCACATTACTAAGAACACCCATTCTTTCTTGAGGCTTCTGCCTAGACTTCTCAACCAGAGCAGACCTCTGAAATGTTGACAATGACTTAGTGTGCCTCTGCAAAATGCAAAAACACCAGGCTATATTATACTTAGTACCAAAAACAAAACATTCAAAAACAACACAGTGAGAAAATAGAACAGCACTCGTACAAGTGACCATAAATAGCAGTAAGAAGAAATCTTTTATCCCCGAGCAATTCAAATAGTATATTGATTATATTCCTTTCAGTCTATCTAGGTATTTATATTCCTTGATTATATATATATAAATAATCAAGTAACCTGATATAGGTCTGGAGCAGTAAACCAAAGTCAATCTATTCTTGGATTTGGAGGAATCCGTTGTCTATACGGGATAGGCATATTGATAATTTTGAAATTAGAGTTGGTGAATGTTATAACACTATGATTTGGATTGATCCTTGGTGTTCAGGAGGTACAACTCTATCTAATATTCTAGGTAGCCATTTCTTAGCTAGATTTGGTGATCCCTCAAAGAAAAGGAGGCAACTAGAAACCTGAATACCAGATCCGAGCTTTAAAACAGCTAGTGAGAGGGGAGCATTACACTCAACCGTCACCAGGAAAAAGCAAAACAAACTAGTATGCCAGACCAAGAGAGCAGATCTCACATCCAACATCTCCAGAGGATAAAACTCATACAAAGAACTGATGCAAATCAAGACCTACATGACACCTTTGAGCTCATAGAGAACACAACCATAAGGCCAAAGTCCCAAAGTAGATATTCAACCTCCCAAACTTATCCACAAGCACCTCCCAAACTTATCCGCAAGCACCACAAAAGTATGCTACCTGTACTTGAAGCCCAGAAAGGACACCGTCTCTTAACAATATATATGAGGAAAAACATATTAATCACAATAAACCATATGTTCTACCCTTCTATGCTCCCGTAATTGCAAGATCTTCCTGTCTATTAAATTCTTATCTATGTGCATACATCCTTCCACTCAAACAGTTTCTAAAATCTCTTAGTATAGCTACTCATTCAAGCAGCAACACCTAGCCAGGAGGTCTAACACTAGGCAATAAATACTACGGAAGCTATCAAGTTAGGAAGGAACAATACATTAAAATTATATTTATCTAATATTCTATGCAAAGTCAACAACAAATACTCAGGAAAAACAAAATCTAGTCCTGGCTATAGAGTTGATCTAAGGTAGTGACTGTTTTTCCCATAAATGATGAAGAACACTAGTGTCATCCATTGACTGAGAAAACTAGGTCATCCATTGATGAAGAACATATAATTCATAGAATGATCTAATCTAATAAGATGAGTTTAAATCATTACTAAGTTTTTCCCGTAAATTTCTAATTGCCAAAATAGATAGTGTGGAGTCAGGATTCTGGGCACTATGTTAGTGAAGAAAAGGGATAAGAGGAGAGTGGCTTTGTCAACTAGATTATATATGATCAAATTTTCTATATATTAATTAAGTGGTGACTAGACTCTTACATATTCCATTTGACCCATATAATTTTAATAAATCATTACACTTAGCTTACTACATGTCTACTTTTAAACATCAACCCATTCTCAGTCCATAGTAATATTACCCATTTATCAAACATCACAATGTGAGTTCCGAATGAAGGCTATGAGGTTTGAGATTTAATTTATATGGCTATTTTATGTAAAGAGGAGATATATTATAGGAAACTCAAAATTTGGATACGCAAATGAAGAAAGAAGCAAACACTGGCAGTAATTAACAGATTACAGTAAACTATTGGGATACACATATGAAGAAATAAGCAAGCATTGGCAGTGAACAGTACATTACAGTGAACTCAAATCTAGGATACACATGAAGAAGGATGCACATTGGAATCGTTACCTAAAACTAAATGACCAACACATGATTGAATCAAACAGCATAACAACAAGCAAGCCCAACAGTTGCAAGAGAATAATAAAACAAGTAGCACAGAAAAAAGATGCAGTTTTAGTAGCAGTACCTTTTCCCACGCTTCCGGTCAACGGACAGAAGCAACGAGATTAAAACTGAAGATGAAGAAAAATGGACGTTGCAAGAGAAGAACTGGAGCAGAGGCGGTTGGGCAGCTTATGGGCGTCAGATCAAGGAAAAGAGACCAGTAGCTTGATCCAAGGTTGAAGTAGGTTTAGAGCTCCTGCTGGGCGCCGCCTGAGTCAGGTGTCGCTGGTTTCGCTGGGATCCGGCACGAGATGGCTACTCCTGGCCGTGGAATTGGAAGCCAGCCAGACGGCCGACGATTGGAGTTATGACCTGCTGCAGCTGGGGTGGCAGGAGCAGTTGGGGCATTGTCCGGGAGGTAGGCGCGGTTGCAGCTGGGTGCGACTGGTGGGATTTGGGTGTTGCTAAGCGACTGGGGTCGTGGGGTTACTGAGGCTAGGCGGCCTTAAGCTGGAGCAGACCCTGGCCGTGGAGTGATGGAGGCCTGGTCGACGGACTGAAGGCGTGGTCGATGGAATCAAGGAGGCGCTGAGGAAGAGTGGGTAGTCGTGGCGCCTGAGTGCTTCCCTAGTCTGTCATTGTGCAGAGGGACGAGTGGGGAGGGTTTTTCTTTTCCTTTTTAATTTTGATTTCCAAATGTTGTATTTTAGAATGGAGGGAAGGGATATGAGATGGAGGGAAGGGATATGAGATGGAGGGAAACATTTGTCATGGTATTTTTCACAAGATGATTAGTGAGTAATGTATTTGTGAGGGATTAGTATTTCTAAGGATGTTAAAAAAATGGTTGAGGGATTTGGTCCCATATTTGAAGGATGAGCCCTCACAAATAGCCATCATTATTCACAATCTATGGTTCTTCACAAATGTTCTTCAACAAAGGCCAAATTTTTTGTAGTGTATGATGCCAAAATTTAATGGGATATAAGTGAAAAGAGCCTCATTGATTGACTTCTAGACTGCAAGTAGAGTGATCAAATACATAATTAAGGTGTTATGGAGATTACATGTATATGTATGGCAGTTCTTGTTCAATGTCTTCCAGGTTTCCAATACTTTGTTGCTAACTTTATTCAGGTGCACATTTTTCAGTAGAAAAAAGTGATGACCGTGAGGAGCTACTGGCTGCTGCAAAATTGTCATTGGCTACACGTATGTACTTTAGGAAAGAAATAGTGGTAAATATCATCTCATCAACTATGTAACTTATTGTTGCAAATTTTCAGGATATACTGGCCCCAACATTTTCGGGAAGCAATTGGACCCCACATTCCGTTTAGTATCTTCAGAGGGGGCTACTTTTTTGACACAGCAGGTATAATTTGGGATAATTTGGATCTCTCAAATTCTCATCGAGGTATTTTGAGTCCTCTTAATGCTTCTGTCACTTCTTTTCCAGCAATGTTAATCCTTAACTACATTTGAATGTGCTATAGAGGTCATCATGTATAGGTAGGAGCTTTTCTTAAATGCACTGGCAGAAGAAAGCTTATGGAATAGGTAAGTTATGAGTAGGAGAAACTATGTTTGCTTATTTCTTTCGTGAGCTATATCTCAAAACTTGTATGTTTCTTTGTAGGTATCCATGGTGGTTCGCACAAAGTGGATGCTACCATCAACTTGATGGCACTTGAGATCCACAACATATAAAAGTACATAACGTATCGATTATGAGAAGAAATGCCAATATGTTTTGATCTAGGGGATTCACCAACCAAAACTAACCATACATGAACCTCTACATGAGTTGCCAATGGGAAAGGTTGCAACTCTTGTGCTCAGTCCTATGTGTTGATAGCTCTGGGAGTTGATGAAGACATGGCACATACCTCTATCATGTTTGGGATTGGAAGATTCACCACTAAAGCTGAGATTCATAGGACTGTTGAACTCACTGTGAATTAGGTGGAGGAACTAAGGGAGATGAGCCCTCTTTATATTGTTCTTTGTAGTCTGTAGTGGATAGATGTAGTCAGAAGAAAATATTGTATACATGTGTCTTTTTTCCATTCATATTGTAAAACAGGGGCCAGGTTAATGTCCTCCCCATATGTACTCACTGTTCAAATATAAATAAAAGTATCATTGCTGACATTGTAAGCACAACTCGATCTTGATTAACATTCACTTTTTTTCGTATTGAAAACCCCTCTATATTGGCAAGCGACTGACTGGATACATAATGTCTCTCACTACATATGTATGTATAGTACATGGTGTCTTTCACTACACACTAGCTATAATTACATGTGTAGCAAGTGCTAATTTTTGCTATACATGAACTACAAATACAAATTGTAACCAATGTCATCTCTCCCTACATATCATAGGTATAAATTGAATTGTAGTCATACATTTGGCTACAATAGAAACTACATGTTTATGTGTAAGGACATTTTTTTTTACCCACAATTAGGGTTACATATGAATTTGTAGCCAGAGGAATAACTAACTACAACTTTGAAAAATGTAGCTTAAACAATTAGCTACACGGGTATTAGCTATATATTATAAATATAAGGATAAATGTAGCCAAAGCTTTTGACTACAAATTTTGGGATTTTCGCTACAATTTTTTTGTGTAGTTAAAGACCATATTTTTCGTAGTGGACCCGTCCTATTTTCAATAAAAAGGAGTAGCTTGATTGGGTGACAAAAAAAAAGGTTCTATAGAAGAAAGGTTGTGTCATTAGTAAGTACTTCAAAGGTATCAAAAACAAAAGGAAAAAATATGGTCATTTTCTATACAAGTTGCGTCGTGTTTTTGTACCTTTTGTGCATCAAGATCACTAGTTGTCTGGTTTGTTTTAAAGTTACTTGAAAGAACGCCAATCAGTGGAGAGACTTCAACGAGGTCAACACGGGTGTGCTTGTCATCTATGCAATCAAATAACAATATGTCCGCAAGACGTCGGGAGTGGATATCATCATATCATTTGCCAAAAAAATCCACATAAACTTCTTTTGGGACCTTCAATTAACCCTCTCTAAGGAAAAGGCAGTGTGAGTTATCCTACTAAAAAAATGGACGTTGTGGATTAGAATTTAGCATCTACAAGAATATTCTAGCTAAGGTGCTTCGAGTATAATGGCAACCTATAGTGTGCATTTGCTGCTCCAAGTCCACTTTAACCGAACCGAGAAGAGATGACTTATTGAGATTTGTAATACGTAATAATGATGGTAACAATTATTATAAGGGATTCACGATGACACTTGTATAAGCAAAAACGTTATTGATGATTTATCCTATTGATGCATATAGTTATTTGACTGATATGTTTGAGTCCATTTAGAGATGCGTAGAACAAGGGGGGCACATTCTCCCTTGATTTAGATGGAGGAAGATGTGAAAGTTTGAATACATCTTCCACCGTAGCGGGAACACACATCCCCATGCATTATATTTAGTTGAAACCGCCGGTGGTCGACTGTTCTCCCCGTACAAAATTAGAGATGGAGAAGAGGATATGGTATGTGGGCTGTGAGGGGGGATGGTTGAACGTTTATGGAGAGTGAATGGTTCATGTGGGTAAGTGAGGGAGCAGAAGGGGCGTTTGGGGGGGGGGGGGGGGGGTGGCTTCTATTGTGGAGAGTATAGGAACAATCGAAACGTGGAGAGAGAGGAAAGTCGTAATTCGAAGGAGAGGGGATAGAAACGGTCAAATCCGGCGGTTGACCATTTTTCCTGTAACTAATTTAATGATGAGATTAGGACATGGTGTGTGGGATATGAGGGGGTAATTGAGGGAACAGAAGGAGTAGGGGTGTTAAAAAAATGAGTCATGTCGGTTCCAAGTCAAAAAATAAAACTTATAATTGTTCAACTATCAAATTTGGAGTTGAACCCAGAGTTCAACATTATTCGAAATTGACTCGGATTGAGAAATGTAAATTCAAAACCAGCCTGAACTTAGATTTGATGATACTTTTTGGAAAAATTAAATTTCTAATGGAACCATCCATATGATTGCAAATAATTTTATTATATAAAATAAACTCCAAAGGTGTAATGATTATGTAATATCATAAAGATGTATATCGAATTCTTCTTTTTTATTGGATAAAAGCAATATCAACAATAAAACATCAATAACATGTAAACACAAAGAAAGCTCAAGAAAGTTGTAACATCACATATATCATATTAATAAAAAAATACATATATCGCAGGAATATATGTTGACATGTCACCTATATCATACACAGATATATCACATCTAAATATTACCTATTAAATCAATGGGGGTGACTATACCATACAAAACAATATTTGTACAACATCATAACAAAATTTACATAACAAAAGGAATCAACAATGTTACTTAACACATAAATAATTTTTAACACAATATGAATACCACAACACCATTCAAAAACAACAAATATATCACATAAAATAACTAAAATATGTTGCAACATCACATATATTATATCGAAACAACGCATATATCACCCTTTGACATATCCTTTATTTCATAAATATACATGTATATAAGTAAATATTTAGAATCTTGACCCCACTCAGTTTCGATTCAGACTCATAATCTCATACCCGAAACCGACCCTAAAATTGGGTTCACAACACTAATTCAAACTTGATTTTTTTTTCCGGGTCATACACAATTAGGTTCAAGATTTGATCAAATTTTTGACCCCGTTGAGAAAGGAGGGTAGAAGGGTTTTTATTTAGGAAGGGGTATAAGAAAACCGACCAGAATGTGAAAAAGAGAGGAATTGATGGAGAAAAACAAAAGAGTAGGAGGTACATGATGTACATGACATGAGTTAATAGATTACATCTATATAGTGGAAAGTAAATTGCCCTTTTCTCAATGTGAAATAAAGGAGTATGTTGACCAACGAATTAGTATCGAAATAAGAGCCTATGAGTGAAAAATCACTGCCACGGTCTTGAAGGTCTAAAAGTGTAAGAAAAAAACATGGCGTAATTATCTCCACACGTGGTTTTATAGGGGGCAGTCTTGGACGTGCTCTTGTTATTATTATATAGGAAACTAAACTAAAATAGCACCGTTCGTAAAAAAAAAATTGGATATAGCAGTTCTACGGAAATAATTCTCTATATAACCTACTTTGGTAAAAATACACAATTTATTTTGGTGTTTTCAATGTGAAAAGGGTAAAAATGTCATTTCAATTGGAGTTTTTAGTTGAAAAATTAAAAATAAAATAAAAAAGGGAGAAAAACGCCAAATGGATTGGCGCTTTCACGGTGAAAATGTCTCTCTTTTTATTTTAATTACAAGCTCCAATTCATATGACGTTTTTACTTTCTTTGACTTAAAAAATGCCAAATGGGGTTCTTTTCCTATTATATATTACGGAAAGCAGTTTATAGACTTAAAGGCCCATAGACCCACCAGTAATCCATAGTTTTTTAGTGGGGATTGGGCTCTCTTGGGTCCTATATATATACTCTACAACGTCTAGCAGCTTCATTCGCTACACCACCAACCGCAATATCCATTAGCCCCCCGAGTCCCCGACCTTGCGACTCTCTGTTCCTTTGCTCAGCACTTTCCCAGTTTCCCTTCACTTACAATACTGATCCCTCAACGCTCCTTTAAAACTCAACTACCCGACGCTCAACGCTCCCAGCTCAAACTCGGCAACCTTCCCCTTGCAGTAGCAACACCAAATCCCCTCTCTACCCACTCTAGCTAGTCGTCAGTACCCATGGCAATCCCGGCGGCGTTCACTGCATCTTCCGATAGTGCTTCCACCCCACCGCTCCCCAACCCACAACAGCACCGCCGGTGCGTGTGGGTGAACGGCCCGGTGATCGTCGGCGCGGGACCATCTGGTCTCGCAGTAGCAGCCTGCCTACACGAGCAGGGCGTTCCTTATGTCATCCTGGAACGCGCCGACTGCGTGGCTTCACTGTGGCAGCGTCGCACATACGACCGGCTCAAGCTCCACCTCCCCAAGCGGTTCTGCCAGCTCCCTGGCCTGCCAATCCCCGACGAGTTCCCCGAGTACCCGACACGGGACCAGTTCGTGGCGTATCTGGAAGACTACGCACGGAAGTTCGAGATCGCACCGAGGTTCCGGCACAGCGTCCGGTCCGCGAGGCGTGAGGGGGATATGTGGCGCGTCGTGGCGGCGGTTGCAAATGAAGGGAAAGAGGAGATCAAGGGCGGTGGTGATGGTAGAAAGCAGGAGGAAGAAGAAGAGGTCGAGTACATGTGCCAGTGGGTTGTGGTGGCAACTGGTGAGAACGCGGAACCCGTTGTGCCGGAGTTCGAAGGATCCGGGTTGTTCCCCGGCAAGGCTCTCCACGCTTGCGAGTACAGGTCTGGTGAGGCGTTCCGTGGCGAGAAAGTGCTTGTCATTGGGTGTGGGAATTCTGGGATGGAGGTGTGCCTCGACTTGTGCATCCATGGCGCAAAACCATACATGGTCGTCCGTGACGCGGTAAGTGTGTATTGTCTATCGATCAATCAATCTATCTTCCTTACCCAGTTGACATTCCCGTACTAAACAAGCATGCGTTCTTCTACAAACATCACTCTTGGTATGTTCACCACTGACTCGTCAATGATTCGAAACTCTCAGGTTCACGTGCTCCCGCGGGACATTCTAGGCAAGTCGACGTTCGAGCTCTCGACGCTGCTGTCCAAGCACCTTCCACTCTGTCTCGTCGACAAGCTCCTCGTTCTGGCATCCCTGTTGACGTTCGGGAGCATGACCAAGTACGGCCTCCGGCGGCCGGAAGTCGGCCCGCTGGAGCTGAAGCAGAGGGATGGCAAGACACCAGTTTTAGACCTCGGCGCAATGGGGAAGATCAAGTCTGGAGAGATCCAAGTCGTCCCTGGGATCACGAGGTTCACGACGGACGGTGTCCAGCTCTCGGACGGCCGTGAACTCGACGTCGACTCCGTGGTGTTCGCCACAGGGTACCGCAGCAATGTGCCATGGTGGCTCCAGGTCAGTTCCATCGTATTCCTTTTATAAGATGCTCTCTACCTACGTGAGAATGATAATTTAGCTTGTTATCTGACAACATGTTCCATCTATTACAGGACAAGGAACTGTTCGGAAAGGACGGGTACCCAAAGAGGCCATTCCCGAACGGCTGGAAAGGTGAAGGCGAGCTATACTCCGCAGGGTTCACAAAGAGAGGTCTAGCAGGAGCAGCCATGGACGCCATCAAGGTCGCCGAAGACATCAGCAGAGCATGGAAGGAGGAGACGATGCGGGCCACGACGAGAAGGACCCAACAGCAGCACCAACACAGGCACGGGGATCGACAGAGGACGTGCATCTCGCACGCGTGATTGTTGAATGATTGAGACGATAAACGGACGGACCCATCTGCAGCAACTGTAGGAACAAAACAGGAAGCCAAAGAAACACAGAAGATCATACAACGACAACCATGATCGATACGATTCTAACCCCCACTCAAACCCACATGCTGCAGCATGCAACTAGAAAGTAGAAACTGAACACTGACCCCATGTCTTCCGCTCGCCGCTATAATACAACTCTGTATAGATGGAGCATCCGGCTCTGAATCTCGTCCTCTGTGGAAAACCGCAGGGGAAAAAGTAACAAGGAATGACTCTGTTTTTTTCTTCCTTTTCTCTCTCTTCAAGACTCAAATCTTTTTTAAGTTCGTTAACTGAAACTATGATTCAAATGTTGCTGAAATAGCTGCATACAGATTCCAAGCTGCAAGCTTCCGACTAGAAGCTTTTACCTTTCGAAATAGATGTTCTGAAACGTTGCTTCCTCAACTCTGAATTTGGTTATCCGCCCAATCTGAATTAGGAATAGCAGGCAACGAAATAGCTACACAAAGTATAGTAATTACATGTGACAGTAATTACCACACCCAACTCATTAAAAACAATAGTCAGGCGACAATAAGGGAGGATTCGCTTTCTCTGAAGTGAGAAGAAGCACCAGCAATATCCTATGCGGCAGCTGCTGATTGGCGACTTCAGTACTCTTCAGGTGCACAGAGCCCCCACCTGAAGCTGCGAAAATTCCTTTAATACAAGGCAGATGATTAGTTGATCATGAACGCAATCACGTGCCACCAGACCCCACTGTCCCTGCTACATCTGGACTGGATCCTCATATATGCAGACACAATCAAACTCCCTGAACAGAAACAGTTTTCTAATCTTCAGACTCCTCCCTCCTTCAACACCATAATTCGTACCTTGTACCATGTTAACATTTTCAGAATCTTTCATGTCCAGTCTCCGGATCTGGTCCCAAGCACTAGTCCCTCTCTTCTTGCCCTTACTCCAAATTGCATTACATGTCTCTATAGACGAATCTGAACCTTGGGTTTCAACCTTAAGAATCTTCATTTTCGGGGGGATCTATCATGCGCCACCCAATACTTGACCATCGACCAAAAATACAGCAGCTAGCCTGGATTTATGTGTGAACAAAAACATCAACTTCCGTGGATTTGATGTGTTGATCCAATTTGCCAACTTTCCCTACCACAACTCCACAAACCCTGTCACGTTGCAGAGACATGGACCGCCATTATGTTTCTAGCTTCAATCATGCTTGATTGAACTGAATCGATACACCCACCACAATCTGTCTGGATACCCACTCATGTGGGGGCTGTTGGGGAATGCAAGCGTGAGCTTGGTGCTGGTGCTTGTAGCTTTCTGCTGCTCCAAGTAGAACAGGGAAAAGATCGACTTGTTAGTAATAATGCTATGATGAAATGGAGTTTTGAGTAAAGTAACACCGAAATGGAATATACCACTCCGAATTTTTGAAATCTTGATCAGAAACTAATTCTCCTCCGGACAGCTCAGTTCAAATGACAGCAACAGAACCAAAATCGTGCTCTGTGAATTCGATTCCTCTAATTTCAAACATAAATACAAAAAGAGGGAATCATTCACCCCCAATGCCCTCTGGTCAAAGGATTCTTTCCAGATGAGATGTGCGCGCAAATGGCACCTACACCAGGGAAGAGCAAGTTTTCTCTCCTAGAAAGCCCATGCCTTTTCAAGAAATTGTTACTAGAACCCACTTTTGTTAAACTAGTGAACGCACACGTGCACATATACGTGAAATATAAATTTTGTTGGAAATGTGTGGGGAGAAGACTCGTCCGTGAAAGGATCTCTACGATTAAAGATATTTGTGTTGGTTCTTTGAAAGGAGAGAATCAAGGAACCGTTTTCCTGGGTTGGAGAGAAAATATAAAATTAAAAATAATAAAAGTTATTAGGAGAGTGTGAGAATAAATATTTTTAGGAGCAAAATTCCTTGAAAAAAGGAGAGATGAGAGTGATTCAAGGAGAGCGCAGCGTCAAACTCGCTCTTTTTATAGTAGTATAGATTAAACGGCCCCAGCTTCTACAGGCAGCAAGACAACAATATTTTAAAAAAAAAATTCTACACTCCGGATTTCTTTCCCATTTTCATCCAGCGGATTTAACAAGGTTTTCTCACCCATTTGTACCTTGACTAAAATTTGGGCAAGCTAATGTTCGCATATGTGAGAGTCACGCTCAGTCCAAAACCACATTTGGCTCCTACTGTCTCCTCTCTCTCCCACTTTCATTTCTACTCCAATCAAAAATCCACACGTGGTAGACAAGTCTACAGAAAATGTTGGGAGGATAGATGATTTGATGGGATGACGTAACAGACATTAATTGGGTGGTTGGGGAGGTTATGTAATAGATAAATAAATTTTATCGCTTGTAACTTTTGAACCGTGATAAATTTTTTGATGAAATAAAAACTATTGGACTCCAATAAGACTAACGTTGATATATTTTTTGAGAAAAAATACAAAAGATAAATTAGTTTTGCTTATAACTTTTGAACCGTGATGAATTTTTTGATAAAATAAAAACTATTAGATTCCTTATGGAAAATACATTCAAACAAGACTAAGTTTGAGGAAAAAAATAAGATGTTGACTAAATATCAAGAAAAAAAACTTTTAACAAATTCACGGATGAATTGGCGCCCAATGATTAATTGACACCTAGAGATGGTTCATCGACGCCCAGAAAGGGATACCTAGAAGTATAAAAATAGATATCAAGAAAATATTGTATGCATTAAATCACGACTAAGGTAATTGACAACTAAAAATAACGTAAGGACGCCTAAATAATGTTATTTGACACTCAAGAATAATTTAATGGAGCTCAAATATGGTTGTACCCATTAAATAGAGTGTAAGAGTACTTCATACACAACAACAACTTAGTGGTACCCAAAAATGATTGTTTGGCGCCCAAATAGTTAACAAATCTATGGATAAATTGATGTCCAATGGTTAGTTGGCACCTAAAGATGGTTCATTGACGTCCAAAAATGGTTCATTTACACTGAGAAATATAAAAATGACACTCAAGTAAATATTGTACGCATTAAATCATGACTAAAGTAATTGACAACCAAAAACAATATTATGATGCCCAAATAGAATTGTTTGGCACTCAAGAATAACTTCATGATGCACAAATATGGTTGTACATGAAATAGGGTGTAAGGATACTTCACACCCAACAACAACTTATTAGCATCTAGAAATGGCTAATCGACACCCAGTGATGATTAATTGACGTCCAAAAATGGTTCATTGACACCCAAAATAAGTTAGTGATGCTAAAAACTTAATGAACATAAACAACACACACTAACGCGGGAAATGACGTCCACTGAATGGGTAAGTGCTCCTAAAACTGGTTAATTGACACCCAAAATAACTTGTTGGCGCCTAAATATTAATGAACTTAATCAACATCCAGTAGCACATGAATGACAACCAATGAATGGAGAAGTGCACCCAAACATAAATAATTAACACCTAAAATAAGTTAATGTCACCTCAAAACATGATGTACTAATCAACACCCAGTAATAATTTAAATGACACACATTGAATGGCTAAGTGTGCCCAAAAATGGACAATTGAAGTCCAAAATATTTTAATGGCACCTATAAATAGGTAATTGACACCCAAAGTAACTTCATTGTGCCCAAACACTTGAATGGGTAAGTGTGCACAAAAGAGAGTACTTGACACCCAAAAGCACTTAATGACGTCCATATATGATGAACTTAATCAACGCCCCATGAAAGGCACTTAATGAATGGGTAAGTACGCCCAAAATAGGGTAATTGACACCCAAAACAACTTGTTGGCATCCAAATTCTTAATGAACTTAATTGATGCCCAGTAGCACATGAAATGACATTGAATGAATGGAGAAGTGTGCCAAAACATGAATAATTGACACCCAAAATAAGTTAATGGTGCCTCAAAACATAATGAACTAATCAACGCACAGTAGCAATTTAAATGACACATGTTTAATGGTTAAGTGTGCCCAAAAATGAGAAATGGATGTCCAAAGTAACTTCTATGATCTCCCATCATCACTTCCATCCTCTTTCCTATCATTTTTCTCCTGACTTCTATGATCTCCCACCATCACTTCCCTCCTCTCTTTCATTTTGTATTTATTTCATGAGTTACTAAGAAAATGAGTATTCATATCTTTTTTCTCAAAAACATAGAAATATTAGTCTTGTTGGAATCTATTTTTCATAAAAAAATCTAATAGTTTTTATTTTGTTAAAAAAATTATCATGATTTGAAAGTTATAAACAAAACAAATTTCTCTCTCATCACATCACCTCCACTTATTACATTCATATCATTTTTTATCAAAAGTATATCAACATTAGTTTTTTGGAATGTATTTTTTTATAAGGATTATAATTATTTTTATTTTGTCATAAAATTCATCATGGTTCAAAAGTTATAAGTAAAATAATTTTCTCTCACATCACATAACCTCCACCTACCACCCAATAAATGGTCAGCCACATCATCCACTCCCCCTCTTTTTCTCTCTCTTTTTTGTTCTCCTTTCCAGCCACCCACCACTAACTACGTCCGTCTACTATTTTAAAATTACCATGTCTTGACATCGCTACGTCAACTTTCAGAACCACCTTTCCCCTAAAAAACTGCTCCAGTCCTACGTGTAAGTCGAGCATGAGGCTAGTTGCGCATGATAGAATGATTTCTGTTTCTGCAAAGTGTGACCCTTGTCCAATATAAACAAACTTTGAGATATATGGGACTTTATCCTATATCATAACAGGAAGTGAAATTTTAGCTAGATTTTTCACATGACTTACAATACTTCATGATGGCTTCCATGTATCAATGTCAAAGAAAATGCCACAATGACATAAGAAAAGGGTTGCAACCAGCACATGATTGATCTGTATACTGAGAAGGCAAGACACACCAGTGTTTAAATTGTTATGGAGACATCACGAAGTAGTAAAGAAGCTGCATGGGAGTTAGAAAATAAAATGTGAATCCACCATGAATTGTTGTGTCATCCATCCATGGAAATCAGCACACAAGCACATGCTAAGGCCAGGAGGGCCAAAAAATGGGGAAAACCGTAACTAAAAAGATGATGCAATCTTAACTAATATCAATCAATCAAGAAGGGCACAAAAAAACTCAAATAAAAAAGTTACCATAAGCTTTTATATGTGTCAACATGAGAAAGGCCCACATTGTCATATATCAACATGTAACTATACAAACATCATAGCGACCAGGGATGTACCATTCAAACTACGAAAGTCCCTAGCCAACCATAGGTAATCTTAAAACTATCCAGTCTCCATTGATTTGTCTAGCATCAATTGGTGTAAATATATAGAGTAGAGGCCCATAGGCCTTAGACCTACATATAAACATTTGATAATGCTAATATAAACATGTAATTTCAAACTGTCGAGGGGACCACATGTCATATGTATTTCTGGTAACCTTTGTATATTCAACAATATAGGACTTCAAGTGCCTTCTCACATTCCCAAGAATGCTATAAGAATACATATTTCACTTTCTCAACTTCCAAACACTCAAGAAGTAATGCAATCACAAGATGTTTGCATGAATTAGGGGCTTTCTTAGTTAATTTTTCTAATTGCTCATATTTTATAGAGAAATATGAAAACATTTCTTACCATATGAGCAATTAAAGCATTAGAAGCAATATAACCCTGATTTGCATCCAACATGCTATATGTAGTCAAATTTCACCAACTTCGGTCATACAATTCCATACTATGGTTAAGGAACAAAATCATCCTTAATAGATGTGATATCTTCTTATGATAGTGAAAAATCCCTCAGGAAAGCTTCATTTACAAATTTAGTCATATGCACCCAATATGCCAAAAGTAGTAAAAAGAACCTAAATTGGTATATATGTGAAGTTTGTATCTTTCATCAATATGGTAGTAAACACATCATCCTTCTTGTTATATTATAGAAATTACCAGTAAAAAATGTTATAATCCAAAAGTTCTCAAAGTTTACAGTTAAAACTCCTATAAAAATAAATATTTCTCTCATTTTTATGCATTTGATGAGGTTTAGTGACTATATTTAGGAATTGCATCACAAAGATTACTAAGAAGATAATAAATCACTTGCCTTTGATTGAAGAACAAGCTTATGTAAAGTTCATGCATGAACCCTACATATAAATATCCCCCTAATAGACCAAATTTGTTCACTCTTGCAAGCTACTACGCGGACTAGGTCAAAGAAGTTGAAAATAATAGCTTGTAGGAAAGGGACCTAATTTCCACCAAAGATTGCTAAGAACCACGACCAAATGTGTAGAGATGATATAAAACAATATAAAAGATGAGAACAAGTGAAGAAAATTACATGGATTTATCCACCACTAAGGAAAGTGATTATTAGCTTTAATCTGCTATAAGTTTGCTTATCACCAACATGCAAGAGCTTATCACCATGGATCACCCCCTTATTGATCCATAAACATTTCTCAAGATAAAAAACTCTCAAAGATGGATGTAGGGTTCAAGGTAACTCATACATATAGGCATGTATTTTGGAAAATTATATTTCAATCCTCATACCAGCCACTTCGACCTCTTACATGTCTCACTAACACAAAAAGGCAATCAAATCTCTCTAAAACCACCTGCCTTGACATTTGCCCCTCCCTCCCACACATTATACTATCTCAAAATCTTTGGACCAAAAAATCATGTTGAAGTACAAAAAACACTTGTTTCGACCTAAAGCATGGCACACATATTCAGACCTAGGAACATGTTGACCATACAACAATGTCAAAGAATTTTGACATGGTCTGGAAGCATATTAACTACAGTGAATGCTTGATGTGCTCTAATCTTGACCATTTTTACCAGCTTAAGATGGTTTATGCATCCTAGAAAATACCTAATTTGAGTCAAACGTTTTCTCCACAATGCATCAATTGAGCCAATCCATCGATGCCACCAATAAGGTATACTCTTTAGATCTACAACTTCGAAAATTGCACTAAGCCAAAAATTTCACCATAGACCAATCATTAAAAACTTATATGCCCATTATTGCACATCATGATTTTCATATATAAATCACTTAAAATAAATCCATAATTAGTCACATAAGCAAGTTCAAGTTTTCATAGTTGTCATGTGTTTCAGGTACAAAATGTATTAATGGGGAGAGAATTTCTAGTGACCATTCCCGGGTCAAACCTAACTCTAGATTATTATCTATAATAAATTTGAAATCCTTTATTATATATGCTAATATGAAACCTTAATAAATGCATCAGAACCTATATGAATGAACCAAAGTGATGAAACTTAATTTTGGGTAAAACATACATTAATAGGTAAACACGATAAATCCAAGTTGTATGTTTCATCTATGACTAATGCTATGCATGCTTACAAAATATTAAGTAATATAATTATTTGATTGAATGATATTTGGACTTGTGTAGATAATTTAACATTAAAACTCTTAAGTTCATATGAAAATGAGAAAGAAATGAGAATGGAAATCACATCTTAACTCCAATAGTATTGGCAACATGCTGCTTTGAATACTTTAGAAGAGAATTTATAGATTTAGATTCATATTTGGGTTTATGATTAATTAGATGATGTTTTTGAGGTCTTAGTTTGACCTTCTAGAGTTAGGCCAACAAGTCATTCGACGTCTATAAAGTTCAAAGTGAAAACATTGAATGATGTGCCAAAAATCAACTAATTTGTGCATCATTTGGTCCACAATTCAAAACTGACTTGTCGGAATTGAACTGACTTTTTCAGCATTGACCCCAACTTCAACTGATCTAACCTCACTGAGCTTATAATTTTAATTGACATCTAAGAAGGTCAAATAACTTGCAACCCTATTATAATATATGATGGCAATATGTAATAAAACAATAAAGGATTTTATATATATACTCAATTCATTCCCTTTGACATCATGATGCCATTTTCTATGTTTTTAACTTCCAAGATCCCTCTCCCACTAATTTCACCACGAAAAAAGGTATCAAGATGGGAAAATAACATTTTTGGATGATATCAAACACAAATACAAAATGGAATCATTCATCTCAATCAATTTGGTCAAAATATTTTTTGAGATGAGATGGAGAACATCTCCATCACCAAACCACAAGAAAATAACCCAAAATGACTACTCCAACGAGAAAGTGTTTTCCCTTAATAAGAACCTCCCTTTTCAAAGCAATTGTAAACAACCACTTTTATGAAATTACATATCCTACGAATTTCTTTGTATAGAACAAGATAGTAATTAATAATGGAGTTCTCATTACTTCATATTTGATTACATTTTAGTTTATTTTCTTTCACATGACTTTTATGATTATCTTACTTGATGTCAAAATTTGGTTGCAAATCCATCAATCCCATTTAACTTGATTTAATCATTCAGTTGACCAAAACATGGCCTATATCAAACAAAAATGATCTCACAGTTTTGTGGAACCTTATATTATAATAGAATGACTTAAGAAAAGTCGTACATTTTCTAAAGTTTGTGCATGCGTTTGATGTGGAAATTATTGCACTAACACATTCAAGAAAAATCCCTAATTTTTTACCGAAACTAATGTGCAATATCACCTCCTGCAAGTAGACGAATCTTACCAAAGTATAGCCCTAGGATCAAACCCAAAGGACAACTTTATTAAGAAAAAAATGGATTTATTGTCTAATTCTTAAAAAATAAATAACAAGGATGATTGGTTCAATGTATGTTTAATTAATAATTTAATAAAGTGAGAAAGATAAATTAATCTAAGCACTAATTGATTTTCAATAATGATAAAATTATCATGAAAATGAGTTTCACCGCGACTACCTATGTATCTACTTTCTCACATTGCATCACTCACTCAAGAGATTATTAGATTGGGACTAAGGAAATTCTATATCATTTCGGATTATAGAATCTCACAAGGACATATTCCCCTAGTTTTGATGTCTGGTTACCTACAGATCCCAAATCTGTCATCCCTAAAAATATGTAACAACCTCACTTTTCAGCATCACCCAATTAATGAAGGACCCAAAATTTTGAGTCATTATCTAAAATTCCCAAGATCCATATTCAACCAAATAACAAATAATATCAAATAATTTCCATTAGTTCAAATATTATTTTACAAAATGCTCCTATAAGGAGTTACATGAATTTCTAGCATCAGAACTGTACATATGAGAATAAGTATGTATGTAATCCTCATTACGAGTTAACTTTAATGTTTTCAGATAATTTCATCTATCCATCATATCTTGACATCCTCATATTTAGCATGTACCTAAAACGTTGTGAAATCAAAAGCACGAATCAGTATATTCATATAATGTGTACGTAAGGTACATGCAAAAGTTTGCAAGTACATAAAAATATATATTCCATCAGTTACTTATAAATAACAACTGGAATTTCCTTCACATATTCTTCCTTTATATGATATTCATAGTGGCATTACAATTGAACATAATGTAAATAAACATTCAAAAGTATTTGAGAAATTTTACAAATAACCTCAGAAAACACCGACAAGCTATATTGTGGGTAGTCATAAGTGTAACCATGTACCTCACTATAGAACTATGTCAGATTATTGAATCATACTTCAAGCATATTATCCAATTAAGCAAGTAAAGTGGAATCCAGTCATTTAATATACATGTATGTAAATCCTAAAATGTCACCATCACATTATTCACTTTAAACCGTACTATGTAACACATGGGCACACTTCCCCATGCTCTATTAGAGTTTCAAGAATGATGACTGGCCCCACAAACCACCACTAGCATTGACTGCATGCTTTGTCCTCACTCACACGCAAGCTAGGATAAACTTCCTGATTGGTTACCCATCCTAGTACTACTCTAGGCTGAGCACGCTTAACTACACAGTTATTTAGTGATGGGATCCCTGAAAAGAAAGTGCAACTTGGTGATATGGATAGTCCAATCATTCCTTTTAAGATCAGTCTATTTGAGGCCTCAAATCCTGAGACGTAACAATCTCCCCCACCTAGAATCTTGACGTCTTCATCAAGGCTCAACTATATGGCCTCATAATCTCACCCCATTTTAGTGCAGACCCAGAATGACACATGTACACCCTACTCCCATCCACGACTACCAGCACATGGGTGGCTCCATCAACTAGGATAGCCCTTTCCAACATGTCCAGACCACACATCTTAACATTGTCATGTCATTCCCACATGGGCCCCACCTACTGGAGGGGATCTTGTTCTGATACCATTTGTAACACCTGAGCCCACCGCCCAAGGCTCTAATAGAGTTTCAAGAATGACGACTGTCCTGACAGTTCACCACTATCCTTAATTACGTACTTTGTCCTCACTCATGCGTAATCCAGGATAAACTTTCTGAATGGTCACCCATCCTAGTACTACTCTAGGTTGAGCATGTTTAACCAAACATTTCTTTAGTGATGGGCTTTGTAAAAAGGAGGTGCACCTTGATGATAGGGGTAGTCCAATCATTCCTTTTAAGATCATTCTATCTGAGGCCTCAAATCCTAGGACATTGCATACTGGATCCTAATCTAGGTTTTTTTATGGTTGTCTTGGGTTTGGATAATAAATAAGGGTACAAACCTTAATTCCAACACACAATACTTAATTGAAGTTATTAATCCACATTATACATGATATGTAACCCTGATTATCAAATTAGGCATTTTATGTCATTAAGATCAAATAGTTTGGCTTATGCAACTTAAGATCCTAATGATAAAGAAGATTAGGTTCTGAACCCTATTCATTAGATCTATAACATCGTTTCATTTAGGAACACTTCGATCACATTAAGTTCATTAACAACATAAAAAAATATGACCTTTAAACTTAATTATTAATATGCATGGTTATTTACACTAGAAACCCTAATTCTACATCATTATGATCATGGACATGTTAAATCATCACTACATTCCACAAAAATAGTTTACATCTCAAGGAAACATATTTAACATGATTAACATCCTATTCATAAAAAACTAGAATTTATGTGCATTAAACCTACTTTAACATCTATTGGCACTAATTTTAGGATTTTGATCAGATTTAGGTATCATTTATATTGTATTTGTGTTCCTATCATTTTTCTGATCAAGTTTCATATATAACATGCCTTGATCTGATCACCGTATTAGTTATTATAATTTTTGCAACATAATACTATTTGGGTCAATTAGAAGAAGCCATATCATCAGTTGTTATGTTATCTAAATACATGCAGTCGGCCATGGGGTCAGTCCTGATCCTATAGACTCATGCCACATTGGCATCCGTTCCGGCGTGGTTGGGCTAAGCAAAGAATGGATCAAAGGCTAAAATGACATAAGTTCCCTTACCTCATTGTGTTGGATGTAGGGGCAGTGAAGTACTCTTCCCCATACTCATCTTCTACCTCACTACATCCTTCTCACAACACAATACCAAGGATGGTCAATCAAAGGGTTGAATCCCACCACTCATGCTTCGGATGCCCAAAAGATGGCATCGTTGGCTTCATCAATCATAGGCAATCTCAATCCCTTGTTGTTGCCACCGGTGGTTAGGGATCACTAGATTGGTTTCCGGGGTCAGGAACAAGGCCTTGAGACTGGACGATGTTTCCCTCTGCATCCAAGGGCTAGTTTCAGGGGAGGGGAAATCTAAAAGTAGTTCAGATCATGGCTATCTTCCCACTCATCACGGTTTAAGGGTTCTGGGGCCTTATATAGGATGGGTTGGAGAGCAAGGGTGCCTATTGGTTCCACTGGGGTCCAGCCCTAAGGAGGATCTGGGGAAAAGCCACACACACATGAAAACCATGGAAGGAAGGGATGGGCTGGTTGGTACAGATCTCCCAAATAGTATGGGAGAGGTTTTAGATTTTAATGGGGTTCAAGGACAGACAAGTAAACTGAAGGAGTTGTTTAGCAGTTGTTTGATGGATTGGAAGTGGAGTGGAAGCTTCCAACCATCAGAGGGATTACCAGATCACATAGTCACCTGGGTTAGGATACTTAACCTACCTCTACATTTGTATGTGCCAACTATTTTCGAGATGATAGGTCGAGCTCTAGGGACATTGGTAAAGGTGGATGATCACACCATCCAGAGGATGAGAAGCCATTTCATGAGACTAGCAATTGAACTGGATACTTCAAGCCTGATTCAACCTGCCATACTAATCAATGGATTAGCGTATAAGCTTGAGTATGAAGTGCTCCCTGGTCTCTGCTTAAGCTGTGGCAAACTAGGACATAATTCAAAATCTTACACCCCTGGAGACAAGGAACAACAAGCCTGTGATTCTAACGAGGAAACTGGGGTGAAATGGTCCGACGAAGAGGGTAAGTGGTAGAAATATTATGGCAAAGGTATCCATGCTAGAAGAAGACAAAGGGACAAACAAAAAGGCATCAACAATCAAGAAGATGGCAATCGATATAAACCTATAGAAGTGGACCCACTAGAGGAGGATGAAGTAGTGAACAACTCAGAAAATAGTGTGACTATTGATGTTTCCATGCCAGAACCTAGAGGGCTGAAAGTATGGAAGAGAAAGAAAATTTCCCATGCATTAGAACATGAGGCTGAAACACAGGCGGACACATCAACAGAAGGTAGAGAAGTTAGTCAAGCTGTAGACAATTCAATGGATAATGAAGGTCATCATAACACGAGTAAGGTAGTGAGCAATGGGATGCACACAATGGTATTCCCAGATGATGATGAGGTAATTGAAGGCATATCATTTCAAGTTGGTTATGGACAAATTGGGTTTGAAGGTGAAGAAACTATGACACCAAACTGCCCCAACAAACACAAACAAAAAGGATGAGGGGTTAAGGGAAGTGGAACTAAACTCAAGAAGACCAATGCAGGGCCGTATAACTTGAGGAATAGCCCCAAGAGTAACCAAGAGGATCATGTTGAAGGATTATGAAGTTGATGTGTGTTAAATAATTATATCAATCTATGCAGCCTATGAGACAGAAGTTTATATCACATGATCACTCATCCTTCCAGTGTCTGAAGTATATTTTGGCATGTGAAGCCTTCTAGATTCATAGAGATCTGGTAAATCACCACCAGAAAAACCCTTGTCACTCTCAAGTCTTTGAGAGATTGGTGGACCTAGTGTCCACTATTAATTTAGGAAAACGTTATAATGGTACTGATAATACCATGTTTCTTATTCACAAATTAGGTTTCTTTTGGTTGAATAGATGGTAATAGTTTATTGAAAAAGTAAACTGAAGGAGGAAGTAGTTATTGTTCACTGGTTTCCTTCTTGGGTTGGAGGTAGGGGATGACTAGATGTCTTCCATTTCTAGACCCAATGATTCTGAATTGTATGATAATAAAGGGTACCAAGGATCTTGGGTCTAATAAATGTGACAAATCACATTAATTTATCCATTAACCATCCAATCTAAGGAAATCTCACAAAATCTATAACTCTCTCCTTTCTCTTTTAACTAATATCAAATTTTACAAGAATGTTTTTAGCAATTAAAACTTAGTGTGGGCTAGAATTGGTGTCAAAAGAATATTTGTGGATGCCCCTTTTCTCTCTCTCTCTCTCTCTCTTCAAAAAGGAATATAATCCATTTATTTCAAGTATATCCCTCTATCTTTATGAATTTCTCCAAGTCACTAAAAACACCCTTTTTCTAAGAAACTTGGAAGGCAACTAATTGAACTTTTTCCCAACCTTTATCTATTTTGTGGGATTTATTGGGATAACTTTAATGCACGAAAGTTGCTTCTTTGGTAAAGTCTTAATTTAATTACCCACTCCACATGGAGAGTCCTTTTTTGCTCAAATCCTAGAATTCTTTTCTTTTCATTATTATGTTCAAGTACCCCAAAAGTCAAACCAAGATAACATTTTTTGATGCCTTAAACGTTGTGTTTACATTATAGGTTAGTTAATTACCCCATTAATTATATAAACCACTATATATTTTATTTTCCTTTGGGAACTTGTCCAATATTCCATAGTTCCATTTCCTAATCAACCATAAAGCCATTATCTTTTAGTTATGCACGAATTCCTTTCATTTCTTTAATTTGTACCACAGGGACATATTTGCAAAGAAAATCGTCTCTTGGGCCTCACTTGGTCCATGGGTTGCACCCATGTCACAAAGCGGTTACCATTGTTATTCTCTCAAATATAATTTGAGAATTTTTGTATTCCATCAAGTCTTGTATTTATGTATTTCAAATTTACCAAAATTTGACGATATAAAATTCACTGTTCCTTAAAAGGATTTTTCCCCTCAAATTTCACACCCAGTAAGGTTAAGGTAAATCATAACTCAAATTAATTTCACAACATAGGGTTATCAACCCTACTTAGATTATCTTTATTCACTTTTATTAATATGCAAAAATCCTCACATTATTAGCAAGATTGGTACCTAAATTCTATTCAAGGTATAACCACATATTTAGTATTTTTAGGATATCATATCTTGGTGTATATATCATCTGTGATTTTGATTTCACTTGGTACTATATTTTCACCTAGGTTTTCAACCTATAATTCATTTATTCTCACATAATGGTGAGGTAATACCTCAAACCCAAGGTCATGTCATTAAGCTCAACTTAAGGTATTCATTCTCGTGTGTCAATTTTAAGCATAACATATGTTTCCCAAATCTCTCTCCCATAAAATAAGATTAAATAAGCATTGTAATATAGCTCAAAAATAAAGTTAACCCCATTCCAAGAGTAGAGATGGTATACACACATTATCCTAAAATTTCATAACTGAGGTTGAATCATTCTCAACATGACTCTAAACCATATATACCTTTTCATTCCCCCACTTCCTATAATTCTTGAAGTCAAATATCTTTCTCACTCTTGAGCTTATGCACAACTCTCTTAAGTTTTTAGTATTACATGAATTCATGTATCTTTCATAGTTACACCTCATGTTTCATTAGCCTTAAGTCATTTCTTCAAGGTCTATAGGGGTACATGTGATTTTCGTGCGATCTCATTCATATGCATCTAGGGAGTGCCTATCACATTCATCCCTTAGGCCTCATGAACTCATGAAGGTGGCTAATATTCTCATTCATGGGCCTTGGAAAACATACTTGTTACCTCCCACCCTATGGTCTTATGCATTCATGGCAAAATCACTTCCTAATCCCATCGGTCTTATGTACCTTCAATCCTCCCTACTTGACCTTAGGATTTACTTAGGGCTCTACCCTTACCAAAGGTTTCTTTGAGATGTCATCACTCCATTCTATTTCATTACACATTTTTCTTAAGGTTTCTCTAATCATAAACAAGCGCATTATATCCTTCAAAATTCTTTCACCCAAATTTCCTTCATCTCTTAGGGAACACATATTTTACTTTATGCCCTCATGGCAACCTTCCTATTCGGGCTTGGTCCCACATTATCAGTCACTTCCATAGTGACTTTTCATGTGTCCCTCGGAGATGTCATACATCCACCCAAAGAATGCATGTGCTCTCATAGCTTGTATACGTAATCCTTCACACTTTAAGTGACATCCAATGTTACCTCAATATTTATTTGCTCAACTCACCCTTTTAGGTAAGGTCGTAACCTAGGGTGTCTTAATGACTCATATGAGGAGGTTAAGCTCTCTAGCCACAACCTGAACCCAAGGTCTTAGGGCTTTGGCTCCCCATAGGCCCTTTTCCCACTATTGCGTTGACCTGCCCTAGGTCAGGACACCAACTGTACAAGTTGAATTGAGGGTTTCATAGTTTTGAACATACATTTTTAGTTACAAATGCTCAACCCTTATCCTTTTTCTTTAACGGTGATCCCTCTCTTTATGGGATCCTCTTTATGGGGAACCCTATATTTAAGATTTTAGTCCCTGCAGTGGACGTTCATAACCTTCCCACATCCGATCTTGGTTTTGTTAATGGGCCTTCCTTTCTGGGCTTGTCCTAAGGTGATCTTCCTTTCTGGGCTTGATCATCCATCATTCCCCTAATGACTTTCTTTCACCTCATGATCTTTAGCTCACTAGAGGTATTTCATTTAGGGTTCAAGCAAGTTATATCCATAAATGATTTTTTCATAGGTTGCTTATGTTTCTTAAAATTTTCTCATTAATGCCTTGCGTCACATGCACACATGCATGGGAGACTGGGTTACCTAACCTTAATCAAGGTTCATATGGGTAGGTTTTTCTATCTCATACACACTACTTCCCAATTCCTAGGTATAGGGTTTCGGTTAGGGTTAGAAACCACACCCTACCTCTTAGGGTTTCTATGACCCACTAGGGTTTTCCTAAACCAACCCTAGTTCCATCTAGGGTTTCCCTCATAAGGAAAAATGCATAAAACATTTATTTCCTTTATCATTATTTATTATTTCACATTACATGTACATTAATTGGAAGAGGATGCCCTAAATCTACTTCTTCTTAAAAACCTTAACTTGAGATTCACAGGGAAGTATCATTTAAGGTTTATTAGGCAAGAGGTTGAGAAGTGGATGAATCAAGATGAGCAGAAAACCTAAAGGTATTTTACTTCTAATGAGGAGAAGTGGGGAGGCAACCCCACACCTGACAGGTGGATACAAGACTTCAGAGATGTGGTGGATACATGTGGCTTGCTTGACTTGGGTTTTTCAGGATGTCAGTTTACTTGGAAAAGAGGATGCACAATAGAGACCCACATTAAAGAATGCTTGGACAGAGGGTTGGCTTCACATGATTGGTGTCAACTGTTCGGGTATAGTAAGGTGATTCATCTCCCTATTTATAGTTCTGATCATGCTCCTATCGTCATTCATGTGGGGGGAGAGAGGCTAGGCAATGCAAGTCAAGGAAGTCTTTCTATTTTGAGCCCATGTGGTTGGCTGAGGAGATAGTTAGAGAAGCATGGACCCAAATTGGGGAGGGGAGTGAGCTGAATTAAAGGTGGTAAAGTGTAGCGAAAGGCTAAAAAAGTGGGTAACACAAAGGTTTGGAAAGATGAAGGAACTGATTAATGAACTGGAAAATTTTTTAGGCAAGGAACAAAAGAAACCTCCAAATGCGATTGTTGTTGATAGATGCATGGAGTTATCTAAAGAGCTGGAGCATTGGCACATATAAGAGGATTCCTATTGGTGTGCACAAGCAAGTATAGCTGCAATTTGAGAGGGGGACCGCAACACAACTTATTTTCATCATAAGGCTTCCCAGAGATGTAGACAAAATCACATTGAGGGGCTGAAGGATGAACAAGGGGTGTGGCACACCGAGGAGGGGGAAATCCAACATGTTGTGACTGATTTCTTTCAAAAATTATTCTCTAGTAGCAATCTGATGGGTTTTGAGGAGGCAACAAAGGGTGTGGCTGCTATAGTGGATGATACTATGAATAGTGTTCTAGAAAGTGACATTAATGATGTGGAAATTCTTGATGCCCTTAAACAAATGCACCCGAACAAGGCACCTGGTCCGGATGGGATGAAGCACATGTTCTTTCAAAAATTTTGAGACACTGTTGGAAAGGATATTTCTAGCTATATTAAGGGGTGGTGGAAAGGGAGTGCGGAAATTAGCTCTATGAACTCTACGCTGGTGGTGTTGATACCAAAGGTAGAGATACCCATCCAGATGTCTAACTACAAGCCTATTAGTTTGTTTAATGTTGTCTACAAAATTACATCTAAAGTTATGGTGAACAGACTCAAACCGTTTATGGACAAGATTACTTCTGAGAACCAAAGTGATTTTATTCCAGGGAGGATGATTACAGATAATGTGCTTGTTGCATATTAACTTTTTCACAAGATGAAGAGTGAGGGCAAAAATAAAAAGGGCTTTTTGGCTTTGAAACTCGACATGTCCAAGGCTTATGATAGGGTGGAATTGAAATTTTTGGATTTTGTAAAATAGAAGATGGGGT
The DNA here is from genome assembly GCA_963693085.1 of Alisma plantago-aquatica. NCBI lineage: Eukaryota > Viridiplantae > Streptophyta > Magnoliopsida > Alismatales > Alismataceae > Alisma > Alisma plantago-aquatica. The sequence goes on along the minus strand of OY856411.1, from coordinate 1,465,683,586 downwards.
TTGGAAGTAGATGGAGGCAGAAAATATGGGATTGTGTAGCATGTGTGGATCATTCTTTTGCTATTAATGGTGACCGGACCCGAAGCTTCAAGCCTTCCCGTGGTCTACGACAGGGTGAACCTCTTTCTCCTTACTTATTTATTCTTTGTGTTGAATCTTTCTCTACATCCCTTTTGCATGCTGCTAATGCCAACTTGATCCATGGGATTAAGGCAAGCAGGCATGCACCGTGTATTTCACATCTATTCTTTGCAGATGACAACATTCTATTTGCTAGAGCATATCATCACGAATGCTTGAATGTAGCTAATACAATTAGCCAGTATGAACATGCATCGAGTCAAAAATTAATCTTCTGAAAACTGAGGTTGCTTTCAGTAAGGGAGTGCTACAAGAAACAAGGGAGGCCATTAAAAATCAGCTTGGTGTTCAAGAAGTGGATAGGCATGCAAAATATTTAGGGCTGCCCACGGTCATTGGGAGGTCAAAGAAGTAGGTTTTTTACTTCATAAAGGATAGGATTTGGAAGAAACTTCAAGGCTGGAAAGAGAAATTATTGTCTAAACCAGGAAAGGAAGTGTTGATAAAGTCCATTATGCAGGTGATTCCTTCCTACATTATGAGTGTTTTCCAGTTATCGACAGGGACACTTGATGAGATTGAGAGTTGTATTGCTAGATTCTGATGGGGAGCTAAAGATAATGAGCGGAAGATATCATGGCAGTGTTGGGAATCTTTGTGAAAACTGAAAAAAGAGGGTGGGCTTGGTTTTAGAAACATGCATGTTTTTAACCAAGCGCTATTGGCTAAGCAGCTGTGGAGGCTTTTGACTAAAAAATCATCATTGGCATATAGGGTTCTTAAGGCGAGGTACTTCCCTTCCACTTCTATCTTAGAAGCGTCTAGGGGGTACAATCCTAGCTACACTTGGAGGAGTCTATGGGCCACAAAAGTTATGGTTCTTGAAGGAATCAAATGGAGCGTGGGGAACAGAGAAAGCATTAGAATATGGGAGGACAACTGGATACATGACAACCATGGACATATGGCGGCTTTGTAGGGTATGTCTACTTAGTAGCCCTCTACAATCAGTGAGTTGATTGACCCACATACACTGGGGTGGGACATGGAGATGGTGCACCATACTTTCCCTTTGGAGGTTTGTGGGATGATTGCGAGCACTCCTATTAGCACAAGAGTTCCAAATGATATCTTTTATTGGTGGCCGGACAGAAGAGGAAATTTTACTACCAGATCGGCTTATTGGTTGGGGTTGTTGGGGAAGAGGGAGTTTGTAGCATCCAGATGTGAGACTTCTGAGCAGATTTGGAAAGTTGTTTGGGATCATTCTTGGCTGTCGAAAGTAGCTCACTTCTTATGGCGGGTTGCTACAGGTGGCATGGCCACTATGGGTAGATTTCTTGACAGACATTGCCATGTGGATGGTATATGTCCCATGTGCCATGAGGAGAAGGAGACAGTGCACCATATGCTCTTTTGTTGTATAGAAGCCAGAAAACTTTAGAGTTCATCACACACGAGTAATATTATTACATCGGCTCATATCCAATCGCCTAGACAAACGCTTCTGGAGCTGCACGATGGTTTATATTAGCAAGAGTTTTTAGATGTTGTTGCTAATATGTGGGGGCTGTGGACATATAGAAATCAGAAGGTGTTTCAGAATGACGGGAGGTCCATCTATTTCTTTATAAGGGAAGCACAAGCATACATCATGGACGCTAGGAGTGCACGTACGCCGCAACCGGGACAACATCAATTACATATCTCCACTTCTAAAAAATGCTGGAGGAGGCCAGTGTTGGGGGTCGTCAAGATTAATACTGATGCAGCAGTGAAGGCGGGTACGAGGATGGGTGTGGGTGTTGTGGGCCATGACCATCTTGATCGAGAAGTAGTTGTTCGTGGGCGCCAACTATGTGGAAATGGGAGTGTGCACATCTGCGAGGCAATGGTTGTTCAAGAGGGCGTCCAGCTTGCGCACCAGCAAGGATGGACGTCGGTGGACGTCGAGTGCAACTCGATCACGGTCATTACGACGCTGACCAAGCCGGTGGAGAGGAGGATGATAGTCGAGGACATCATAGCCCTTGTAGATGACTTTATTTCTATTACTTTTCTGTACGTCTGCTGATCCTGTAATATGGTGGCACAAGAGGTAGCAAAACTTGAGACAAATGGAGACTTCATGTATACCAATGAGGCTGGGGACTTTCCTCAGTCTCTCTTGAACCTTGTACTTTCGGATTATGGTGAGTAATGAACATGATCGGCCCCGTTAGAAAAAAATACTTCCAATAAAATCTTCTAACTTTAATCAGGCAACATGCACATGCCCGAGAGTCCCTGTAAGATGACTGGCAACAGGGAGGAATGTTTTGTTACCCCCGAGTCATGGTCCCCTCTAGGCACCATTGTCTTTAGGAAATTCCCTAATAATACCCTCATATATCCACATATTACTTGAAATTATAAACTGTCAAATATTATTTGAAAAATATGTGCCTCTGATACCAAATGTAATGACCTCACTTTTTAGCATCCCCCGATTAATGAAGGACCCAAAAAGTTGAGAGCCATTATCTAAAATTCCCAAGATCTAGATTTAAAAAATAACAAATAATAGCAAATAATTTACATTAATTCAAATATTGTTTGCAAAATGTTCCTATAAGAAGTTACATGAATTTCAATCATACGAATTGTACATATAAGAAGAAGTATCTGTGTATTCCTCCTTATGAGTTAACTTTAATGTCTTCTGGTAATTTTGTTTGTCCATCATATCTTGATATCTTCATATTTAGCAAGTACCTAAAATAGTGTGAAACCAAAAGCACGAGTCAGTATATTCCTATATTGTGTATGTGGGGTTTATGAAAAAGTATGCAAGTACATAACAACATATATTCCATCAATTACTTGCAAATAAGAATTGGAATTTCCTTCACATATTCTTCATTTTTGTGATACTCATAGTGGCATTATAATTGAACAAAATGTAAATAAACACTAAACAGTTTATTTAATAAATCTTCAAGAAAATCTAAAAAACTCAGCAAACTCTATTGTAGGTAGTCATAAGAGAAACCACATACCTCAACGCAGAACCATACAAATTATTGAATCATATTTCAAGCATATCATCAAATCAAGCAAGCAAAGAGGAATCTAATCATTTAATCTGCATGTATGTAAATCCTAAAGTGTTACAATCACATTATTCACATTAAACCCTACTCGGTCCTAATATAGGGTTTTAGGGTTGTCTCGGGTTTGGATAAGGAATAGGGACACGAACCCTAATTCCATTGCACAATATTTTATTAAAGTTATTAATCCACATTATACATCATGCGTAACCCTAATTATCAAGTTAGGCCTTTTGTGTCATTAAGATAAAATAGTTTGGCTTATGCAAATGAAGATCCTAATGATAAAGAATATTAGATTCTATACCCCATTCATTAGATCTATCATATCCTTAAATTTAGGAACACTTAGATCACATTAAGTTCATTAACAACATAGAAAAATATGATCTTTAACCCTAGTTCTTCATATGCATGGTTATTCACATTAGAAACCCTAATTCTACATCATTATGATCATGAACATGTTACATCATCATTACATTCCATGAAAAAATAGTTTACATCTCAAGGAAACATATTTAACATGATTAACAACCTAGTTTTCAAAACTAGGGTTTATGTGCATCAATTACTACTTTCACATCTATTTTCACTACTTTCATAATTGAGACCACATTTAGGTCTCACTTATATTTTATTTGTGTTCCTCTCATTTTTTGATCAATTTTCATATAAAACATGCCTTGATATGATCATCCAATTAATTATTATAATTTTTGCAATATAATACTATTTGGGCCAATCAGAACCATGTCACCAGTTGTTATATTATTTGAATACACCCAATCAGTAGTGGGGTCAAGCTTGAGCCTATGGAATCATGCCAGAATTGCGTCCATGCTTGCATCACTGGGATAAGCAAAGAACATATCAAAGGTTTAAATGACACAACTGCCCTTACCTCACTGTGTTGGATGCAGTGGTAATGAAGTTATAACATCCTATATTTTCTCTCTCCTCCAACTATGCTCACATTAACTTTTAATGTACTCCATTTGATCAATGACCTCCCAAGTCATCAATTGCATGTTTTAGAGCCACTTGTTTCTCAATTGATGAGTTAATTGTGAACTCGATTACGAAATGTTGAGTGACTTATTTGACTTTGAGGATGAATTTGAATATTTGAGACCGATAAATGTGATTATATTGATCTCAAACCTTATCCATTGGATATAGGATGAAATATTGGATCCAATGGTGAATATTTCACCCAATTTGAGGTATCGAGGTGAAAGTTATGGAAGTTTGATTTTGCCCCTTTTTCTAGCCCTTTTACACTTTGTTTTTGCTCCTTTTCTCCCTTTGCTTTCTTGGGCCTCAGGCTTTCTCCTCTAACCTGGTCCCAACCCACGTGGCTTGCCAAGGTAGAGTTGGTCGTCGCAAGGCTGGGATCCCTCCTTGGCCACCTGATCCTGTGCCATGGATTGAGGCATGATCAAACGGTTGGGGAGTTGTCCCCAACCTTAAGCCCAAAGTCAAGAAGCTAGTAGCTCTAGCCATGTCTGTGAGCCCACGATTCTTGACCTCCTTTGTTCCTAAAGTCATCATGAATGCCTCCCCACGCCCCTACGACCTCACCCCTACCTCCATTCTAGTGAAATGGGTTGTATTAGGGGTATGGCACCCCCACCAGCCATGGTTGGCCGCAAGGTCACGACTATGGTAGTTTGTGTGGTCCACAAGACCTACGAGCATTTTTATAAGTGCTTTGAGTCCGTCTTTGCTCGAAATTTGTTTTCTCCCTTCATACACACTTGATCATGCCCCATAGCACCCTCCCTCTCTCTCCTTCTCCTTCTCTCATCCTATCGGTGCCACCGTGCTTGTCTTTTGGGGGTTTGTCCCCTAGTAGATCTCTGACCGACTTGAATGGGGTTTTACCCCTAGTAGATCTCTGACCGACTTGAATGGCCTGATGCCTTCCCACAACATCGAGGAGCACGGTTAGCATGTCCTCTGACTACACCTCTCCATCTTTCTCCTTCTTGCCTTTTTTCCGATGAGAAGCTCCGCCTTGCACTGCCACTAAGAACACCCTCGCGTGTGGGGTTGAGCACGACGGGAGCATGGTGGGCTTGGCATCTAGCTACCGCGGGCTAACACCCTACAATTGGTGAGCCACGGTGGGCAAGGGCACCTCCTGGGCCAGTAACCGTGGGCCTCTCTTCCTCGCCTAGCCAATAGGTGATCAACATGTGTCTAGTTACCCACATTCCTTTTGACTTGAAAGGATCCTCTCAAACGCCAAATCAGAGGGTGCCACATTGCCTATCCCAAAGGGTATACACCTCTCTCTCATGTAAATAAGATATATCTTGCAAAAATTGTATTAAATCACTCATATCTCAAAATGATATATATTATATGTGAAAATTGATCTACTCAACAAGATATACCCAATGAACCTTTTCTCAGAGTATATTTCCTTTTGTATCTATTGTTATGTTGAAAATGGAATGAAATACATCTCTTTTACATGATTAATGGTGATTAATGCCCAACCTAGATCATATCTCGGCCACACTTATTTTTTATGACCTTGATCAGTTACATATTCTATCTTGTACTATTTTAATCGAACTTGATCATGCTCATCCCTTTGAATGCCTCTAGTTCATGATATGGACCATTAAATGTGTATAATTTGAACTCTAATGCTAATGATCTTTATCTTGATTCTCAACTTGATTATAGGAACTCCAAATTGTTATGTTTGATCTAGATCAGTAACATCACATGCCTATATCACCTAAATGACTCATGGATAACTTTTGTTCACTATAATGACTAAGTGACCTAAACATGACATTGAAATGTGACCTAATGTGCATGTTGCTATATTGAGATCTAACCTTGTATAAATGTCACCCTAATGGTGACCCATGCTATTTAATGTACTCAAATCAGAAACATGTTTATATTTGTTACACTTAATCTATCTTGATTACTCTTGTACTCTAATGATGATGATCTTTCATGATAATGACTCAAAATGACTGGTTTGACATTGTTGATACTCATGTTTATTCATCTTGCTCAAAACTCATGTTTGATCTATTAAGATCCATGAAACCTAAGTTGGAAATCCCTAATCGAGTTATGATGTGTCTCTATAAGTTCTAATGAACCCATGATGTACTATGTTGCTTGATAATGATAATACATGATGTAGTTTGGGATATTGGAAACAATGTTGAAGGAAATGAGTACCTAGACTTAAAAGACACATCCACCCCCCATGATAATGATTAGTGAGACCTATTCTTGTTTATATTTATCCAAGTATACTTTATTGTAATGTGAGGATCTCTTTGATGGACTCTTTTCAAAGATCTAATCATGTTGTATAATGCTAGTACTCATATCAAGTTACGATTTATCCTCCTATTGACCAGACTAGTGGAATTGAAATTGCTTGTATGTATGAAATATATGATTATGGGATATATACACTTGTTTGAGATACTTTTTCCTATGACTACTATGTTTTGGTCTTGATAACATATGTTAAACAAACTTGAAAACATTGATAGATGTCCATTATACAACCTTGTGCACCTGCCTATATTCTCGGGGTAAGGGCACAAGGCTGGGTGTCCTACTTGATTTGTCATGTTAGGACAAACCATGTTGATACAAGGGTTAGATCTTGGCAATGACCTTGAGGTCCTTTATGAATAGGGTTAACTCTTGATGTTTAGTCTTATAGTCCCTCACGTTGAAAAAGGGTAGCTAATCTTGAGCACCCTCATGGACCCTTTCCTTTGAGAAGTTGGTCAAAGGCCTTATGATATTATTGGTATAATGGGAATGAACATAAAAAATGCTTGCATGTTAATAAGAATGTATTTAATAATGTTGTTGCTTTGTTCTTGTTGTCTACTTTATGCTTTTTCCAAGCAATATATGTTCTTAAACCTATGATTTTATATGTTTTCCAACGTGCTCAACACAGTTGTGCTGATGTGTACCCATTTTATGATTTTAGGAAATATGTACACTATGAATATCTAATGATGATCAAATGCTTCTGCACTTATGATAATCCGCTCATACTTTGATGATATATAATGACATGTAAATGGAATACACATTGTTGATATATGGGACCTAAGATCTTATGTCAAGTATTAGTTTAGTATTCTTTTATGCTCTCTTATCTCATACCTTAGTTTTTTTTTAATTCATGCATATTTTATGTGATCTATCCTATGGACGGACACTTGGGCCCTCTCTCCTTTGGCTTTTTAGCCATTAGGAGTGAGGATTTGGGTAACAAATGGTTCTGTGACAGATGGTATCAGAGCAATAACATATCCTCTATGTGTGTTTAATAACCCACTTACTCATTTGAACCTTGGGAAAACCTAAGTCCATAATGGTGAAGATGAGATGTCTAGGAAGGTCACTACATGGGGGGGGTGATGCACCTCCTATCTGCCTAGCTGCGGTGGCTTGGGTCTTCCTTGTATATCTACCTGGCCGAAGTGATTCCAAGACCAAATTAAGGATTTTTCCCTAAAGAGATTAGAGAGTCTTATATCATCTCATCTCTTCATTTAGGACTACCCTAAGCCACCCATTAGATGATGATTAGATAGCTTATCATCTCAACATGTTATCTCTTGTGATAATTAATCACGTGACCTCTTGATTATGGTTAGCATAAATAGAAACTAAAATTTGAATGAATTGTTAAAATTTGATTAAGTTGATTATGATTCCATGATCTGAACTTAATTTGAAAACTTGATTATGATTTAAGAAAGTACTCTTGATGTAAAGTACTCATGTTTCACATCTCAGATCATGCAAACTCCATTTTACCAAATATGACCTATGTGCTTCCTATGTTTGAGGTAAATGTTAACGATCCTTAATATGATGAAATAAGGATAACTCATGCACTATACCTCATTCTTTATGAGGTCCCTATTGATTAAGTCCATGTTGTCCCTATTATTAATTAAACCTCAAATGTGATTAAGCAAATCGACTTCTCCTATTATTATATGTATCATGATCATGCCTAGTAATGATTATGACTTTGAACTCTTAAAATCATGATAAAAGACTTTTATACAAGAGGCAAAATCCCATATTGATTATAATGCCTTATTGTTAAACTTGATTTTGAATAATATGACAAATATGAGATCTTGATCATACTCGATAATGCCTAAATTGTTGAAAGAGAATTTATTGACTTCTCTATTTTTTAGTTTACCCCCTTGCTCTTAATTATGAAGAGATGGCAATATGATTATTACCTCAAATATATGAAATCTCATATCATGGTTTTTGTATTATGATTAATGATCTCTGATCTCAAGACCTTGTGAAATACAAATTGATTAATGATGCTCTTCCTATTTTATAGACTTGATACTTCATGAATAATGAGGACAAATGTGCTACCTTAGGGTGGTAGTTTTTTTTCATAACTCCCCTAACCTAGGTCACATCCCTATTATTATTGCCTCTAAATTTTCATCTCATTGATTATTTAGAGTTTGGAAAGCTAACCCCTTTCACGCGATTTTAATCTCTTGACCTAAGTGTCTAATAGGTCAGATCTTATGATGATATTGAAACTCGATACAAAATCTCCATTTGATGATGATCTTGATATACGATTATGTTGACTATAGCTTGTCGTTAAGCTCCTAGAAAAACCTAGGTCTAGATCATTCATCAGCCTTGGATACCATGATAATGAAATTGATGTCGATATCATGAAATGTTGCTCGATTGTTGCTTGATTATTGATTATGGATAAATGATCCCATCTATTGTCTAATCAGGAATCTTGTACCCTAGCTTCAAGAATTTTGGACCTATTGACTTTTGTTGTCCAAAATCATAACTCTCGATATGGATTTACAAAATCTTAACTACCGATTATTCATCTCAATATTTATTTGACTCCTATGATCACCCTAATTGGATCTTGATATCATCCTCGATTTATGATTTATGACTTTCATGTTCCCGAATCTCGAAAACCTTGAAATGATGATCATGTTTATTTTCTCTATGTATGAATTAGGGATGATCTCTCATGTGGGTTAGGGTGGGACCTTCCATTGATTTTGATATGAAATCATGATATTGAAATATGGTGTTTGTCTCAAAATGTTGAAATACAATATCTCAATTAAGGATGTATAACCCCACCTAGGGCCAATGAAGAAGCTAACCCTAAACGTTGGGATTGAAAGTCATGCTTTACTCTTGAATCAACACCATGTTCATTTGACCTATATTGGTGATCTCTCCAAATTTATGATCTTTTGTATCAGAGTCGCGCAGTGGAAGCATGGCTATGTTTGGAGTTTGATATTTGGTTTCTTGATATTGGAATGATGTTTATGATTGAATAATGATGATATTATACATGGAGTTTCATGATGTATATGATATGGAATATCAAGTACCAATGTCTCTTGAGGATTTGCTTTAATTTTGGGGACAAAATTCCTTTTAAGGTGGGAAGGATGTAACATCCTGGATTTTCACTCTCATCCAACTATGCTCACATTAACTTGTGATGCAATCCATTTGATCAATGACCTACTTAATCATCAATTGCATGTTTTGGATCCACTTGTTGCTCAATTGATGAGTTATGATGATTTAGTGCAATTGTGAACTCGATTATGAAATGTTGAGTGACTTATTTGACTTTGAGGATGGATTTGAAATTTTGAGACCGATAAATGTGATTATATTGATCTTAAACCTTATCCATTGAATATAGGATGAAATTTTGGATCCAATGGTGAATATTTCACCCAATTTGAGGTATCGAGGTGAAAGTTATGGCAATTTGATTTTGCCCCTTTTCTAGCCCTTTTACACCTTAGTTTGCTCTTTTTCTCCCTTTGCTTTCTTGGGCCTCGACCTTTCTCCTCTAACCTGGTCCCAGACCACGTGGCTTGCCAAGGTATAGTTGTCCCTCGTGAGGCAGGGAGCCCTCCCTAGCCACCCGATCGTGTGCCATGGATTGAGGCATGATTGAATGGTTGGGGAGTTGTCCCCAACCTTGAGCCAAAAGTCAAGAATCTAGTAGCTCTAGCCATGTCTGTGAGCTCACGATTCTTTTATTTTCCTCCCCACACCCCTACAACCTTTCCCCTACCTCCTTTCTAGCAAAATGGGTTGTATTAGGGGTATGTCACCCCCACCATCCATGGTCGGCCACAATGTCACGACCATGGCGGTTTGAGTGCTCCACAAGACCTACAGGTGTGTTTATAAGTGCTTTGAGTCCATCTTTTCTTGAAATTTGTTTTTCCCCTTCATACATGCTCGATCATGCCCCACATAACCCTCCCTCTCTCTCCTTCTCCTTCCCTTGGCCTTCATACGCCGCCGTGCTGGTCTTTTGTAGGTTTGTCCCCTAGTTGATTTCCAACCGACTTGAATGGCCTAATGTATTCCCACATCATCGAGGAGCACGACTGGCATGCCCTATGACTATGCCTCTCCATCTTTCTCCTTGCCTTTTATTCGACAAGAAGCTATACCTTGCACCGCCATGAAGAACGCCCTCTCGTGTGGGGTTGAGCTTGGCAGGAGCATGGTGGGCTTGGCGTCCTGCTAACGCCCTGCGATCGATGAGCCGCGGTGGGCAAGGGCGGCAGCTGGGCCACTAACCATGGGCCTCTCTTCCTCCCCTAGACAATAGTCACTCGACTTGTATCTGATCAACCACGTTCCTTTTGATTTGCACGGTCCTTCTCGAACACCGATCAGAGGGTGCCATGTCACCTATCCCAAAAGGTATACACCTCTCTATCATGTAAATAAGCTATATCTTGCAAAAATCGTATTAAATCACTTGTAGGTCAAAATAATACATATTATATATGAAAATTAATTTACTTAATGAGAGATACCAATAAAATTGTGTTTGAGAGTCTAACTCCTTTAATTGATCCTGTTATGTTGAAAATGGAATCAAATACATCTCTTTTACATGATTAATGGTGATTAATGCCCAACCTTGATCATATCTTGGCCCCACTTATTTTTTATGAACCTGATCATATCTTGGCCCCACTTATATTTGATGACCCTGATCAGTTACATATGCTATCTTGTAAAGTTGAAATCTAACTTGATCATTCTGAGCCCTTTGAATGCCTCTAGTTCATGATATGGACCATGAAATGTGTAGCATTTGAACTCTAATGCTAATGATCTTTATCTTGATGCTCAACTTGATTATAGGAACTCCAAATTGTTATGTTTGATCTAGATCAGTAACTTAACATGCCTTTATCACATAAATGACCCATGGATCACTCTTGTTCACTATAATGACTAAGTGACCTAAACATGAAATTGAAATGTGACCTAATGTGCATGTTGCTATATTGAGATCTAACCTTGTATAAATGTCACCCTAATGGCCACCCATTCTATTTAATGTACTCAAATCAGCAACATGTTTATCTTTGTTACTCTTAATCTATCTTGATTACTCTTATACTCTAATGATGACGATCTTGCATGATAATGACTCAAAATGACTAGTTTGACAATGTTGATACTCATGTTTATTTATCTTGTTGAAAACTCATGTTTGATATATTACGATCCATGAAACCTATGTTTTAAATCCATTCTCTAGTTATTATGTGTATCTATAAGTTCTAATGAACCCATGATGTACTATGTTTCTTGATAATGATACTGTATGGTGTAGTTTGGGATATTGGAAACAATGTTGAAGGAAGTGAGTACCTAGACTTAAGTGACACATTCACCACCCATGTAAATGATTAGTGAGACCTATTATTGTTGATATTGATCCAAGTATACATGCTTGTAATGTCAGGATCTCTTTGATGGACTCTTTTCAAAGATCTAATCACGTTGTATAATGCTAGTGCGCGTATCAAGGTACGCTTTATCCTCCTATTGGCTAGACTAGTGGTATTGGAATTGTTTTTATGTATGAAATATAAGATGCTTGGCTATATACACTTGTTTGAGCTATTGTTCCCTATGACTACTATGTTTTGGTCTTGATTACATATGTAAAAAAAACTTGAAAACATAAGGATAGATGTCCAATATACAACCTTGTACACCTGCCTATATTCTCGAGGTAAGGGCACAAGGTTGGGCTCCTACATGAGTTATCATGTTAGGAAAAAACATGTTGATACAAGGGTTGGCTCTTGGCAATGACCTTGAGGTCCCTTACAAATAGGGTTAACTCTTAACATTTACTCTTGTAGTCCCTCACATTGAAATAGGGTAGCTAATCTTGAGCACCCTCATGGACCCCTTCCTATGAGAAGCTAGCCAAAGGCATTATGATATTGTTGGTATAATGGAAATGAACATAAAACACACTTGCATGTTAATAAGAGTGTCTTTAATCATGTTTTTTCTTTTTTCTTATTAACTACTTTATGCTTTTGCCAAGCAATATATGTTCTTAAACCTATGATTTTATATGTTTGAGAATGTACTCAAAATAGTTGTGCTGATGTGTAACCATTTTATGATCTTAGGTAACATGTACACTATGAATATCTAATGATGGTCAAATGCTTCCTCACTTATGATAATCTTCTTGTACTCTGATGATAGATAATGACATGCAAATGGAATACACATAGTTGATATATGGGACCGAAGATCTTATGTTAGGTATTAGTTTAGCATTCTTTTATGCTTTCTTGTCTCATAACTTAGTTTTTGTTTGTGGTTTTATTCATGCATATGTTATGTGATCTATCCTATGGATGGACACTTGGGTCCTCTCACCTTTGGCTTTCTAGCCATTAGGAATGAAGATTTGGGTAAAAAATGGTTCCATGACAGATGGTATTAGAGCAATCACATATCCTCTATGAGTGTTTAATAACCCACTCACCGATTTGAAAATTGGGAAAACCTAAGTCCATAATGGCAAAGCTGAGATGTCTAGGCAGGTCATTACATGGGGGATGATGCACCTCCTATTTACCTGGCTATGGTGGCTGGGGTCTCCCTTGTATATCTACCTGGCTAAAGTGGATCCAAGACCGGATTAAGGATTTTTCCCTGAAGAGCTTAGAGAGTCTTCTATCATCTCATCTCTTCATTAAGGGCTACCCTAAGCCACCCATTAGATGATGATTAGATAGCTTTTCATCTCATCATGTGATCTCTCATGACAATTAATCACGTGATCTATCAATTATGGGCAGCTTAAGTATGGGGAAACTAAAATTTGAATGAATTGGTAAAATTTGATTAAGTTGATCATGATTCCATGATCTGACCTTAATTTGAAAACTCAATAATGATTAAATAAAGTACTCTTGAAGTTAAGTACTCATGTGTAACATCTCAAATCATGCAAACTCAATTATACCAAATATGACCTATGTGCTTCCTATGTTTGAGGTAAATGTTAACAATCCTTAATATGATGAAATAAGGAGAAATGATGCATTATACCTTATTGTTTATGAGGTCCCTATTGATTAAGTTCATGTTGTCCCTATATTTAATTAAACCTCAAACATGATCAAGCAAACTGACTTCCCCTATTATGATATGTATCATGATCATGCCTTTGTAATGACTATGACTTTAGAGTCTCAAAATAATGATAAAAGACTTTAATATTAGAGTAAAAATCCCCTATTGATTATAATGTTTCGTTGTTAAACTCAATTTTGAATAATATGACAAATATGAGATCTCGATCATACTTGATAATGCCCAAGTTGTTGAAAGAGCCTATATTGACTTCTCTATTTTCTAGTTTACCCCCTTGTTCTTGATTATGAAGAGAAGGGAACAAGATTATTACCTCAAATATATGGAATCTCATATCATGGTTTCTGTATTATGATTAATGATCTTTGATCTCATGACCTTGTGAAATACAAATCGGTTAATGATGCTCTTCCTATTTGATACACTTGATACATCATGACTAATGAGGACAAATGTGGTAGCTTAGGGTGGTAGTTTGTTTCATAACTCCACTAACCTAGGTCACATCCCTATTATTATTGCCTCTAAATTTTCATCTTATTGATTATTTAGTGTTTGGAAAGGTAACCCCTTTCACACAATTTTGATCTCTTAATATAAGTGTCTAACATGTCAGACCTTATGATGATATTAAAACTCAATACATAATCTCAATTTGATGATGATCTTGATATATGATTATGTTGACTATAGCTTGTGGTTAAGTTCCTAGAAAGGCCTAGGTCTAGATCATTCATTAGACTTGAATACCATGATAATGAAATTGATGTCGATATCATGAAATGTTGCTCGATTGATGCTAGATTTTTGCTCGATTGTTGATTATGGATGAATGATCCCACCTATTGTCTAATCAGGGATCTTGTACTCTAGATTTGAGAATTTTGGACCTATTGACTTTTTTTGTCCAAAATCATGACTCTCAATATTGATTTGCAAAATCGAAATTGTTGATTATTCATCTCGATATTGATTTGACTCCTATGATCACCCTATTTGGATCTTGAGATCATCCTCGATTTATGACTGATGAATTTCATGTTCCCAAATTTCAAAAACTTTGAAATGATGATCATGTTGATTTTCTCGATTCATGACTTAGGGATGATCTCTCATGTGGGCTAGGGTGGGACCTTCCATTGATTTTGATATGAAATAACAATATTGAAATATGATGTTTGTCTTGAAATGTTGAAATACAAAATCTCAATCAAGGATGTATAACCCCACCTAGGGCCAATGAAGAATCTAACCCTAAACATTGGGATTGAAAGTCATGCTTTACTCTTGAATCAAAGCACCTTGTTCGTTTGACCTAAATTGGTGACCTCTCCAAATTTGTGATCTTTTGATGATCTTTTGTATCAGAGTGGCACAGTGAACGTGTGGCTATGTTTGAAGTTTTATATTTGGTTTATTGATATTGGAATGATGTTGATGATTTAAGAATGATGATATTATACATGGAGTTTTATGATGTGTATGATATTGGAATAGGAGGTCCCAATGTCTCTTACAGATTTGCTTTAATTTTGGGGACAAAATTCCTTTTATGGTGGGGAGGATGTACAAATTAGATTTTCTCTTTCCTCCAACTATTCTCATGTCAACTCGTAATGCACTCCATTTGATCAATGACCTCCCTAATCATCAATTACATGTTTTGGAGCCACTTGTTTCTCAATTGATGAGTTATGATGATTTAGTCCAATTGTGAACTTGATTATGAATTATTGAGTGACTTATTTGACTTTGAGGATGGATTTGAATATTTAAGACAGCTAAACAAGATTATATTGATCGAAAATCTTATCCAGTGGATAGAGGATGCAATTTTGGATCCAATTGTGAAGATTTCACCCAATTTGAGGTATCGAGGTGAAAGTTATGATAGTTTGATTTTGCCCCTTTTTCGAGCCCTTTTACACCTTGTTTTTGCTCTTTTTCTCCCTTTGATTTCTTGGGCCTCGGCCTTTCTCCTCCAACCTGGTCCCAACCCACGTGTCTTGACAAGGTAGAGTTGGCCCTCCCTGACCACCTGATCGTGTGCCACAGATTGAGGCATGATTGAACAGTTGGGGAGTTGTCCCCAACCTTAAGCCAAAAGTCAAGAAGCTAGTAGCTCTAGACATGTCCATGAACCCATGATTCTTGACCTTATTTGCTCCTAAAGTCATCATAAAGTGCCTCCCCACACCCCTACGACCTCGTCCCTACCTCCTTTCTAGTGAAATGGGTTGTATTAGGGGTGTGGCACCCCCCACCAGCCATGGTCAGTAGCAAGGTCACGACCATGGTGGATTGAGTGGTCCACAAGACCTACAGGCATGTTTATAAGTGCTTTGAGTCTCTCTATGCTCAACCTTTGTTATCCCCTTCATACACACTCGATCAATCCCCATAGAACCCTCCCTCACTCTCCTTCTCCTTCCCTCAGCCTGTCAGTGTTGTCATGCTTGTATTTTGGGGGTTTGTCCCCTGGTTGATCTCAATCTGACTTGAATGGCATGATGCCTTCTAACAGCATTGAGGAGCACGACCAACATGTACTCTGACTGCACCTCTCCCTCTTTCTCATTCTTGCCTATTCTCCAGTGAAAAGCTCTTCCCTACACCGCCATGAAGATCACCCTCACGTGCAGGGTCGAGCATGATGGGAGTATGGTGGGCTTGGCGTGCATCTACTGTGGGCTAACACCTTGCTATCAGTGAGCTGCGATGCGTAGGGGTGCCAGCTAGGCCAGAAATTGTAGGCCTCTCTTCCTCACCTAGCCAATAGGTTATCAACACATATCCAATAAATCACATTCCTTTTGACTTGCGTGGACCCGCTCGAACACCCAATCAGAGGGCGCCACGTCGCCTATCCCAAAGGGTATACACCTCTTTCTCATGTAAATAAGCTATATCTTGCAAAAATTATATTAAATGACTCACATATCAAACTGATAAATATTATAAATGAAAATTAATCTAGTCAACAAGATCTACCTAATGAACCTTGTTTCAATGTCTAATTCCGTTTTAGCTCCTGTTATGTTGCAAATAGAATCAAATACATCTCTTTTACATGATTAATGGCTATTAATGCCCAGCCTTTATCATGTCTTGGATCCACTTATTTTGATGTCCCTGATTATTTACATATGCTACCTTGTACTATTGTAATCGAACTTGATCATGCTTAGCCCTTTGAATGTCTATAGTTCATGATATGGACCATGAAATATGTATCATTTGAACTCTAATGCTAATAATATTTATCTTGATGCTCAACTCGATTATAGGAACTCCAAATTGTTATGTTTGATCTAGATCAGTAACTTAACATGCCTTTATCACCTAAATGACTCATGGATCACTCTTGTTCACTATAATGACTAAGTGACCCAATACATGACATTGAAATGTGACCTAATGTGCATGTTGCTATATTGAGATCTAACCTTGTATAAATGCCACCCTAATGGTCACCCATGCTATTTACTCAAATCAACAACATGTTTATCTTTGTTACACTTAATCTATCTTGATTTCTCTTGTACTCTAACGATGATAATCTTGCAGGATAATGACTCAAAATGATTAGTTCGACAATGTTGATACTCATGTTTATTTATCTTACTCAAAACTCATGTTTGATCTATTAAGATCCATGTAACCTAAGTTGGAGATCCGTGATCTAGTTATGATGTGTCTCTATAAGTTCTAGTGAACCCATGATGTACTATGCTTCTTGATAATGATAATGCATGATGTAGTTTGGGATATTGGAAACAATGTTGAAAGAAATGAGTACCTAGACTTAAGTGACACATCCACCCCCATGATAATGATTAGTGAGACCTATTCTTGTTGGTATTGATCCAAGTATACTTTCTTGTAATGTCATGATCTCTTTGATGGACTCTTTTCAAAGATCTAATCACGTTGTATAATGCTAGTGCTCCTACCAAGGTACGCTTTATCCTCCTATTGGCCAGACTAGTAGTATTGAAATTGCTTCTATGTATGAAATATAAGATGCTTGGCCATATACACTTGTTTGATATATTGTTCCCTATGACTTCTATATTTTGATCTTGATTACATATGTTAAACAAACTTGAAAACATAATGATAGATGTCCATTATACAACCTTGTGCACTTGCCTATATTCTCGAGGTAAGGGCACAAGGCTGGGTGTCCTACTTGAGTTGTCATGTTAGGAAAAATCATGTTGAAACAAGGGTTAGCTCTTGGCAATGACCTTGAGGTCCCTTACGAATAGGGTTAACTTTTGACGTTTAGTCTTGTAGTCCCTCTCATTGAAATAGGGTAGTTAATCTTGAGCACCCTCATGGACCCCTTCCTTTGAGAAGCTGGTTAAAGGCCTTATGAATTTGTTGGTATAATGGAAATGAATATAAAACACACTTGCATGTTAATAAGAGTGGCTTTAATCATGTTGTTTCTTTGTTCTTGTTATCTACTTTATACTTTTTCCAAGCAATATATATTCTTAAACCTGCAATTTTATATGTTTGCCAACGTACTCAACACAGTTGTGCTAATGTGTACCCATTTTATGATTTTAGGTAACAGATACACTCTGAATATCTAATGATTATCAAAAGCTTCCACACTTATGATAATCTTCTCGTACTCTAATGATATATAATGACATGCAAATGGAATACACATGGTTGATATATGTGACCTAAGATCTTATGTCACGTATTAGTTTAGCATTCTTTTATGCTTTCTTGTCTCATACCTTAGTTGTTGTGTGTGGTTTTATTCATTCATATGTTATGTGATCTATCATATGGATGAATGCTCGGGTCCTCTCGTATTTGGCTTTCTAGCCATTAGGAGTGAGGATTTGGGTAACAAATGGTTCTGTGATAGAAGTATTATTTGTTGGACTCATCTTCTACCTTGCTATATCCTTCTAACAACATAACACTAGAACTAGTCAATCGAAGGGTTAACTCCGACCCCTGATGTTTTAGACGCCTAAAAGACGGCTTCATTGGCTTTCTTAGTCATAGGAAAACTCATCAAGTCCCTTGTCTCTTCCGCTGACAGTCAAGGACTAGATTGGTTTTGGGGGTCAGGAAAAGGACCTTGATACTTGTTGACATTTCCCTCCGTGTCCAAGGGCTAGGTTGATTGGAATCTGCAAGTAGTCTTGATTGCATCTATCTTCCCTAGTCAGTGCGATTAATGGGTTTTGGGGCCTTATATAGGCAAGAATGGAGAGTAGGGGTGCCTATTGGTTCCACTGGGGTACAACCCCGGTGAGGATTTGAGGAAAACTTGCATACACACGAAAATCATAGAAGGAAGGGATGTGTTGGTTTGTACGGACCTATGGAAGACTATGGAAGATGTTTTAGAGTTTAATGGGGTTTGGGGATAGAGAAGGAAAACAAAGGAGGAAGGAGTTACTATTTTTTAGTTTCCTTCTTGGGCTGGATGTAGGGATGATTGGATGTCCATTTTGGATCTAATGGCTCTAGATCATATGATGATATTGAGGCTAAGATATCGGGTCTAATAAATGTGACAAATCACATTAATTTATCCATTAACCATTCACTTTAGGGAAATATCACAAAATCCATAACTCTCTCATTTCTCCTCCAATTAAGCTTAACTTTTGAAGGAACGTTTTTAACAATTAAACCTCAGTGTGGGCAAGATTTCATTGAAAAAGATATTTCTATATGCCCCTTTTCACTCTCTCTTCAAAAAGGTGTATAATTTATTTATTTGAAGTAGATCTCTTTATCTTTATGAATTTCTATAGGCTACTACAAACATCATTTTCTATGAAAATTGGAGTGAAAATCATTAAAGTCATTTCCAACCTTTATATATGTTGTGAGATTTATTGGGATAAGTTTTACGCATGAAACTTGCTTTCTTGGGTAAATTGTTAATTTAGTTATCCACTCCACATGGAGAATTTTTTCTCTCAAATTCTAGAATTCTCTTCTTTTCATTTTTATTTTCATGTATCCCAAAAAGTAAACTGAGATAACACTATTTGATGTATTAAGCATTGTTTTGTCATTATGCTTACATAATTACCCCATTAATTATCTAAGCCACTACATATTATATTTTCCTTTGGAAATTTGTCAAATATTCCATAATACCATTTTTTGACCAACCATAAAGCCATTATCTTTTAGTTATACATGAGTTTCTTTCATTTCTTTAATTTTTACCACAAGGACATATTTGCAAATAAAATAGTCTCATGGGCCTCACTTGGGGCATGGGTTGCACCCATGTCACAAAGTGTTCACCTCTATTATACTCTCAAGTGTAATTTGAGAATTTTCTTATTTTATCAAGTGTTGTATTTATCTATTTCAAATTTACAAAAATTGAGGATATAACATAATATCTTTCCAACGTCGTATCTAGGATTCAATAATGACTAATTATATTCTAATTCTAGGTTTCAATGTCTCTATGCCTAAGATTCAATCAACACATAAGATGTGTATATAATATATAGAACATGCATTAAACAGTTAATAAAAAATCTAATAGTTCAAACAAGAAGTAGTTCGTAGTGCAAGATTACACATACAAGAAGTGGGGCTAATCATCTAGCCCCAGTAAGATGAAATACTCTATACATATGCAAAATACAAGATAAAAGAGAGAAGAATAAGCTAATGAGAAGGTAGTGATGTAGAAGAGAAGCTCCATGGTGTGAGAAATCACCCTCCAAATGACACTTGCAATCTCTACATCCTCTAGCAGAGCACTTCTCTACCTCATGTCGATGACTTTCATCTCGCATGCCTTATTTTTGATAGAGATGCAACACTACGAGCCATTCGTAGAAGTGGTATAGTTTTAAGTTATGTATGTCATGCAACCCCTATTCCACATAATGGATGTAGACTCCCTAAAAAAATGCATGTATAAAAATAAGAGTTAAAAGGATTTTAAGAGAAATAAATGATTTACCAATCATATCATAATATATTAGTATGGTTCAAGGGAAGTAGCTAAATCCACTCGAACATGATAGGGATCTAGATGGATGTTATATATAATTGTATCTCTTTTTGAATGTCCCTTTAGTGCTTTAATAGCATGCACCAAGCTTTGAATTTGATCTAACATAATCCAATGTGAGCAATTTTTTGTAATGTGTAAATCTGGTTTAAAAGTCGATACCATCGACCACACTGTCGATGGTAGCGACGTGGGTACAGGGAAGCGGTTGTAGAAAATTTTTTGAACAGCCTCATTGATGGTATCGACATACCATCAGCGACATCGAGAAAAACAGAGAGCGCCAGGTCAATAGTATCAACCAGGAAGTCGATTCTTACGAGATCCCTGAAGATTTTCAGAGAAATTTATCTCAGTGAAGTCGATACCATCGACGGGAAAGTCGATGGTATCGATGGGGCAGTCGATAGTATCGACCCGGCAGTAGTAACGAAGCGTCACCAGGGACTCATGAAGATAAAGGACACATAAAGTGTCGATACCATCGACTCCCTGTCGATGGTATCGACGTGACACATCACTGATCCACGAGAAGATATCAACGGAGCCCGTCAATTCCAAAAGTCGATCTGTGATATGCCGTCTTATTCATCTTCCTACTAGGAACACGATTTAGAAGAATTATTCATCTTCCTACTAGGAACACGATTCTAAAGAAAACAAAATGATAAAATATTCCCCTTCAAGTTGTTGGGTGCTCTTGATTGAATTAAAAAGTTTTCATCATCTCTTTTAGAGTTCTATTTTATTATTCAGAAGTCTCATTTGATTGAGGTGAATATGAAGGAATGTATTCATGTATAATACCATGGGTTGCACAAAAAACATTAAATGGAGAACAATTATATTCACCACCCCTATTTGAGCGAAGGCATTTTATTTTCCTATTAAGTTGATTTTCTACTTTTTTTATATCTAACAAACATCTCAAAAGCTTCATCTTTTGTATGTAACAAGTATAATTTTGTATAGGACGAGAAATCATCTACAAATATGATACATAATATGTTCTGAAATCTACACAAATTTCCTTTTAAATCTATAAGATTTGTGTGAACTAAATCTAGAAAATCAGAATCTCTATGTAAACTTTGTGGACACGATTTCTCTCTAGATTTAGTTTCTGCACATACTTGACATTTTTCGTCTAAATCAACAATATTATGTTTATCACTTAGTAATACAAGATTTCATACATTGTATCAATTTAAAATTAACAAGTTTGTTGTGTCACATATCAAAGGAGTCAACAATATAAGCACAAGAGGAAATTTCATTAGCAGAAGAGTTTGGTACATTCACATGAAAAATCCATTTGAACAATACCCCATACACAGGTATTCCCCTGTATTAGAAAGAATGATCTTGTTTTATTCAAAACCACGTTAACCCCAAACTTAACAAGTTGAGATACGAATATCAAATCGATCCTAATGTTTGGAACATACATCATATCTTTGATCAATAAGATTTTTCCAGAAGTCATCTTGATCATGACGTTTTCCTTTCCGGTCACAGGAGAAGCACTAGAGATTCCCATAAAAAATTGATCCTCATCCTTACGTACTTTTGAGTAGGTCATGAAGGAATCTCTATTGTCACTAATGTGGAGACTAGCCTCGGAGTCTATGATCCAATCATGATGTTGAACTGATCCAATGCTAATCAGTTTGATGAATGCCACAAACACATTTTTGATCACAAGGTTGGTTATTGGTTGCATAAAACTCTGGATCGCTTGTTTCTTCCTATGCGCTTGCATTTAGAAGAGGTGTGACCTGATTTATCACAAATATAATAAAAAACATTCTTTTTCTTAATGTCTTTGTTTTATTTGTTTGGATTGTTATTTCCATTTCCTTTCTTATTCTTCTAGTGATTTTTAGATTTATTAAAAGAATTATTATTTTCTTTAACTTCATTGTTAACAAAGTTACCAACACATGAAAACTCTTTGTTCAATGCAGATGTTTTTCTAGTATGATTTTGATCTTCAACATGGATATGTATTATTACATCATCCAATGACATTGTCTTTCTTTTGTGCTTTAAATTGTTCTTGTAATGCTTCCAAGAACTAGGTAAATTTTAATTCAACACCCAGCATTGAAAGACATTGGTTTTTTCATTTTTCAAGTCATCAAGTAATATATAAAAATCATGAATTGGAGTTGTTATTTCTTTATATTTATTCATACAAAATTCAAAAAAAAATCACAATAGTACATCTTTGGGTAGAAGCCTCTTCCTTAATGTATTTTTTGTTGAGGGTTTCTCAAATTTTGTTTGAAACTTCAATTGGGAATTATGAGTCGAACAATTGGTTAGATATTTTACTTAGAATAACATGACGAAGAGTACAATTTTCCTCTTCCCAATCAAAGGAATCATTTTCGGGCATTGGTTCAGATAAAAAAATGCTACATTTGAAACTTCCATAGAAGTAAAAACCTTTACTAGCCAACGTCGATAGTGCAATCCACTAAGAAGTTTGATTTTTATAATATCAGGAAAAGGAATTTACAAAAAGTTGAAACAATAATATTTTGATTGTTAGTATTGGACAATATCAAAGGTGTAGATGGGGATTCAAAATCTTTTGTATTCGGGTCCATCAATTTAAACAATACTCTTAATATTGTTGCATGTATTGGGTAGAGGAAGCAAGAAATTTAGAAGCAAAATGATGTTATTGACTCATTGAGGCGTGTAGAATGTACTATCCTTAAAAGTATTTCTGCCCTAATTGAAGACAAATGTCAGTGCAGTAGTGTTGTGAAAATACACAACAATAGTTGGAGCAGTTAAGCAAGCATAGGCAATTCACAACATATGAGTGAATGATACTTGATTGTTCTTCCAATGATCACACACACACAGTAGAAAATAATAGACTATTGCAGCAGGAAAATTGAGAAGAAAAGAGAGCAATAGAGTCCATTTTTCAGATGCTTGAAAGGCTTGTCAACGCCTTTATTTAATAGGAGTATACTGCAGATGAAATGTTGCGAGCAATTTCCAAGCAAACAAGTTATAACTTTAGTCTTGAAGAGAGCAATAGATGCTAAAAATTTGTTATGTGGGAAAAGTAGAAAAAGTACACTAGGGCCACACCCATGCAAATAGCCCTGGAAGGTGTGATTTGCACACTCCCTGCATGCAGGAAGTGACAGACCAACTTAATCCTAGTTGGGCTTCCCCATCATGAGTGTGAATAGCCCAATTTCTCTTTTATTTCTCAAATATTTGATGGATAGGAATCCATATATAACTAGGAGGGAAGTTTCTAAGACAAAGAACGTGGGACAAAAGTTTCTAATCCAAAATTACATCTATTTCCCTGATATCTTTCATGTCAAAATTAGAATCCAAAAAACCTTTTATACTATTTATGATGTCAACATTAGTGCCAAAAATAAGCATGTCATCCAGATAAAGACATATAATAATGCAATGTTGGATATTAAATTAAGAATATATACATTTGTCTCCTTCATTAATATGGAACCCATATGATACAACAACCTTATTAAAATCTCATGCCATTGCTTAGGGGGTTGTTTCAAGCCATAGAGAGACTTGATTAATGTGCATACCATATGTTCTTTTCCCAGAACAATATAACCTTCAGGTTGATCCATAATAATTTCATCAACTGAATCTCCATTTGAGGAAGTAGTTTTAACATCCATTTGATGTATAATTAATTTCTTAATAGATGTCAAAGCAATTAAAATTCCAATTGAAGGAATTCTAGTTTTTTTTTGTCAGTAAAAACTCGTGTTGCTATTTTTGTATTTTCTTTAGTGTATGCACAATGCATTCTACTCTCAACTGAGAGTAGAGGAGAATAAGAAAACTATACATCTACATACAATGGAATAAAGAATGATGCAACAGAAAGAACATCCTCTATAGAAACATCTGTAGCAAATTCTAAGAGACTAAAGGACATCCTTCACTTTAGAAAAGGGAACATGCCCCCACAAGCTGAACCATAGAGGGACTCCCTTGTCTATCATCGCCAGATCAAACTTCAAAGTAGCATGCATTTGAAATCATCCAGCAGAAAAAAAACCCAGAAGAGAGCTGAAAAACTCAACCATCACAGCTATAAAAGCCAGCTGTGAGAGGGGAGCAACAAACCCAAAAAGGAAAAAAAGGGAACTCATCCATCACAGGGCACCAAGGACTCAACCATCACTGCATACAATAGTGAGAGGGGAGAAAATGCCAACCAAAGAGACTAAGCTAAGCCCGAACTACAACCATCTCTTTGAAGGATCTTAAAACAGAAAACACAGGTATGGATCCCAGGATCAGGACACCTCAAACCACCAGGCCTCAAGAAATAAACCCATAAGCATCTATTAGAGAAAAAAGACCAAAGCACGAGTAACATCTAAACAGAAAGACTCTACCATCACAACTGTTAGAAAGAGAGTTGTGAGAGGGGAGCATCAAACCCATATAGAAACCGGAACTCGACCATCACATGGCTCAAGGTGACTCGACCATCACTGCATACAACAGAGAGAGGGGAGCAGAGCATCAACCAGAGACTAAACCATATCCAATCCAGAAAAGAAAAAGGGAACAAACACAACCTTTCTGAAGAAAACCCAGAACCCAAAACATCCAGGTACAAGATCCTTATATAGACAACAACATCCCGCCATCCTAAGATCACAACAAATAGATATCTCTTCAAAAAGACAAAGCATCTAGAACCACACCTCCAGCCTTCAGAAACAGCCTCCAGCTTTCATATGTCAACATCTCTAAGGCAGAGAACACCTCAACCCCACTAGCAAAGATTCAACAATCCAACCCTCATAGCTGAGACTTCCTCCACCTCTCAGGAGAACACTGAGTAAGAAAGCACAACATGAAAGCCACCAAAAAAGAAAAACTTAGCTTGATAAGATATCAAATTCAGATGTTATGTTTTGCCAAATAACATTGACACTACTGCTTGTACTATGATGTATCCGCCTATTTCTTTCGAGCCATACATGATAAGGAATAAGCATGCTTATAATTCTTGCCTTCTTATCTTTGAAATATAGAAAGTCATCCCAACCTTTGGGAATTGAAGCAATAACTCTGTTACCAACAACCATTTTCCAAAGGTTTTGAGTAAAAGGACATCGAAAACAAATGTGAAAAGTATTTTCATCGTCTCCATGATAGAGAAAACACACAGACACTACATAAATACCTTTCCTACCTAAATAGTCAGAAGTGCAAAGCTTATTCAACTTTGCTTTCCACATATGGACCAGACTATTAATATGGCTCTTACAGCCCCAAATCCAAATGAAATTGTCATCTTCAACTGCTTTCTATCTAACAACATTCCAAACATCTTTGAACTTGACCTCTTTTCTTCTGTTAAAGGTAATGTGATCATCTACTTCCAGAGAAATATGAATGCCAGTAACAATCTTTTCCAAAATAGGAGAGTTTCTGGATTTAGGGATATCCCATTTCCTATTAGTAATTATTGAGCTCAGATTTGAGTCAGAGAGTACACCTGCATTGATGAACATATCTTTGTTAATATAGTCAGAAAGAAATCTTTTGTTCACCTAAGGATCCAACCACGTCTTGAAGGAGTTTCCAGAACCTATATTAAAATCAATATGAACAAGGCCTTCATCTATGAATTTGAAGAGTTTGTTAAACATCCAAGAATAATTGGGGGATTGAGAAATACTCCACAAAGTACTTTTCTTTAGGTACTTTTCATTAATCCATTTTACCCATAAAGAATCTTTCTTACTCGCCACGTTCCACATATTAAGAACAGTGCAAGCCTTTTCCACCTCTTTACTCTTCCTTAAACACAGACCTTCCTCCTTTTTAGGAAGGGTAACCTTTTCCCATTTCACAAGGTGAATATTTCTTTTATCTTCATATTGCCCCCACAAGAAATCTCTACATATTTTATCTATTTCTTCTAGAGTAGATGTAGGAATGGGAAAGGCAAGAACCCAATAGATGTGCATAGAGGACATGGTAGATTTGACTAACTCCAATCTACCAGCAAATGAGAGACATCTTGCTTTCCATCCCTCCATTCTTTTCCTTACTCTGTCGATAAGGCCAACACAATGAATCCTTTTAAGTTTACTAGTGAACAAAGGAATAAATAAATATTTGGAGAGCTCCCAAACACCTTCCTTTACTTCTAAAGAATTAATAATAGAAACAGTGTTAGCACCCTTTCCACAATAAACAAAACTTTTGGAGAAGTTAATCAAACTAGATTTATGACCAAAATCATTCAGTAAAGACTTGACATTCGAAACATTTTGCTTTTCAGAATTAGTTAAAATCATCAAGTCGTGTGCAAAAATGATATATGAGCATTCAAAATTTTTAGAAGCTTGAATAGGATGAATCATCTTTGACTTAACTCTGATTTTCGTCATCTCAGAAAACCCCTGCATAGCTAAAACAAAAAGATACGGAGCTATGGGGTCACCTTGCCTAACCCCATTATTGGGAAATATAGGGCTAGACAGATCATCATAAACCAGGATTTGATATGATGTTGAATGAAAGATACAATCAATCCATTTGGAAAGAAACCCCATATTATACAAGACAAATAAAAGAAATTTCCAACCGATCGAGTCATATGCTTTAGTAATGTCAGCTTGTAAACAAATATTAGAATTATTAGCTTTCTTGAAGTTACTCAAGATTTCATTGGATAAAAGGATTGCATCTTTTATACTTCTTCCCTTGACAAAAGCACATTGATTCGAGTCAATAACAGTAGGTAGAACAAATTGAAGTCTATTTACCAAAATCTTCGCAATGATCTTGTAAAACACATTGCATAAAGCAATAGGTCTCTAGTTGGTTAACAAGGAAGAATCAGAACCTTTGGGCAAGAGAGAGATAAAGGTCTTTTTCGCCTCCCTAAGCATGCTACTATTATCAAAGAATTCACATACAGCAAGATAGACATCATCACCAATAGTAGGCCAAGCTTTTTTAAAGAAACACCCATTGAACCCATTCGGTCCAGGCACCTTATCTTCATTAAGATTCACAATGACATCCTCAATCTCTTTTCTGGTAACTTTCTGAGTAAGCATGATAGAGTGGGCTCTAGAAATACATGGACCAAACCACTCACCCTCCCAAAAACCTCCAACAGACTCTTTATAAAACAAATCAGAGAAAAATTCCACAATAGCATTCTTAATAATATATGAATCATAAGATCTTTCCCCAACTATCATGAGACTTCTAATTGATTTTCTATTTCTTCTAGTCCTTAAAGATGAATAGAAGAACTTAGAGTTTAAATTACCTTCATTCATTCTTTGGATCCTAGATTTTTGTCTTAAGAAGGATTCTTCCACAATAGAAGCCTCTTTAGCAAGCAGTCTGAGTCTTTTAGCCTCTTCTCTTTTATCAACATTCATAGGGTCTAAGTTAGCAGCTTTCTGGGCCTCAAGAGCCATAGCATTTTGCACATTCACTTTTTCAAAAATATCCCTAAATGATTTCTTATTCCAGACTCTTAATCTGCATTTAAGGTTTTCAAGCTTCCTGTACAATTTAAACATGGCATAACCTTCAACCTTAGTCATCCAAGCTTCCTTTAAGATATCATTAAACTCAGAATGGGATGCCCAACTGTTGATAAATCTGAAAGGAGAACTACACTTTTTAGGTTCACCAATAAACAAGTTGATTCTTCTATGATCTCTCACTGTATTAGAGAAAATTTCACCATGGAAAGATTGAAAGTGATTCTAAAAATCAGAATTGAAGAGGATTCTATCGATTCTAGAAATAATAAAATCATCTCCATCTTACCGATTGTCCCAGGTGAAAAGAGGCCCATTAAGTTCAAGATCAAATAACCCACAGTCCATGATACAGTCATTAAAGTCTCCCATAGATTTTTTTGTTGGAAGATGTAACCCAATTTTCTCCTCAAGTTTTCTCACAACATTAAAGTCTCCCATAAGCATCCAAGGGCCATTAGTAAGGCTATGGATTCTCTCAAGTTCCTTCCATAAATTAACTCTGTCATAGTCATCATTCTGACCATATATTGCAGAAAGAAAAAAATAATCATCACACTGAACATGAGCATGGACCATTTGATCATTTTTAGAAATTTTAGAAATGATACAAATTTCAAGTTTCCAAAGAATGATAACTCTTCCTAACACATGGGAATCAGAGTTAGCAACCCAGTTGAATCCACTAAATTTGTTTTGAAGATACTTCACCATTTTATTGGGCCTGAGTTTAGATTCATTAATGATTATGATATCACTCCTTGACCTCCTTAATTCCTCTTGGACACTCAGAGTTTTGTTGCTAATACCTTTGACATTCTAAGAGGTTATATGTAATGATGCATTCATTTTTCAACCTGGGTTGTTGGGCTGACAGCCTCAACTTTTTTTTAATAATCCCTAAGCCTCCAAACTTGCTAGACATGGGTGAAAATAGAGAGTTGGAAACTCTGTGATAGATGCCTACTTGCACTTTGCTTTGTCATTTCGGGGGAGACTTGGAACTCTTCTCTTGGCTTGCAATTTCTTTGGGCAGAACATTTTGACCCGAATTGGAATTAACAACAGGTGAAATATTGTTAAATATAGGAATTGGAGTGGATGGTACAAACCTTACCCCCTCCCCCTGTACATATTGAACACTCTTGGCCTTCATGACTGATCCAAATTATGTATTTTGGCCAGTTCATTAATGCGTACTGAAGGCCCATCTTGAATAACTTCACACTAACCAGTATTGTCAGTATGTTCCGACTCAGGAATAGTGTCGAGAACCTTGTTTTCTTCCTTTCTTGACACTATATTGTCTATATTTTTCTCCTTCCAAACCTTGGATATAGAATCTGGATGCTTTTCACAATTAGTGAACTGATTTAATATGGAGTGTGATGACCCTTGAACAAGAATAGGATCTAACAATATGCTTGACTGAATGCAAGCTTCAACACTAACATGTGAGATTCCTTCAATAATAATAGAGTCATTAGATTCATTCCTGAGAGAACCGTCATCATGTCCATAAAGGCCACATAAAGAACAACTATAAGGATACCATTCATATTCAACATCTATCATCTGATCAGAGCCTCCATTGCTTAGAGTAATCTTTTCGGGGAATTTGGACTCACAAGACATAAGAACTTGTATTCTGGCAAAATCTAACCTTCTGTAATTTTTAGTTTGAAAATCCATCCTCCACAGAGTACCCACTACTACAGAAACGGCCTTTGGCGTCGGTCTTTTAACCCCATTTGGCGTCGGTTTCCGACCGACGCCTATGTGGGCGCCGCTAAAGGTCGAACACTTCGGCGTCGGTTTTTTAACCGACGCCTATTTAACCTATAGGCGTCGGTCTTTTAGTAGATAACCGATGCCAAAAGGGTTCGCGCCACAGAAAACGGCGTCATCTAGGGCACTTTCTGCGTCGGTGATTTACTAAAAGACCGACGCCTATATTCCATGTAGCGTCGGTCTTTTAGTAGATAACTGACGCATAAAGTGTCCTAGATGATGCCGTTTTCTATGGCGCGAACCCTTTTGGCGTCGGTTATATACCAAAAGACCGACACCTGGTTGTTTAAATAGGCGTCGGTTCGATACAAATATCCGACGCCATTTCCAGGACTGCTTTGGCCACATTAGGCGTCAGTTATCTATACATAACCGACGCTGTAGGTCTTTGCTGACGGTTTTCTATAAATAACCGACGCCTATTTATATTTTTTTTTCATATCAGTTTGCAGGCCTACTGTGGCTGGTCAGCAGGATGAGAACCTGCAGTTCAGTTTTCTGAACTGCAGGTTTACGACATCCATTGATATCAGCCTACAAACAGGCCACAAACCTGCAAAAGTCACAAGGAAAATTTCACACAAGTACATACATTCAGACATCAATTCAATTCTCACATTCACACATATAGAAACATTCAAATAAATGTATTAACAGACAGAAATATTCATTTACAAAGTATCATTCATTATCACTATCAACATCCCAATTATATCTTACAGTTGCCACTGCTTGTATGGCTTTTGCCTATTCTTCTCTTACTTCATTTAATGCTTCCATCGTATATGGAGCATGTATATTTTTTAAGCGTTTACCTATAGTGTGGTCAGTTTTAAACACCTGCAAAGAGAATGATGTATATATATAAGTAATAATATAAAAATAAGATTGATATATTTCATACTAACTAATGAGACTATATATAATACCTCATGTATGCTATCGATGTCCAATGCGGCATGTTTGATAATCATCTGCATAAATCGCATCACATAGTATGCGCATGCCCAGCCATTGTCTTGTGTAGCACACTATAAATTGAAACATACAAAATAATACAACTAAGCACAATTCACATCAATGATATATACATTGGAGTCGGGGAGTCGGGAACTTACTTGTACGTTCTCCCAATTTATTGGCTGGTTCTTTTTCCTTGGGACCTTTCCTCCAGCCTTTTTGAATGCATCTAAGCCCCTACATGTTAATATAACACAGTAAATTGCATAAGTAAATAGTAATGTAATAAAAGATGTTAACGAATATAAAAATGAAATATTTCTCACCAGAATAATGGCATTCTCATTACGTGTCCAATTTTAGGGTTCAATGTACTCCCCGCAGGATCTAGATAATAAATAGTGAATGTCCCGGGGACAATAACTAGTAACTCCCAATGTCTACCGCTAGAGGTAAGAAGTTAACAATTAATAACTCAAAATGCAAAATAAAAATGGAATTTTCTTAAGTCCAAATTATAAATAAAGTAAACTTACTTGACATTGAATGGAGCTATTATTATCGTCTTCTTTTGCTGACCAAAAATTGTAAAAGCATCTATACAGTATTGTTGAACATTATCAGGGTCTTTAGCTACCAAACTAATCAATGATGGAATCAAAAATCCCAAATGATCAAATGCAAATTGTTTGCAATGATCTTCGACTAAGTAGCTGCAAAACATATAGGCGTATGCATTAATATATAAGAAACAAGATCACCAGATCTTACACAAGGTATATGGATGTATAAACAAGATCTCACCTTATCCATGTCTCTATCATTGATGTATTCAACCAATCATACATAAACAGCTCAATAATATCTTGTATAAATAAAGAGCTATCGTATGATTGACCTACATAATCTACATCTAAAGAAACTATTATAGGGCAATGTATATTATGTGCACGTAGCCAACATGCCATTCCCCTACAAGAAGGACCTAACGGGTATGTTAGGTCATTTGGAACCCAAGTTGGTAATGCGGGAAGTGGAGGTGGAGGCCTAGGTGCTCCTGGTGTCTTCTTTTTAACCTGTATATATAATTTCAGATCAGTTGACATCATATATACACATTAACAGTCTAAATCAATGTAAATTTATCTTACAATTTCAGTCGTGTAGACGACATCTGCTTTGGGCCACAATATGACCCCGCCTTCTGCCTCACCAAGTGTATCAATATCTGGGTGGGCATATGGCAACGCAACTTCCCTCCAATCGGGTAACACACGTAATGGGCCCACACGAACATAGCCCTGTGGCATTGGAGTCCCGTGAAACCTTTCCCCAGGAAGGGACGGGTAAGCTTGCGCCTCTGCAACAACATAGTCTTGTATTCTTAAGCGGCATGGCTTCAATGCCTACAAATTTACGTAAAGAATGTTATACATATATACATATAATCTTGAAAACATATCATCTTGAAAAGACTAGCTACAATGTCATAAACAATACTTACAGCAGACGTGCTAGGCGATGGGTCTCCAGGATTACTCGCAGTCTGTGCATCAGGAGAAGAGTGGGTCGTCATAGGCTGATTGGAAGCCTGAGATGCCTGCCACCACAACAATTCTTCCTTGACCTTCTCAGCAACTACATCGTTGACCTTCTTAGCAACTAAATCCTCAACTCTCTTATTCTCCTATACATGGATAAAAGAAACATTAGCTTCTTATTAATGAATTTCCTTTTGCAGTAACATTCTAAAAAAAGAATAGGTTACCTCTTCTTGAGAAAGTCCCACTCTGGGTTTGCGCTGGGATGGCCCAAAGAATGCTTTGATGCCAACACCAGCGCCGCCACCTCTAACACGTCCAGGATGCTCTGGGTTACCCAAAGAAACTTTCAACTCATCCCTTGTGCTCTGAGGGATGAACGTGCCTTGTTTCCTCTGCTCGTGCAGCTCCCGCTAATCACCATAAACATAAATTGGTAAGTTAACACCACAAATAATAAATATTCAAACGATTTCTCTAAGAGTTGTATTTTACCATTTTTGCAGCCGCCTCAGCAGTTACAAGCTTCTTTATTTCACCCTTCTTGTTTTGCCTGCCAGCTATCCAGATATCATGGCGAGGCATGGGTGTGGCAGACTCCTGAGTAGGAGCAGACTCCTGAGTAGCCGCAGACTCCGCCTGTAGTCTTTGGCGAACGCTTGCATAGCCTTTTGGACCCATAGTGTGGTCATGCACATTCAGTGCACGCCTTGCTTTTTGTGCGTCACTGAGGGCCTAGTTAGTATGCACATTAATGATTTGGTTAGTAGCACTAAATGTTAATCTTGAATAGGTGAATACAATGTATATTAATTAAATTGGGAGTGACGCCTAATACCTTGATTTCTTCAGATTTTCTTGAAGCAACAAAATTGTCCCAATCTTCTTTGTCCAAGAAGTTCCATTGTTCAAGGGCTGACTTCTTCTTCTTATCACCCTCTTTTATGTATTCTCTGTTCAGATTTGTCCTATAATTCCTAAGCATCTTTCCAGCGCGTTGCATCACATTTTTACGATGCAACTTCTCATCCAATGCAAACAGATTCTGTAAAATAGAAATGTTATTAACTAGTATCCAAAATAGAATTGCAAATAATAGAATTTGTAATCTACAAAATAGAATTGCAAATAATAATAACTCACGTATAAATCCTTCCATATCAAGTCTTTTTTCCCTTGAGGAACTTTATGCCAATTATCATACTTAACACCACAATGGCTCTGAGTGGTACACCCAAGATAGTTTACAAAATTATTGCGGTTCACTCCAATTGGATTTCCTCCATTATCAAACTCCACCACCAATTTGGATCCACTACCACTTAGCGCTAATAACTTCTTCAACAGAGTGATGCCCCTTTTCTTGTTAAGTGTTTGGTGCTGTGCATCAAGTTGCTCCAGTGCTTCAGTGGGTATAGGTGCATCAACCTAAAATTTGACAAAAATAAACACACTAAATTAGCCCAATATAGAAATATAGGATATATGACATAACTAGAAGATAATGAATTTTATAGAAATACAGGATATGTTTTTAGAACTTACATTAGTATCCTCGCCATGCTCGTCATGGACAGCATGCTCATCATGGACTTCATGCTCATCATGGACATCATGCTCATCATGGTCAGCCATCTGAAAATGTCATTTAAAAGGAAAACATTTAGCATTTGTATTAACTAGAAAAAGGCAGACATTTAGCATTTGTATTAACTAGAAAAAGGCAAACATTTAGCATTTGTATTAACTAGAAAAAGGCAAACATTTAGCATTTGTATTAACATACATGTCTCTAAAATTGTGATCTTTTATCAATTAACAATCCTTCATTGTGATCTCCGCGCACATATAAGTCATCATTAGCTTCAATATTTTATGGAGTGGGCAACCCAACTGAGAATGGACTGGAGTCATCATACTTATCATAGTACTCTTCTTCATCTATAGGATCTTCAATGAACTGTCTTTTACCATGAAGAACAACCGACCATTTATCATTTGCAGGATCATCGATATAGAATATTTTTTTCGCCTGTGATGCCAATATGAATGGTTCACCCTTCTCGCCAATCTTTTCAAAGTTCACCAAAGTGAAACCCAATTCATCCACTATAACTCCTTTGGTGTTATCAACCCAATTACATTTAAAGAGCGGAATTTTGAAATCTATGTAGTCAAACTCCCAAATGTCCTCAATGACACCGTAATATGACATTTTAGCTTCACGTGGACTCTTATCCTTTGCACTTGCAAAGTACATAGTCGACGCTTGAAGAGTGACCCCACTATTTTGGACGACACTCTTATCATCTTGGCGCTTTGTGTAATATGTGAATCCATTAATGTCAAACCCTTCATAAGACATAACATTCAGTTTTGGTTTAAAGGCGAGGCATTTGATAGTTTCTGTAATATCATTTGGTGTTTGAGATAGTTGATGTAAGACTTTATCTTCAAACCACTTAGTAAAAGTCTTATTATGCTCTCTAGCAAGCCACATTGAACTTGCTCGAGGATGTTGTCTCTTTATGAAATTGGTATGTTCCTCGATATAAACACTCACTTCGTCCATATTGTGTAAAATATACAAGTGAGCTTGTTCCAACTGCTCACGGCTGATTACTTTCACCCGTGATCCCAAAATTCCTTTGCCCTCCTCAATATTCTTGTCATTATCAGGAGTGTCATTACCACTGAGAAAGTCATTGCAAAAATCCATAACCTCTCTCGCCACATAACCTTCAATAATACTCCCTTCAGGCCGATAACGGTTTCAAACATCACCTTTAAAAATGCTCATGTATCGTTCAAAGGGATACATCCAATGCAAGAAAACTGGTTCCAACATTTTCACTTCCCTAGTCAAGTGGACAACAAGATGTACCATGATATCAAAGAACGAAGGAGGGAAATACATCTCAAGATGACATAGGGTAACAACCACTTCTCTTTGCAAATTATCGAGAGTATCAGGGTCAATAACTTTGCTGCATAGACTGTTGAAAAAGAAACAAAGTCTGGTAATTGCAAACCTTACATGCTTCGGCAATATAGATCGAATTGCCACGGGCAATATTTGTTGCATTAGAGTGTGACAATCATGAGATTTAAGACCTATCAACTTCAGATCTTTCATTGATACCAATCTACGGATGTTGGATGAGTAACCATGTGGCACCTTAACATTTACCAAGCATTCACAAAAAGTTTTCTTCTCCTTTCTAGACAACGTGTAACAAGCGGGAGGTAAGTATGTTCTTTTATTACCCATTTCACGTAATTCTGTTAATTCTGACCTTATTCCCATTTCACGTAGGTCCAGTCTGGATTTTATCCCATCTTTAATCTTACCTGGTATATTTAATAGAGTACCAATGATGCTATCACAGACATTTTTCTCAACGTGCATTACATCGATACAATGCCTGACTGTCAAAGAACTCCAATAAGGAAGATCCCAAAATATTGACTTCTTCTTGAATGAAGAATTGTCACTCCGTGTGGCCATACTACATTGTGATTTCTTACCAAATTCATTGACAATGTCTTTTACTCTTTCATAAACAACATCCCCTGGTATAGGTTTAGGTGCACTCCGTTCATCATTCCATCCATTGAATGCTTTGCGCTTCCTACGATACGGATGGAATTTTGAAAGAAACCTTTGATGACCAAGATATACAGTCTTGCCGCCATGTTTTAGTCTTATTGAATCAGTGTTTTCTTCACATATAGGACACGCTTTAGCTCCTTTGACACTATATCCAGACAAATTCCCATATGATGGAAAGTCATTAATAGTGCAAAACAACATAGCGTGCAAACGAAATGTCTCTCTTGCTGAAGCATCATAGGTCATCACACCTTCAGCACAAAGTTTCTTTAAGTCATCAATCAAAGGTTCAAGATAAACATCGATATCATTTCCGGGTTGTTTAGGGCCCGATATCAACAATGACAACATAACATACTTATTTTTCATACACATCCAGGGAGGAAGATTGTATATAACAAGCATGACTGGCCAAGTGCTATGTTGGCTGCTCAATGTCCCGTATGGATTCATCCCATCTGTACAAAGCCCAAGTCTTAGATTCCTATCTTCTTCACCAAATTTAGGGTACAATAGATCAATCTTCTTCCACTGTGGGGAATCAGACGCATGTCGTAGGATCCCATCATTATTTTTCTTAACATCTGCATGCCACCTCAAATTCTTCACATCTTTCGGATTTGCAAACAAGCGTTGAAACCGTGATATTATAGGTAGATACCACAACACCTTGGTAGGAGAACCAGTTTTGGACTCCCCCGAAGTCGTCAATTTATACTGTGACGCACCACATTTTGGACAATCTTTCAAATCTACATAGTCCTTTTGAAATAATACACAATCATTCGGGCATGCGTGTATCTTCTTGGCCTCCATTCCTATTGGGCACAACATTTTCTTTACCTGGTATGTTGAGATTGGAAGCTCGTTTCCTTCAGGAAGCATTTCTTTCAACAAAGTCAACAATGAAGTGAAGCTTTTGTCGCTCCATCTATTGTTAGCTTTCAACTTATACAATCTCAACACAGCGCTAAGCTTCGTAAACTTAGCACAACCTGTGTATAATGGTATCTCAGCATCATGCACAATGTTTGTAAAGATAGGAGGTGGATCGGTGTGCTCTACCCTACAACTATCCAGCATCGCATCAACGATGTCTGCTGGAACTGGTTCGTTCACATTTACGTCATCGGAGGCAATTTCTTCTTCCACCCAAGCACTGCTATCGACATTTACTGGTTTCGATTTTGAAATCTCTCCATGCCAGTGCCATTCTGTATAGCCTTGTACAATCCCGTTGCACATGACATGACTTTTGATTTCCTCACCAGTGTTGACTTTCAAGTTGTTACCGCAATGCCTACATGGACAGTAGAACCTATCTGTAAGTTTTTTCCTATGTTCCTCGGCAAATCTAATAAGCTGATCAAGACCAGATATAAACTCTGGGGTGCAACGATTACGAATGGACATCCATGATCTATCCATTCTATGATCAGAGAAAACAAGTATATATTAGGAAACAAGTATATATTAGGAAAAGATTAGGCAGCATTTCCCCGCTGTTCTCTAAGTACATATGTACTTAGAGAACAAACGGGGAAATGCCAACAAACACATTTGATGTCATTCTTATATATAATAAATGTGTACCACCTATCCCATCCTTGAACACTTAATCTCACTAGTAAGTGTATAATGTGTATTGGGTTTTCAAGAAAATTTCGGCAGCATTTCCCCGCTGTTCTCTAAGTACATATATACTTAGAGAACAAACGGGGAAATGCTACCAAAATTTTCTCGAAAACCCAATACACATTATACACTTACATCCTAAGTGAGATTAGGTGTTCAAGAACAGTCCCAAACCGGGGACTATCCAAGATTTACTCCTAATGAGTCAATCTTGGACGGGTTTCTAGGCCAACAAACACAATAATAGATATCTACAATGAAGCCGGACTCCATACAAACAGTATATAATTTAGTGATTGTTCATTCTAATTTATACCAATGTACAAGTAATATAAAAAACAATGATTGTTCACATTCTAGGCCAACAAACACATGTGATGTCATTCTTATATATAATAAATGTGTACCACCTATCCCATCCTTGAACACCTAATCTCACTAGTAAGTGTATAATGTGTATTGGGTTTTCAAGAAAATTTCGGCAGTATTTCCCCGCTGTTCTCTAAGTACATATGTACTTAGAGAACAAACGGGGAAATGCTACCAAAATTTTCTCGAAAACCCAATACACATTATACACTTACATCCCAAGTGAGATTAGGTGTTCAAGAACAGTCCCAAACCGGGGACTATCCAAGATTTACTCCTAATGAGTCAATCTTGGATGGGTTTCTAGGCCAACAAACACAATAATAGATATCTACAATGAAGTCGGACTCCATACAAATAGTATATAATTTAGTGATTGTTCATTCTAATTTATACCAATGTACAAGTAATATAAAGAACAATGAATGTTGACTTTCTAGGCCAACAAACACATGTGATGTCATTCTTATATGATAAATGTGTACCACCTATAACAAACACATTGTCCAACATTAGGTTCAACACTTGAAACATACATTCGTTTTCAACATAAAAAATTTGTATCATTAGGGTCCAACATGTGGATTATATGGGACATACACATCAAGGTGGTCATAAGGGAGGATATTTCCTTATTTATGAGTAAGTGATATAAGATTAAGATCCATATAAAAATTAGGGCAGAAGTAAGAAATAAATCTTCTTTAGGATACAATAGACCCTTATGGATGTATTTAGGGTCATAGGTACCATCATAGAACAAAAGGGGTACACTCTAGGATTTAAGATCACACTACATCATGTATTTTATACAAAATTACATGTATGTGTATATAAAAAATATATTTATAAGGAACTTCTATACATATCTAATCAACAAATAAGTAATTAACTAAGTATTCATCAATACTTACTATTAATCAGTATCTCTAATCATTAAAATCGGCAAGCAGATCAGTAATTGTAAATAACAAACTATGAATTGTTGAATTAAAGTAATCACTAAAGTAATACTAACCAGTAGTACCAATCATTAATCACTGAAAGCAACAAGGAAATCAGTAAAACTAATCATGCATTACTAGTATATACAGAAACCAGTAGTACCAATCATTAATCACTGAAAGCAGCTTACATACCTTTTCCAGCAGTGGTGGTCGAAGCAGGAAGAAGGGGGTGGCACCGGGTGTGAGAAGGAAGAAAGGAGCTAGGGCGACGGTGGGCAGGCAGGTGGGCACCAGGCGTGGCGGTGGCGCCGGTTCTCAGGCGTGGCGGCGGCGCAGGCGGTTGGAGCAGCAGGGTGGGCAGTAGGGGCGGGCAGCAGGGGCGGCGGAGAAGAAACGCGCCGGAGAGGGGTGCCGGAGAGGGGACGCCGGAGATGGGGCACCGGAGAGAAGCACCGGAGAAAAACTAGCAGTAGCAGCAGAGAAATCGCCGGAGAAATCGCCGCAACAGGGAAATAGGGTAGCAATGAAATAGAAGAAAGGGAAAGAGTCGGGCGATCGCGGGTTATAAGTTCCCATATAGCGTCGGTTGTTTACAACAACCGACGCCTAAACAACTTTAGCGTCGGTTGTTTGCAACAACCGACGTCCAATTGGACGATATTTTCATGAAAATGTTTGGCGGGAACCACCTTCAGCGTCGGTTATACAAGGATAACCGACGCTGAAAGTGACATTTTCGGCGCAAATTTTCATCGCACATAGGCGTCGGTTTTCTAGGTATATAACCGACGCTGACAATGACACTATTTTTTTTATCAAAAAATGGATTTCGCGGGCGACTTTAAGCGTCGGTTTTTTATAAACAACCGACGCTTAATACAAAGCGGTACCCGTGTCTGGCTGGTCTTCGAATATAGACGTCGGTTTGCTTAAACAACCGACGCCTTATATGATAGGCGTCGGTTTTCCTTAATAACCGACGCCCAGAAAAGCGACACTGAATGCTATTTCTGTAGTAGTGACCCAGAAATGAACCTATCCTCTCATATATTTTAACATCCCAGAGTTCAAGGGGAAGGTTGTGCAACCTCAACCAAACTGGAACCTCCAGCAGTCTGGTCTTCACCGTTTTATCTCCCAACTTCCATTTCTTCAACTCCATGGGCCTGCCCGCCACATACCAATCACCCTCCAGAGCATACTTCAGGTCAGAAGCTTCAGCAAATTTGATGACAAAGAAACCATCATTTCTGCAGAAGATTTCAAACAACCCTTTGGGATCCCAGAGCCTTTTTAAATGATCTACCAAGGAGGGAATGTGCGGAATGAAATCCAATATGTAACCTACTAGACAACGGTTCCATTTCTCTGCATTTTCTATGGCCTCCTCTTTCGGGAACAGAAGCTTTCCTTAAAGAACCTAAATCTCCTTGCAATGTAACAGTAATGGACCTTCCCTCTCCATTTTAGCCAATGCCCGCCAGCTTGAGGGTTCACCAGGATCACGATGAGACACAGGTTGAGAAGATGAGGAATGATCTACAATCATCCCTTTTATCTGCCAGTGTTGAGCAGGCTCCCAGGGGGCGGACAGTGACGTTCTGTCAGCTTCCAATCGCCCTACCTCTAGTCATCCTCCAGCTCATCTCTATGAGTAAGTAATTCTAGTTATAAGAGCAAAGGTATCAAAATAGTCAATATCCTTTTGTTGTTTATATCCCTTGGCCACTAATCGAGCTTTGTGTTTATATATATTCCCATTAACATTTAATTGTCTTTTGAATATCCATTTACATCCTATGGGTTTGATACTTGGTCGAATATCCACTAACTCCCACATGTGATTAGATGATATAGGTTTAATTTCATGATTAATTGCTTCCATCCATGAGGAGGAATTAGATGAATTAATAGCATCCACTAGTACATATATCACCTTTAGCATCGGTTAAATATGACTTTCACAGTCTGTTTCCAAGCGACACCCAAGTGGGTGACACTATATGTAGATGCCTTCAACATTGGTTTCATAACTGAAACCATAAAGCCGTCCCCCAATTTGCAAACCCAGAAAATGGTCTAGCAGGGTGCAATATGTGTTGGTTATCGAGTCATAACCGATGCCACATCCCCATCCCAAAAAAAATTGGCCCCAGGTTAGACCATATGTGTCGGTTAGCAACATAAAACCGACTATGTTGACCTAAAATTTATGACAGTACCAAATAGTAACCGACACCATTAGGGGACAAAGACGTGATTAGCTATTAATCTCTGACAAGTTAAGTTTTTGTTGTTGGTTTATTTTTTAACCGATGACTATGTTTTTTTTTATTATCATCTTGCAAGCCTACTGTCCGGCTGGTCAACAGGATGCAGAACCTACAGTTCAGTTCTGAACTACAGGTTTACAACATCCATTGATTTCATCCAACAACAGGCCACAAGTATGCAAAATTAACAAGGATGTACAATTAATATGGAATGATTCACACACATGTATAAGCACATTTCATATGATTTTATTCCACACATGTATAAGTACATTTCATATGATTTCATCACACACATGTAGAAACCTATAGTTCCATTCCATTCCTCTATTTCATATTCACACACACGTAGCAACCTGCAGTTCCATTCATTTCATCTCTTTTCGCATTCAGACACATGTAGAAACATTCATGTATTCATCTTCACACACATATGTATTATAGATAAGACAATTTAAAAAAATCATTCAGACATGTATATATAAGTGTGTCTTTTAAAGTTTAACATGTCATCAAATACATAAATAATTATGAAAACAAAGTTTAGAAATATCATTCTTTATCATTATCATTGTCATCAATGCCATTAGTATTCCAATGATAATAAAAAATTCCCACTACTTGTAAGACTTTTTCCCATTGTTCTCTTACATCATTTAATTCTTCCATCGTATAGGGAGTATGTACATCTAATAACTTTTCACCTGTAGTGAAGTTAGTTTTAAACACCTACAAAGAGAATGACATATATATAAAATTAATAATATATAATAAGATTGATATATTTCATGTTATCTAGTAAGACTACATATAATATCTGTTGTATGGTATCGATTTCCATTGCAACATATTTGATAATTAGGTTCATATATCGCATCACGTAGTATGCACATGCCCAACTATTGTTTTATGTAGCACACTATAAATTGAAACATACAAAATGTTAACAATTACAAACAAGCATAGTTCACATAAATAATATATACGTTGGAGTTAGGAAATTACTTTCACATTCTCCCAAAGTAACGATTTCTTTGTCTTAGCCATTTTTCCTCCAACTTTTTTGAATGCTTTTAAAGCCCTACATGTTAGTGTAACACATTAAATTGCATTATCAAATAATAATGTAATAATAAATGTTAACGAATATAAAATATGAAATATTTCTCACGTGAATAATGGCCTTTTCGTTGAGTGTCTATATAATGAGTCTAATTCCTTCCCCGAAGGATCTAGATAATAAACATTCCACATCTTAGGGACAATAACCAGTAACTCCCAATGCCTACCACTAGAGGTAAGAAAGTTAAAAATTAATAACTCAAAATCCACAATAAAAATGTAATTTTCTTAAGTGCAAATTATAAGCAAAGTAAACTTACTCAACATTGAATGGAGCTACTATAACCAACTTCTATTTTGTACCAAAATAATTAAAAGTGGAAGAGCAGTATGAGGTAATTGATGAAGACTCTTTATCTACGAGACTGATCAAAGATGGAACTAGAAATCCCACATGGGAAAATGAAAAATCTTTATAGATCGTGTGTAAGTGGCTGCAAAACATGTATTATGTATGCATTAATATATAAGAAAACAGATCACCGTATATAAAAAAAGGTATATGAATATATAAATAAGATATCACCATATCCATAGCTCTATCATAGATGTATTCATCCAATCATAATGAAACAACTCCAAAATATCTTGTATAAATATTTTGTTATCGTATGCTTTTGCCTGCAACATCCACCAGAATAGAAACATTTATAGGAGAATTTGGGTCATGTTTGCCTATCCATACTGCCATACCCTTACAATTAGGACCTAACGAGTTGTATAAGTCCCTTGGAAGCCAACTAGGTACTTCAAGAGGAGGTGGAGGTGGAGGCCGAGCTGTAGCGGGTTTCATTCTTTTGACCTTTACATATAATTTTAGATCAATTGACTAGCTCGTATATACATGCTAACAAATTAACGTAATGTAAATTTATCATACAATAGCAGTATAGATGACATCCGCTTCGGGCCACAATATCACTCCGCCTTCTGCTTCACCAAGCATTTCAGAATTTGGGTGGGCATATGGCAATGGAAGATGCATCCACTGGTGGAGTACAAGTCTTGGGTTCACATGAACCGCACCATCTAGTATCGGAGTGCCATGAAACATGTCCCCTAGAAGGGGTGGGTAAGCCTCGGCCTCTGCAATGATATTTTTTTTTTACTTTTTAGATGACATGGCTTCAACCCCTTCAAATTTATGTAAAGTATGTTATATACATATATACATAAACACATCATCTTAAAAAGACTAGCTAGTATGTCGTGAAAATACTTACAGCGGACGTGCTAGGTGGTGGGTCTATAGGATTACTCCCAACCACCTCTACAGTACGAGAAGAGCGGGATGCCACATGTATTGTCTGAGTGGCAGTAAGAGATGCCTGCCACTTGCTCATTACTTCATGGACTCTCCTATTAATTAACTCACCTTCCTACATGGACAAAAGAAACTCTACCTTTTGATTATTGAATTCCCTTTTGCAATAACATTCTAAAAAAAGA
Organism: Alisma plantago-aquatica; assembly: GCA_963693085.1. Classification (NCBI taxonomy): domain Eukaryota; kingdom Viridiplantae; phylum Streptophyta; class Magnoliopsida; order Alismatales; family Alismataceae; genus Alisma; species Alisma plantago-aquatica. The sequence continues at coordinate 1,465,639,618 of OY856411.1, read as the reverse complement.
ATAGGTTACCTCAAATTTTGAAAATCCCGCTTTTGGGACATGTTTGTGTTGTGATGGCCCAAAGAATGCTTTTATACCCACACCAGTGCCTGCACCCCTAACATGTCCAGGATGCTCTGGGTTACCAAGAGCAACTGTCAATTCATCCCTTGTGCCCTTAGGGATGAACTTGCCTTGCTTCCTCTGCTCGTGAAGGTCCCGTTAATCACCATCAATAGAAATAGGTAAGTAAACATAATAATCAATATTGATTGCTCTGAGAGTTGAATTTTATCATTTTTGCATCCGCCTCAGTAGTTGCGGGTTTGGTTATATCTCCTTTCTTATTTTGCCTCCCAGCTATCCATACAGTATGGCGAGGAAGAGGTGCGGGAGTAACAGTATAGGACTCCCCAGTCTCCTGAGTAGCAACAAACTCAGCAGTAATATCAACATGTAGTCTTTGGTGAACGCCTACATAGCCTTTTGGGCCCATTGTGAGGTCATACACATTCAGTGCAGGCCTTGGTCTTTGAGCATCGCTTATAGCCTTGTTAGTAAGCACATTGATTTGGGTAGTAACACTAAAGGTCAATCTTGAATAGGTGAATACATAAGAATGTATATTAATTAAATTGGGAGTGGTGCTTAAGACCTTGAATTCATCAATTTTTCTTTTGGAAACAAACTCCTCCCAGTCATTGGGGTCCAGGTAGTTCCATTGCTCAGTGGCTGACTTCTTCCTCTTCTCTGCATCTCGTATGTAATCTCGGGTCAGATTTGTCCTATAGTTCCTTAGGACCCTCCTATAATGTTGCATCACACATTTACGATGTAGTCTTTTATCTAGTTCAAATATACTCTACAAAATTTCATATATTTTACCAGTACCCTATAAATTAGTAATCTACAAAATAGAATTGCAAATAATAATAACTCATGCATAGTTCCTTCCATACTAAGTCTTTCTTCCCCTTAGGAACTTTATGCCAAGATTCTACATTAGGACTACATTGGCTATGAGTAAGAACCCCAAGATATGAAATAAACGAGTTGCAGTTCACTCCAACTGGATTTCCTGCATGATCAAAATCCACAGCCAGTTTGGGTCCATTTCCCCTTTGTTGTAGTAACTTGTTCATCATAGTGATGCCCCTCACTTTTTCACTTTTTTTGTTGCTCATCAAGTGCCCCAAGTTCTTTAGGAGGTACATCATCAACCTAAAATTTAACCCAAAAAATACACTTATAGGATATAACTTATAAATGTACATATAGATAGAAATATAGGATATATTTTAAAAACTTACATTGTGAGGCACCACATTGATATCCTCACCCTCACAGTAATCATCATCACGGTCATCATACTCATGCTCAGCCATCTAAAATTGTCATTAAAAAATAAAACATTTAACATTTAACATAACTAGAAGATAATAAAACATTGTAAAGTTCACATTTAGAAAAATAAAACATATAAAAAAATAAAAACATGCCTCTAACACTGCGATCTTTTATCAATTAAAATTCCTTCGGTGTGATCTCCGCGCACATACAAGTCATCATTAGCTTCAATATTTGGTGGTGTTGGCAACCCAATTGAGAATGGACTCGAGTCATCATACTTATCATAGTACTCTTCTTCATCTATAGGATCTTCAATGAACTGTCTTTTACCATGAAGAACAACCGACCATTTATCATTTGCAGGATCGTTGATATAAAATACTTGTTTCACCTATGATGCCATTATGAATGGTTCACCCTTCTCACCAATCTTTTCAAAGTTCACTAATGTGAAACCCAATTCATCCACTGTAATTCCTTTGGTGTTATCAACCCAATTACATTTAAAGAGTGGAATTCTGAAATCTACATAGTCAAACTCCCATATGTCTTCAATGACACTGTAATATGACATTTTAGCTTCACGTGGACTCTTATCCTTTGCACTTGCAAAAAACAATGAAGACGCTTGAAGGGTGACCCCACTGTTTTGGAGGACGCTCTTATCATCTTGACGCTTTGTGTAATATGAGAACCCATTTATGTCAAACCCTTCATAAGACATAACATTCAATTTTGGTTTAAAGGTGAGGCATTTGATATTTTCAATAAGATTATTTGGTGTTTGAGATAGTTGATGTAAGACTTTATCTTCAAACCACTTAATAAATGTCTTGTTATGCTCTCTAGCAAGACACATTGAATTGGCTCGAGGATATTGTTTCTTGATGAAATTGGTATGTTCCTTGATATAAACACTCACTTCGTTGATGTTGTGTAAAATATACAAGTGAGCCTATTCCAACTACTCACGACTGATTACTTTCATCTGTGATCCCAAAATTCCTTTGCAAAAATACTCCTTAATATTCTTGTCATTAATAGGAGCGTCATTACCACTCAGAACGTCATTGCAAAAATCCATTACCTCTCTCCACATAACCCTCAATAATACTCCCTTCAGGCCTATAATAGTTTCGAACATCACCTTTAAAAATGCTCATGTATCGTTCAAATGGATACATCCACTGCAAAAAAATTAGTCCCAACATTTTCACTTCCCCAGTCAAGTGGACAACAAGATGTACCATGATATCAAAGAACGAAGGAGGAAAATACATCTCAAGCTGACATAGGGTAACAACCACTTCTCTTTGCAACTTATCGAGAGTATTAGGATCAATAACTTTGCTGCACAGACTATTGAAAAAGAAACAAAGTTTGGTGATTGCAAACCTTACATGCTTCGGAAGTATAGATCGAATTGCCATAGGCAATATTTGTTGCATTAGAGTGTGACAATCATGAGATTTAAGACCTATCAACTTTAGATATTTCATTGATACCAATCTATGGATTTTAGATGAGTAACCTTGTGGCACCTTAACATTTACCAAGCAATCACAAAATGCTTTCTTCTCCTTTCTAGACAATGTGTAACAAGTAGGAGGTAAGTATGTTCTCTAATCGCTACTAACTACTTCTGTTAATTTTTTCCTTATTCCCATTTCGAATAGGTCCATTCTAGATTTTATCCCATCTTTAGTCTTACCTAGTATATTTAACAGATTACTAATGACTCTATCATAAACATTTTTTTCAACGTGCATGACATCGATACAATGCCTAACTGCTAAAGAACTCCAATAAGGAAGATCCTAAAATATTGACTTCTTCTTGAATAGATATTTGTCACCCTGTGTGGCCATGGTACATTGTGATCTCTGACCAAATTCATTGACAAAGTCTTTTACTCTTTCATAAACAACCACCCCTGGTATAGGTTTAGGTGCACTCCGTTCCTCATTCTGTCCATTCAACACTTTGCACAACCTATGGTACATATGTAATTTTGGAAGAAACCTTCGATGACCAAGATATACAGTCTTTCTGCCATGTTTTAGTCATATTGAATTAGTGTTATCTTCACATATTGGACACACTTTAGATCCTTTGACACTATATCCAGACACATTCCCATATGCTGGAAAGTCATTACCAGTAAAAAATAACATAGCGTGCAAACAAAATGTCTCTCTTTGTGAAGCATCATCATAAGTCATCACACCTTCACTCCAGAGTTTCTTTAAGTCATCAATCAGAGGTTCAAGATAAATGTCGATATCATTTGTAGGTTGTTTAGGGACCGATATCAACAACGACAACATAATGTACTTATTTTTCATACACAACCAGGGAGGAAGATTGTATATAACAAGCATAATTGGCCAAGTGTCGTGTTGGCTGCTCAATGTCCCGTACATATTCATCCCATATTTACAAAGCCCAAGTCTTAGATTCCTGACTTCACCAAATTTAGGATACAATAAATCAATCTTCTTCCACTTTGGGGAATCAGACGCATGACATAGGATCCCATCATTATTTTTCTTAACATCTGCATGCCACCTCACATTCTTCACATCTATCAGATTGGCAAACAAGCGTTGAAACTATGATATTATAGGTAGATACCACATCACCTTGGTAGGATAACCAGTTTTGGACTCCCTCGAAGTCGTCATTTTATACCTTGATACACCACATTTTGGACAATCTTTCAAATCCACACAGTCCTTTTGAAATAATACACAATCATTCAGGCATGTGTGTATCTTCTTGGCCTCCATTCCCATTGGGCACAACAATTTCTTTAACTGGTATGTTGATATTGGCAACTCATTTCCTTTAGGAAGAATTTCTTTCAACAAAGACAACAATGACGTGAAGCTTTTATTGCTCCATCTATTGTTAGCTTTCATATTATACGATCTCAACACAATGCTAAGCTTTGTAAACTTAGTACAACCTGTGTATAATGGTCTCTCAACATCATGCACAATGTTTCTAAACATGGGAGGTGGATTGGTGTGCTCTACCCCACAACTATCCAACATCGCATCAACGATGTCTACTGGAACTGGTTCGTTTACATCTATGTCATCGGAGGCAATTTCTATTTCCACACAAGCACTGCTATCAACATCCACTAATTTCAGGTTTGAAATCTCTCCATGCCAGTGCCATATTGTATAGCCTTGTACAATCCCGTTGCACATGACATGACTTTTGATTTCATCACCAGTGTTGACTTTCAAGTTGTTATCGCAATGCCTACATGGACAATAGAACCTATCTCCAAGTTGTTTCCTATGTTCCTAGGCAAATCTAATAAACTGATCAAGACAAGAAATAAATGACACTCTTATGTTCCTATGTTCCTGGGGTGCAATGATTTGGAATGGACATCCATGATCTATCCATTCTATGATCAATGATAAAACAAGTATATATTAGGGTTTAGGGTTAAAAGATTAGGGTTTAGGGTTAAAAGATTAGGGTTTATGGTTAAAAGTTTAAGGTTGAGGGTGTTATATATAGTAAATGTGTACCACCTATCCCATTCTTAATCACCTAATCTCACTAGTAAGTGTATAATGTGTATTCGATTTTCAAGAAATTTCGGCAACATTTCCCCATAGTTCTTCAAGTACATTGATGTACATGGGCAAATGCCCACCGACATATGTACTTAGAGAACAAATGGGGAAGTGCTGATGAAACATCATGAAAACTGAATACACATTATACACTTACATCCTAAGTGAGATTAAGTGTTCAAGAACAGTCCCAAACTGGGGACTATCTAATATTTACTCCTAATGAGTAAATCTTGGACGTGTTTCTAGGGCAACAAAATACATGTATATATGTTGTCATTCATATACCTACAATCATAATATCATTGTTCATATCCTAGGTTTTGTGTAACATCATTTAATTCAATTCATTCTTCCATTTGGATAAGTTCATTCATTCATCATTAACCCAAATCAATCATTTTTAATCAACTACACAATTTTGAAGAACAATTATATATTGAAATAAGTTAAATCAATCACTAACAAGAGAGAAAGAAAGCCATAACAATTTATTAAATTCACTCATTCATCATTAACCCTAGTTAATCGTCATTAATCAACTACACAATTTTGGAGAACAATTATATATCGAACTAAGTTCATTCCTCATTTAACCCTTATTAATCAATATTAATCAACCCTAATTAATCAATAATAATCTTATAGAAAACTCACTGCACTGGTGGAGCAGGCTGTGGTGGTGCCGACCAGAGGTAGAGGTGGCCGTAGTTGTGGCTGTGGCGATGGTCACAGTTGTGGCCGGAGGTGGAGGTGGTCGGAGGTGGAGGCAGAGATGACTGAAGCTAGGGTGAAGCAAGTGGAGAGCACTGGCAGGATGGTGGGATGTGGATGTGGTCGTTGGCAGAGATGACTGAGCAAGTGAGCAGTGGCGGTGACGACTGAATTACTGGAGCAGTGGAGGGGAGCTCCTTAGTGGAGGTTCTCTCGACAGTGGTGACACTGAGCTCCTCTCCATAGTGGCGGTGGCGAGCTCCTCTCCAAAGCAGCAGTGGAGACAGTGAGTTGCAAGCCTCAATCGTGAGACCTAGCTTGAGCGGAAACAGAGAATCAGGAATGAAACAGAGAAGGAGGGGAAGAGTTTGGCTCGTGCGGTTGCTATTCAGTTAATTACCGACGTCATTTATTGGGTAAAACTGACGCTTAACACCATCTAATCATAGTTGTCAGTTTCTCCCCTAACAACGACGCTGATTAGGCAAATTGGGGGGAATTTTTTTTCATGGGGACAACACGCGAACAAACATCCTCGTCGGCTCTTGTGCAACAACTGATGCCAAATAAGGTATGAATTTTTCCCTCGCGAGGGATATTTAGGCATCAGTTGTATTCTAAACAATCGACGACATATGGGGGGAGAAATTCACGGGACTTGGCACGGAACATGAGTCGTCAATGTTTATAAAACTGACGTCGAATTGAAAATTTTGGAGGCAAAATTTTTTTCAATGAAAAATTGTATTTTTGTGGGTGATTTTGGATGTCTGTTTTTATTTTGACCAGCCGACGTTAAATAAAAAGTGATACCTGTGTCTTTTGTAAAGCGGTCGGCCTTCACATATAGGTGTCGATTTTCTTGTTAAACCAACATCGTAGTTTATTAGCATCAATGTTTTATTTATAACTGACGCCAGCAAATGTGACGTTATACGTCATTTCTATAGGATTGAGGGTCATTATCTACAATAAAGGAATAGAAGTCATAATCAATATTCTTTTCCTTCCTCATCCTAGTGTATAATCTAGGTTCTATATCATTAGGTTCTAAAATGTCACTATTATTGTTATACTTGGTATATTCTCTAAATTTTCATTTGAAGGATTAGAAACTTTTTCCATAGAGTTTTTTTCATAAGAAAGATAGCTCAAAAAAATCAACATTTTTTAGATTCAACAATAATATTAGGCTGAACAAAATTATTGCTAATTACAAGAACTAAGAACATATATGTTGCATTATTTTTAGCATAACCTATAAAAACACCATCTAGAGTTCTAGATATATAGGTCGAAGGGTGCTAAAGTGAAAAAAAAATGTCTTTGAAGAGCTTGATTATAGTCTCCTAGTCACTTGATATTATGAGAATTGCTTCTACCCACGGTGAGAATTAAGATACAAAAACTAGGATGTAAGAGAAGAATTAAGATAATGGGAACAAACCTATGTAGGCCCCTCCTATACATCAAAGATCTCCTTCTAATGTGATAGTTTGAGAGGAATCTCATTTCTCTTTGATATATTGCCATTTCTTTGGAATCAGTCAAACACTTGGTGAAGTTGTGAAAACTTTTGAATAAGGAAGGCAAATATAACACATATTGTAGTACCATCACAATAGTCTAATTTGAGCTCATGTGGCCACATGTGGTGTTAGAGTGCCATTTATCTAGGATTAGATGGATATCCTATTTGATATAGAATCAATGATATAAATCATCTAAGCACAGCTTGGGCATGGATGAATCATCCTAATAGAAATGACATGTCCGATAAAAACTTTTTCTAAGTGTTCCCTTTGTAGTTAAGACATATGATACCTATAGCTAGGTAGTTCATGATGTTTGCATCCTTCATGACTTATTCATCCCTTGGTACTGTGGCTACCTTCATAAAGGTCATATGGAGGCATTCCATTCATAATAATGTGGACTGGTCAACCATCAATTTCTCACTCCCCATATTGTATAAAATCTCTAAATCTAACTTTTTGAATTGAAGTATCATCCCGATCATATCAGGATTTAGGTCATTTTCTAATAGTATACATTTGAGGGTTGCAACTTGATGTAGAAAATGATGTTCTAATCCCCCAAGTAGCATGCATATCTTTTTTAATAGACACATGATTTGTTGTGCTTTGACCAATGTGTTACTAGTGTAATACATGACACAAAGTTTCTTCTCCATGTGTTGGCTCAAAATAGCTGTAACTTCATAGAACCACACATGTTCTCAAATGAAATAGTCCAATCATAACACATCTAATAGGAATGAATACTAGCATCCCTTTCAGGGAAGTGAATCTCTTGACAAAATCTTCAGAAAATTTGAAAATTGAATCCTTCAATGATGGATTCTTGAGTGGCTTGGAAACATTGCTAAATTCTCAAATGAACTTACCATAGGTGAATGCATGGCCTGATAATGAAATTACTTCTTTTACATATGATGGATCCAAATTTGGAAAAAACATTCTATGTTTCATTGATTGATCTCAATGCCCACGAAGCCAACTGAGCGTCCCACAATGGTTCCTTAACCATGACGTGGTGTGTTTCTCCCATTTAAGCACCCGATGTGTTTCCTCAAAACCTTTGACCATAAAAGACACAATGTAGGCATGCTTAAAACAAGTTCACATCGATAGAAAAATCTTCCACAAAACCCTCCATGACTATCTCATCTTATCCAACAAACTTGGCAAATATGCTAGGTTGAAATATTGTGGGGAATTACACAAAACAAACAAAATTAGTCTAATAAAATATATCTTGAAGGGATATGTGAAGATGATCTTCTCTTGGTCATTTGAGTGAGTGGGAATCTAAGAGTATTTGACATAGCCGTACAAATAATAGAAAAACTTATAATGAGAAACACACTCCAACACCTAAAATCCAGAAAGGGAAGCTGAAATGTTCCTTCTTATGGATTTATTTGTATACTTGTAGTCAATATTGTGCCACCATATCACTATATGGGTAGGGATCAACTCATTCTTTTCATTCAATATCCATATGGTGCCTCCCTTCCTAAGTACAACATTCACATGACTCATAGTAAGAGATGGGATTGATGATCTGTATTGAAGTATTTTGGTTCACTAGTACATAAATGCCCTATATTGTCAGTTATTTTTGGCACATCTCATTGATTATAAACCAATGACTAAGTGGGTGACACTAAAATTAAGGACATACGCCATTGATTATTTTGGCAAAAAGAAACTAACGAGATACATATATATCATTGGTTCCACGTTACAGCAAATCGGCAAAATAACACAGCGCATGCAATGAAAATGTGGTTTCCCTTAGTAGTTCCTCATCAGTTATTCCAAGTATAATCAGTGAGGTAATGCTAAATTATGTAGTCAGTTTCTTATGAAATGACTGATGAGGTTTAAGTCAATATATAGCAAAAGTAAGGGATTTGTTGTCAGTTTCTTGTGAACCAATGAGGTAATTCTCAATTATGTAGTCATTTATGTATGAAATTACCGATGAGGTTTAAGTGAACTAATAGTAAAAGTAAGGGGATTTTCATCCATTTCTTTGACACAACTCACGAAGTAGGTATATGTAGTTGGTTTCTTATTGAATAACCAACAAAATATGTGTTTTTTGTATACCAGGTCTGTAGACATGTTGTCTAGCTACTAGCCTTTTTAGAGCCTATTCTTTAGAATTACAAGCTCTTCAAGCATGCCATCTTAATAACATGGCAACAAACCTACAAGAAGAAAATATATGTACATACTCATATAAGAAACATTCTATCCATTTTCACTCAATTTATTAAACTTTCATCCACACATTATACATCAGAAAGTGGAGTCAATAACATCCAATCCTCCTCATGTACTTCAACTTCAATTCACACACACGTTCATGAATAGATATACACATTAGCTGCCTCAAAGTTTAAGTCCACTTTTACATATATAAAACCAAATTTTGACATCAAAGTTTGAATACAAATATCAATCAACCAACCCAAAGAGCTGACAAGCCTACATGCTTGATGAAGCAGTTTGATCACTCTTCGTGTATCTCATTCAAGTGCTCAAACATATATTGTTTAAGAGTGTCAAAAATATGCAAAGATAATGAGGCATAACTCAAATTAGTTTTGACAGTTCGTATTATCAAATGAGAATACTCCATTAATTATGATCCAAGACTAATAACAATGTCTTCCCTATACTTTTGATATCTACAAATGTACACCCCTTAACAATGTTGTCCATGTACAACATCATGTAATATTCACATGCCCAATCACTATCTTATATAGGGCATTGTAGATTTACAATTTTGTTAATAGATATAATTAAGTAGAGTTGGTAATATATATGCATTGGAGTGAGAAGACTATATACATTAACACTCCAAGCTACTGATTTCTTTTTTGTATCTAGTATCCCTCTGCCGCTATAAAATGCTTTCATACCCCTATAAGTTAAATTAAGAAATATGTTGTATTATTAAATTATCATATGATGCAAACATTAAAACATGGAAAAATATACTTACACGTGAATAAAAAATTTCATTGTTTGTCTCCCATTGGTGTTAGTTTTATACCCAAAGGATCAAGGAAACACAATATAAATCTCGAGAACAATTACTATCAATTGCCAATGCTTATTTCTGAGTAGAATACAAGCAAAAACAAAAATTCAATTCCAAAACAATTTTATATTTGTAAGTTAGAAACATAAACCACAAGCCCAAAACTTACACAACGGTTAAGGGAGCTATAGTCAAGATCTTGGAAGAAACACCCAAACCTTGGTCATGGTAGTCACATAATCAGTGATGCCACTCAGATCCACATAATCAGTGATACCACTTAGATATCTAACCACATTGCTAATCATTGATGGCATTAGAAATGACATGTTTTATAATCTTAACTCAATATCCATGTAATATAAATGACTGAGCATATATATATGTGATAACCAGTTAATAAATAAAAAACAAATACAAAGAATGTATTTTTTTCATATAACGAGTTATTCAAACCCAACATATCCAAAGTTATATCACTTATGTGTTCAACCATTGATAATGAAACAGCTCAAAAAAATTGTCAACAATATAAAAGTGTCACGATATGTACCTATTACCTCCTACTGAAGGTCCATCACCATGGTATCTTATAGATCTATATTGTCTACCATAATGTAATGCATGTATGTAGTATACCTTAAACTATATCCCTTCCATGGGATATTCACATGTTTGGTCATTAGTGTGAAATTCAACATTTACACTTGGTAAGATAATAGAGAATGGTCTAGATTCATCATACTTGTCATAGTACTCTTCTTTATAATAAATCTGAAATGAACTTGTCTTTTCCCAGGAAGAATGACTGACCAATTTTCTTTTGCAAGATGGTCGATATAGAATGCCTAATTTTCATGTGATAACATGATGAGTGGTTCATCCTTCTCTCCAGTCCAATAAAAATTCACTATTGTGAAATCGAGTTCATCAATTACAACTCTTTTTTTATCAGTCCATTGACACCTAAATACTAGAACTCCAAAGACTATGTAGTAAATTTCCCATATTTTTTTATGACACCATAATAAGACATCTTTCCTTTAGGTGGACTCTCATCATTGGCATAGAAAGATACAATGAAGACATATGAAGGGTGACCTCATTATTTTGGATGACACTCTTATCATCTTGGCATTTTGTGTAGCATGAAAATCCATTTATGTCAAATCATTTGTAATATGTAATGTGCATCTTTACCTTATAGACAAGCCATTTGATAGTTTTGGTAACATTGTTTAGTGTTTGAGATAGTTGTATGAATACTTTCTCTTTAAGCCACCTAATAAATGTGTGATTATGTTCTCTAGAAAGCCGCATTGAACTGGCTCAGGGATATTTTGTCTTGAGGTCGTTGGTGTGCTTGGTGATATAAATGCCAACATCGTCAATGTTCAACAATGGCAATTTGGGAGAATGACAGATAGATATTAGTCATGATAGGTGGGAACAAGAACATGATATTAAAGAATGAAGAGGGAGAATAATTCTCAAGTTGGCACATGGTAACAACCACTTCTCTTTGCAAATTATCTAGATTCTCAAGATCAATGGCTTTGCTGCATAGAGTGTTGAAGAAAAGAAAAGCCTAGTGATTGCAAACCTTAAATCCTTAGGAAGGATAGATCTAATAGTCACAAGAAATATATATTGCATTGAAGTGTGACAATCATGAGGTTTAAGACCTATCAACTTTAGATACTTCATTGATACCAATATATGGATATTCGATGAGTATCCCTATGGTACCTTAACATTAAGAAAGCACTAGCAAAAAGTTCTCTTCTACTGTCTAGACATGGTGTAACAAGAAAGAGGTAAATATGTAGAAACCCTTGTTAACTTATACTTTTAATTCTTTCCTTATACCCATTTCAGCAAGGTCCATTATGGATTTGATGCCAGCTTTAGTCTTGTATGGTGTATGTAATAAAGTACCAAGGATGTTGTCACAAATATTTTTCTCAACATGCATGATATCGATACAATGTTGAACTATAAAAAAACTCCAATAAGGATGATCCTCGTATATCAACCTCTTTTTGAATAAAATCTTTTCACTTGTAGGAGTAGTACATGGTCTCCTACCAAAATGATTTACAATGTTGTTTACTCTTGCATAAACATCCTCTCATGACATAGGTTTAGGGGTACTTCGTTCCTCAACTGAGCCATTGTATGCCTTGTGCAAATTTCCATAAGAATGCACCTTTGGTAGAAATCTTCAATGACCTAGATATACAGTCTTACCACCATGTTTTAGTGAAATTGAATCAATATTTTCCTCACATACATGGCATGCCTTGGATCCTTTAACACTATATCCAGACAAGCTCCCATGAGTTGGAATGTCATTAATAGTGCAAAACAACATAGCACGTAAATAGAACATCTCTTTGTACAAAGCATCATAAGTAATCAGACCTTCTCCCCATAGTTTCTTTAGGTCATCTCAAAGGTTGAAGATAAACATCAATAGCATTACCAGGTTGTTTGGGGCCCGATATGGGCAATGGAAACATGACATATTTATTCTTCATACTAAACCATGAAGGAAGATTGTATATAACAATCATGATAGGACAAATGCTATTTTGACTGGTTAATGTTCCATATGGATTCATCCCATATGTACAAAGTCCAAGTCTTAAATTCCTAGATTCTTTGCTAAATTTAGAGTATAATAAATCAATCTTCTACTATTGCGGGAAATCATATGCATGTTGTAGCATACCATTGTTGTTTTTCTTTACCTCTACATACCAAGAATTTTTTTGTGTATCTATAGTATTAGCAAACAAGTGCTGAAATTGTGGTATTATAGGAAGACACCACATCACCATGGTAGGAGACTTGGTTTTGGTCTTATGTGATGTCATCATTTTCTACCTAGATGCCCCACATTTTGGACATTCTTTCAGATTGATATAGTCTTTTTGAAAGAAAAAAAACACAGTCATTTGGACTAGAACTTATCTTATTAGCCTCCATCCCCATTAGGTACAACATCTTTTTTGTTTCAACCTCCAAGGAGAATTTCTTTCAAAAAAGACAACAGAGAAGTGAAGCTTTTTTCACTCCATCTATTGTTAGCCTTAAGAGTATACAATCGCAACACAACCCTCAACTTGGTAAACTTATTACAACCTACATATGACACTTTCTTAGCATTATGCATAGTTTTTCTAAATAAGGAATGTGGATCTATAACATATACCCCACAACTATCTAGCATCACATGAACAATGTTTGTTGGAATTGGTTCGTTCACATCAACATCTTTAGCCATTTCTTCTTTGACACAACCACCATTACTAACATCTTATGATCTCATACTAGGAATATTTTCATGCTTTCGGTACCATTCTATATAGCCATGTATAATCCCATCACACATGAGATGATTTTTTTATTATATCAACAGTGTCAAGTTTCAAGTTGTTACTACAATTCCTACATGAGAAATAGAACCTTATCTAGATTGTTCGCTATGTTCCTTTTCAATCTTGCAAATTGATTAAGACCATTAATGAACTCCAAATGCAATGATTTGGATTAAGACATCCACATGATCGATCCATTCTATGATTAGATGGGAGACGAGTAGCTCATCGGGTGTTAACTAAAAGTTAATTTTGAAAAAAAATATGTTTGAATTGAGCCATAATAATCTATTAGCAGTCACATTGATGAATATGTACCACCTATCCCGTTATTGAGAACTTTATATTACTAGTATGTGTATAATGCATGTTTGATTTTAATAAATTTCAACAACATTTCCCCACAGTTCTTCAAGTACACTAATGTAGATGGGAAAATACCCACCTACATATTTACCTAGAGAACAAAAGTGGATATGTTTTCAAAATTTATTGAAATTAAACATGCATCATACACTTACATCCTAAGTAAGATGAAATACTCAAGAATAGTTCCAAACTGGAGATTATCCAAGGTTTAATCCTTATGAGTAAATTTTGGACGGATTTCTAGGCCAACAACATGGTTTAAATATTAGGATTTAGAATTTAGGGTTTATTTATAAGAGTTTATAGATTAGCATTTACATACTAGGGTTTAGAAATAATATTCAATTCTAAGTAAATACATAAGTACAACTTAGAAAGCTAACAAAGCCAAATCATCAATAACAATCATGTAACGATCCATTATATATGCATTTTCATCAGAATTTCCATACCATTCATCACAATTTCCATACAATTCATCATAATTTCCACACAATTAATATAATTTCTTCTCAACTTCTTTGTTATTCAGTACAATTGAAAGCATAGAAAAGACTTTTTCCATTTCTACACAATTCAATTTCTTTTCCCTCTCCTCCTTCCTCCTCTCTGCTCATTCCCTGCCTTGCATGATTTCTTCACAATATTTTAAAAAAATTATATATGTGAGGGGAAGGAGGAGGGAGGAAGAAGGAGGAGAGGGAGAAGGGAGATGGAGATAGCTGAAGGAGGATAGATGAAGGAGTAGAGGACACACCTTCAAAAGAAGACGTTGGCATTTGAGAAGGAGGATGACGACGGAGGTAGTGCGGCAATACTGGGAATAGTGGTAGTGGTAGTTGGCGGCTGTGGTGATCGGCGGAGGCAGAGTCAGAGGAACTGGGGGCAAGGGCTGTAGTGAATGATGATATTGAAGTGGTGGCGAGGGTTTTTGAGAAGCAATAGAGGGAATGGGGGCATTGGTGGTGGTGGAGAATTGTGTAGAGGTCAGAGAGAGCTGGACGTGTTTCTCGTGAGGAGGGGAAAGAAGGGTTTCTCACGAGGTTGAGTAAAACATATGTCATCATTCATTATAAAAAATGGGTGATGCATCATCTATCGTTGGTTCATTAGACCCAAACCTCTGATAAAACTTATGTTGGCGCTAAACTATATGGCTGGTCAACTATGAAAAAAATGACTAATGATGCATCCTTCTGACACCTATATCATTGTTTTCATTCATGGAAACCTACAAGAAATCCAATTTGAGGGGTGGGGGATTTTACGGGATGTTGGACGCTTACCCTTTCTCGTTGGTTAGTGTATGCAAAATTGATGAGACAAATTACAAGGGTTATGCTTCTATCTCATCAGTTATTGTACGAGAAATCAACAAGATAGGGTTTCTAGAAGGAAGTGAAATATCTCCCAAAATTTTGCTTAAAAATGTATTTCCACATGTGTTCTACAACGTCAGTTTTCTGTATGTATTACTGATGAGATAAATAAAGTGAAAATCATGTTTTTTGAGAAACAACAAGATATCCTATATGGTCGATTTCCTTAGGAAATTCTACCGAGGTTGTGTAATATTTCATTACATCCTTGTTAACCATTTCATTAATATTAAAGTTTAACCAACACCAATGTTAAGTGGAGAGATTATAATCTTGTACCATGTTCACAATGTGCATGCAAAGGGCTTTCCTAAAACCTATATAATGTGTCAATTAGTAACCCATTCCTTCTACATTACCTCAACTCACTCAGAAACCTATCTAACTAGTCATCCATGAGATCAACATAACTAACAACATGACTTAGTTTTTGTTCATCAAAGAAAAAGTATTGTATTATAGTAGGTAGTGGCTTCATCTTAGGTTCTTTAGGTGCCTTAGATAAACATTAAATCACACAAAATGGACTTTAATTCTTCAAACATAGACTTAGGTCCTATCCTATTGTGTATAGATGGAAACAGTTTCACTCAACATGTGAATTGTCTAGGTGATATGCCCAATGACCTGCACATCATCTTCAAAGAATTGTGTACTTCTATATATATGTTAGCCTATTCACACAGTCTAAAAAGTATACCTCCTCCTAAATGGTAGGTCCCTTTAAGCTATCAAACACTTTGAAATCTAAGGTATCCTTATCCAACCAAAGCGTTAGTGTATCAACCTATACATCATCTAGCACCATGATAGTATCAAGGAATATGAGGCCACCAATGAGAGGGTAATTTAGATCCTCCTTGATGTCTCTCACAACAAAATTATGTGATAGATAAAAACGCCCAACCTTTTAGGAAGATCCTCAATGATGTCTACTAGAGCAATCATATATGACTTATTCATATGTATTACCATCCCTATGGACTTTAATTCTTCAAACAAAGCCTTAGGTCATATCCTATTGTGTCTAGATGGAAATAGATTCACTAAAAATGTGAATTGTCTAGGTGATATGCCCAATGACCTACATGTTGTCTTCAATATAATTCTATATATACATTAGCCTATTCACATAGTTTAAAAAGTATACCTCCTCCTAAATGGTAGGCCCCTTCAAGCTATCAAACACTTTGAACTCTAAGGTATCCTTATCCACCCAAAGCATTAGTGTATCAACCTATACAACAACTTGTTGGGTTTTAGGAGAGGCAAAGATGGCAACGAAAATAAAAATTTTCTCCCCAAACCCAGAACCCAAAGAGATCTCGTCAACATCTATACAGTAGTAAGGATGGTTTGTAGATGCGTACCTTGTCCCGAGGCTTGCTCAGCGATGTTACCTCGCGGCCAGTGCGGTCTTCACCTCCGGTCTTGGATGACATCTATGCAGCTCCTGGTCGCACTTGGACTAACGGATTGACAGTTGTCCTCCGAGCGGCAGAAATCTCCCGCCTCTGTAGTAGTCCACACGGACCACTGGGAACTCAGTCGTCCTATCCTACAGGACACTGAAAGGAGTTATCTTCTTCTGTCATTGTACTAGTCATCGACGTTCTCTCCCGCCACCAGTTGTCATCCTGTTGTTGTCTTTCCCTCGTTGTGCCTCCCTAGTTGGGTAGCACTTGCTTGGGCTCTCTTAGTTACCACAACTAGAGAGGAAAACTTTGTAGAGCAACTAATTATCTGAGTTGTTCTCTCTGAGAAGCCCCCAATATCCCTCTATATATAGGAGGGGTCAGGGTCAAGGTTCTTAGCCCTGGGCAATATAGGACTAAAGAGGGAGTCGAAGAGTCTAGAATTTCCATGAATTGATACACTGTGGTAGGTGAACCGGTCATTTCACAAATGAACCGATCATTTGGGGACTGAACCGATCGGTTCATATCATGAACTGGTCATTTGGGGAGATGAACCGATCAGTTCATTCATGAACTGGTCATTTCACTTCCCAGGGTAATTCCCAATTGACTTTCTTCTTTCCGTTTCCAATTAATCCAAAGATCAATACTTGTCCCAATCGAATTATACAAGTGAAATGAAAATATTTTCTCACCAACCTAACTTTCCCAAACTGGCTCATTTGGTCCAGCTGAACTGATCAGTTCAACACTTGAACTGGTTATCTCACTTGACCCTGAGCCGATCGGTTCAACATCTTGAACCGGTCAGTTGGCAGTCCAAGTTGTGTAGAAATCGGTCAATGCAGTTCTCAATCAATCTGACACCCAAATCAGTTAGTCAAACACTTGAACTTGGAGATTCTAAGTCAAGTCAATTGATTGAATGTTTAATTGAACTACTAAACACATTTAGTAGACAATCTAAACATCATTATTGGATAAACTCCTCTTCCAGGTTAAATCCTATGTCTGTGACCCTACAAGCCCATTTCACGTTGGCAGTGAAAGTCTATAACACTTATGACTTCACAAGCAAAGAGTGGTGCCTAGTCGCACATTAGTGCTACCCAAGTGAAAAGGAAAGTTGGAGAACAACTTTCAATCCTACAATCCATGAATGGTGTTATAGTGAATGTATAATTCCTTTGTCACTGATATCCCGAATGAACTCAAGGCATGGAATAATCATTCTTTCAACGTTCGTTCACTTCCTTGATCTCAGAGCAGACTGGATGAGATATGTGCGACATCAATATCACATATTGATTCACAAATGCATGCACATGCCTTTCTCAGTCCTACTCATCAAGTGGCCATGGACATCAAACTCCCTCAGGAGGGACAAATCCCATATTTATCACTCACCCCTCAAAATCCCCATGTGTCAAAGTCACCCAATCATCACCTTTATAAAAATCTATATTGCAGGACTGCGTTTGATGATGTCAAAGTGAACCCAACGACATGTGTCGAGTGTAGTGATTTTAGGTCAAAGAATCACACTCACCACAATCACTATGAGAGCTGATTGTGACTACCAAGTCATGGTTCCATGTGTCACTCTCACAGTGTGTCTGTGTGATACACTTGTTCTCTAACAAGTACCTATGTGCTTGGTTTGATATCACTATATCATGACTAATGAGATTCTGTCATCAACCCACACACAATCTAGTCTTGTGTGTCATTGTTGTCTATCAACCTTCTACAATGACATCTGACTAGGGACATAACAAGAATGTATACTCTTAAGATTCGTATGATATCATTGTTTAGGTCCTTAACCTAAAAGCATACATCATTGAGTAAAACAATTCTTTAGACATTCAATCTGTTATGCCATTATCTCATAACTGACTGAACCAGAATGAATTGGAAGCTTGCCTTTGATGTTTATCAAATCAATCTAAACGTATCCCACTAATCATCCCATGATTGGTTGTCAAGGCATACATAACAACAGACTCCCACTTGCACTATGAGCCAATCACCCTTGAATCATATTCTTAGTGGTCTCAAAACATGTCCCACATGTTACTGTGCTCTAGTGCCAACACAGTGAGTTATGGAAACACTTTGCCTAAGTCGGTATTATTGCATGTCTTACATCTCTTCACTATACATCTTACGTATGAGATGGAGTTGCCGTAATATGTGATCAAATATTCTGTTGCTAACCTTTAGCCTCATTGTATGACCAAGCATTCCTTACTTGTCATCAATGACCATAATACTTATAAGTTCATCTTTATGAACTCCTAGATCCATTTAGTATCCACTGCTATTCTCTAACACACAGATACTCGACATTTCATTCTAAAACGATTTTATTGGAACGTTTCCATTTTTCAACTCATATTCACTTTTATATATCTTATATATTTTGCGATCAATTTTCTGCCTTTTTCAAAAGTTCACATCAGTGTAACTCTTTATAGTGAATGCTTTCTTATTTCCATAGAACTAGTACTTCTCAAGTACTTATCAAGTTCTCATGGTATTTCAGTAACCCTTACTGGAACTAGACAAACATCCACTCGTCATGTCCCACATATGAGTTATCAGGATGAGCATATCATATTGTCATGTCCTACATACAAGATGACAAATGCATTTTGTTCTTGCCATGTCCATAAATGCAAGATAACAAGATGATTACAAATATGATATATCCATATCTATTCTTAGTGTTCCCATTCTTCATGAGAATTGGACACTTGGCATTGGGATAATAACTCTATGTAACATGGATAAGTTTTCTCCCACTGAATATGTGCACACTGAACCATTCAGTACAGATTGCCAATGTATGCTCTCTCTTTTCCAGGTCAAGAGGTTTTCGAGAACTATCTCTATAGGTCTCTATTCCTATCACATAGAAAACATCTCTATCTTCCCTAAAGATAATTTCCACAAAGGATTCCGTTCTAAAACATCTCATTCCTCATCAATATGTGGAATGTAAATACGCTCCCATTAAATCATAGATACCTTCTTTATCTTTGTCATATCAGTCAAACTCTTTGACCATATTATCAAAATAAAGATTTCCAATTCTGAGTTGTTTGTACTCAATCAATCACATTGATTAGTCCATTGTAACTTATAGACTTCATTTTCATTAATGGATTCATAAACCTTATAGTTTGTGTCACATACACATCCTCAATATCTAGTTCCTCAATATCATCTACATTGTTAACTCATCATATGACCAACTCATCATATAGATATTTGAGGTGTATCTGTTAAGGTATTTGAGAACTCACAATACTTTGTGATTCTTAATATCCTTTACTAGTGTAAGGTATTCTATATTTAAGAAAAATTTAGTTATTTGATAATCATCCTCTAACTCCTTAGAGTATGACTCCTTTTTTAATTTAGACATCACTATGCCTTAATCATGAGTTCTCTATGATACACTATCATAATCACTCATAAGGTTCTCAAACATTTGGTTTAAGTATTTCCTTCATTGATTACATTTACTTTTACCAAATTTGTACTTCATTCATGATCTTCTTGAATACTTCAAGATATTCATATTGGTATTTATCTAAACACCATTTGAAGTATTAGCATTTTCTCCAATAGATATGTAAATGCATCATATGTATTATACATAATAGGATAATCATTCTCCCACTACCACTAGTGAAGATTGATTTATCATGTCCAAGATATTCATGTCTCTTAATGGTTCCCAACCAAAAGAGTCTAGATTTATCCATCAATATGGAAACTAGAGATGAATTTCTCATGATAATGCTAATTCATTGTTTGAGTTATCAATAACTTTTAGGTATCATTTTATCTTATGCATACCAAGTACCACAAGATAATCAAGGCATTGCCTTAAAAGATCACATCTTTAAAAAAATTGAAACATCAACTTTATTAATAGCCATCCTTGTCACACAAGATGCAAAAAATAAAATGTTTCTATTTATTGGAAAATATGAAATAGCAGTTCATAACTCTATTACATGCCTTCAAGTATGAAAATAACTAAAGTACTCCTGTCTATGGTGACAACACTTGCCCCATTTATCCAATGCTTATCACTTTACATCTTAGTATCATATACGTCAAAAAGTGTTACAAGTTTATTTCATGATACCTTCAAGTGGAGATGTCCATCACCTCCTTCTTCTTCTTTTGTTCTTCTAGATAGAGAGGACAATTCCTTTTCCAATGTCCTAGATTTTGACAATGGTGGCAATTGTCTCCCTTGGTCACACCTCCCTTGGCCTTGAGAGCTGAAGATGACTTGGGTTGTTGGCTAGCATCAGAACCTTTCTTTGCTTTGCCCTTGCCCTTGCCCTTGGACCTGCTTTTCTTTTTGTTGATCAACATCATAGACTTAGGCTTGTCCTTCTTCATCTATGCCTCGACTACCCTCAACATGTCCAACAACTCTATCAATGACCTATCAAAGTTGTTCATGTTGTAGTTCATCACAAACTAACTATAGGATTCTGACAACGATTGTAGTATCACGTCAGTAGCTAACTTTTGGCTCAGGGGAAATCCCAGTCTCATCAGGTTCTCCACGTACCCAATCATCTTGAGTGTGTGAGGATTAACTGGATCTCCTTCCGTCATGACACACTTAAACAATGCACTGGAGACATCATATCTCTCTTGTCGTGCTTTGTCTTAATACATGTTCTTGAGATGCTGAATCATCTCAATGACGTCCATGTTCTTATGTTGTCTCTACAACTTGTGGTTCATAGTGCACAACATCAAGCACTTCACATCAATCGAATCTTCAGAATGCTTCTTAAAAGCATCCCTTTCTGCCTTTGGTGGGGTAGGAGCAGGTTCCTCTAGAGCTAGAGTATCCAGGACATAGAACTTTCGCTCTTGAGTGAGAACAATTCTCAATGTCCTAAACTAGTCGTGGAAGTTAGTCCCATTCAGCTTGTCCTTCTCAAGGAATGATCGCAACAAGAAGTGATTTTTTTTTGTGGCCATTTGTACTACAAAAGGAAACATATGCAATTTAGTCCAAAAACTCATTTTTGACTTATTTGATTGCTTTGAAAATATTTTACGATATAATTAGGACTTTCATTAATTATTGCTCCCACTATTTTTGTTCAAATTGATAGCCCTCACCATCAATTCAGAAGATTGCAGTGTACAACCTTCTAGTGGGTCAAGATCACGAAATCCTCTCAGTCATGGACCAACTAGGGCTGTTACCCACAACTTAGATCTTCCAGGTTGGCGACTCTAGCCAATTGCATCATATGCAACTCTTGAAAGATATCATGCACAACTCCTTTCCATGATCACCTCCATGCCTCAAGGTGCTAGATCCTATCTAGGACACCTTTGAAACTTTGACCCAAAGCGAACATGATGAATATGCACCCTGCTAGGGCAGACCCACATATCCATCCTTCACGCTTCCACGAGATAGACGGTGCACCATGCTAGGGCGTGCCCACACTTGGTCGATCCAGCTTTTCATGTGTGTCATATTTGGAAGGCATCTAAAAATTAATATTTATTTAGGGATTTGGTTTTATAGGTACATATACATATCCAATCACCACAATATATAGTACATATCATATACATGCTATATCCCATAGAAAACATGTGAAATGATAAAAAATGATGATTATGGCCATCCTAATGTGATTCCTTGAGACAAGAGGAATCACAGTCATCTAGGTCCACATCACATGCAACATATACAACATGAACTCTGTTCTTTTCCGTTCTGGGTTTGATCATCATCTCCATGATTGATCGGCTCGCCATCAGGCTGGTCAGTTGGGTGCCACCATCCGATCGACTGGCGCCTCTAGACGATTAGTTCACTGGTCATCGTGCATCTCTTCAGGTCGCCACCCGCTCGTCTCACTCTAGGAACCAACCACCTTGGTCCTCTAGCCGATCGTCTCACGCCTGAGATGATCGTCTCGATCCTCTAGGTGTCTGCCGTTCTTTGACATAACAGGAAATAAAAGAACTATCCTATTTACATTAGAATTGGGAAACCCCGAGTTACATTCAGGGGGAAGCAAATGTAGGAATGAATATCGAGTTATCTCAAGTTACATCAGGAATAGGAGGTAGGGAATCAGTGTGCAGACCGAGATGCAAGCAACAACAACCAACCACACACATATTTAGGGTTTATGGCGACAATCACGCTACAATCACCATATAAACTATTTAAGGGCGACGTGTATCGAATGCATTTATATACCATATGTATATGTAGGCATTTTGTGGATTTATATTGGACATGCATAAAGCCAATTAATTATTCACATCATAGGCAATAAATAAAAGGCAACAAACAAAAAATTGATCATATCAATTATCCTAAAGTATAGAACGTTGACGTAGCTCTGATACCACTGTTGGGTTTTTGGAGACACAGAGATGGCAGTGGAAACAAAATTTTTTTCCCCAAACCAAGAACCCAAAGAGATCTCGTCAACATCTATACAGTAGGAAGGATGGTTTGTAGTGGTATACATTCTCTTGAGGCTTGCTCGGTGATGTTACCTCACGGTTAGCGTAGTCTTCACCTCCGGTCTTGGACGACATCTGTGCAGCTTCTGGTCACACCCAGACTGACAGATTGATAGATGTCCCCCGAGCGATAGAAATCTCCTGCCTCTGTAGTAGTCCACACGAACCACTAGGAACTCTAGTCATCCTGACCTACAGGATACTGGAAGGAGTCGTCCCCTTCTGTCAGTGTACTCATCACCGACATGCTCTCCTGCTACCAGTTGTCATCCTGTAGTTGTCTTTCCCTCACTGTGCCTCCCTAGTCGGGTAGCACTTGCTTGGGCTCTCTCAGTTACCACAAGTAAAGAGGACAACTTTGCAGAGCAACTGATGTTCTGAGTTGTGCTCTCTGAGAAGCCCCCAACACCCCTCTATATATAGGAGGGGTCAGGGTCAAGGTTCTTAGCCCCGGGCAATGCGGGACTAAAGCGGGAGTAGAAGGGTCTGAAATTTCCATGAATTGATACATTGTGGCAAGTGAACCAGTCATTTCTCAAATGAACCGATCATTTGGGGACTGAACTGATCGGTTCATATCATGAACCGATCATTTGGGGAGCTTAAACGATCGATTCATTCATGAACCGACCGTTTCACTTCCCAGTGCAGTTCCCAATTGAATTTCTTCTTTCCATTTCCAATTAATCCAAAGATCAATACTTATCCCAATCGAATTGTACAAGTGAAATGAAAATATTTTCTCACCAACCTAACTTTCCCAAACTGTCTCATTTGGTCCAGCTTAACCGACCAGTTCAACACTTGAACCGGTCGTCTCACTTGACCCTGAGCCAATTGGTTCAACAGCTTGAACCGGTCGGTTGGCAGTCCAGGTTGTGTAGAAATTGGTCAATGCAGTTATCAATCAATCTGACACCCAAATCAGTTAGTAAAACACTTGAACTTGGTGATTCTGAGTCAAGTCAATTGATTGAATGTTTAATTGAACTACTAAACACATTTAGTTAACAATCTAAACATCATTCATGGATAAACTCCTCTTCCAGGTTAAATCCTATGTGTGTGACCCTGCATGCCCATTTCACATTGGCAATGAAATTCCATAACAATTATGACTTCACAAGCAAAGAGCAGTGCCTAGTCACACATCAGTGCTACCCAAGTGAAAAGGAAAGTTGGAGAACAACTTTCAATCCTACAATCTGTGAATGGTGTTACGGTAAATGTATATTTCCTTTGTCACTGATATCCTGAATGAACTCAAGGCATGGAACAATCATCCTTTGAACATTCATTCACTTCCTTGATCTCAGAGCAAACTGGATGAGATATGTGTGACATCAATATCACATATTGATTCACACATGCATGTGCATGCCTTTCTCAGTCCTACTCATCAAGTGGCCATGGACATCAAACTCCCTCAGGAGGGACAAATCCCATATTTATCACTCACCCCTCAAAAGCCCCATGTGTCAAAGTCACCCAATCGTCACCTTTATAACAATCTATATTTCAGGATTGCATTTGATGATGTCAAAGTGTACCCAACGACATGTGTTGAGTGTAGTAATTACAGGTCAAAGAATCACACTCACCACTAGCACTATGAGAGCTGTCTGTGATTACCAAGTCATGGTTCCATCTGTCACTCTCACAGTGGGTCTGTCAGATGCACTTGTTCTCTAACAAGTACCTATGCGCTTGGTTTGGTATCATCATATCATGACTAATGAGATTTTGTCATCAACCAACACACAATCTAGTCTTGTGTGTCATTGTTGTCTATCAACCTTCCATAATGACATCCGACTAGGGACATAACAAGAATGTATACTCTTAACATCTGTATGCTCCCATCATTTAGGTCCTTAACCAAAAAGCATACGACATTGAGTAAAATAATTCTTTAGACATTCAATCTGTTCTATCATTATATCATAAATGACTAAACCAGAATGAATTGGAAGCTTTCCTTTGATGTTTATCAAATCAATCTTAATGTATCCCACCAATAATCCCATGATTGGCTCTCAGGGCATACATACCAACATAGTTAGCACCATGGTAGTAGCAAGGAATATGAGGCCACTAATGAGAGGGTAATTTAGATCCTTCTTGATGTCTCTCACAACAATACTATGTGATAGATATAAACTCCCAACCTTTTAGGAAGATCCTCAATGATGTCTACTAGAGCAATCATAGATGACTTATTCATATGTATTACCATCCCTATGGGTAACAACTCATAAATTTGCATGCTTTTACAGAGGCTATGAGGCATGATAGATATGTTATCACCAAAAATCATGTTTGACATGTAGAGTCTCCTATGAAGTAAGAAATACCAAAGGATCCCAAATCCTTAGGTTTGTGAATTATCTTGTTCTATATTATATAAGAAGAAATGTTTGGATGATTCATTATCTTGCACATATTTATTGTGTACAGTGAGTAGGGTACATGAAGGCATTTCAACTAAATCATCAAGTAGTTCTATAGAAACATGCAACTTCTTTGATTGATCATTGGACTTCATGAATTTGATCACAAGCTTGATATGTGCTAAAATGCTCTAAAATGGTGAATGTGGCTTGTACACATGTGCTAGATCCATTGTGCTCGATGTAGACTTTGTCGATATATTGGTTTCAATTGTTGTGGAATGTGTCCATGTATCTAGGATGACCTCAATATCCTTCTCCTCTAAAATCATTGTAAAGTGGAACTATTCTTTCTAGATCAGGCTATATTGTGTAGTCACACCATGTATCTAGGTTGACCTAGAAAGGACCCTGCTCAATGCAAAGTGGTTTCCACTATTTGGGCCATATAAATTTCCCTAGATTTTTTGTTCTCCTATTGATTAGAAAGCATCTTGTCAATGCCATCAAACCAAATCTCATCGATTGAATTTTATGCATTCTAGTATCTGCCCTAATATTGATTAAGATTTTGAATTTAATATGGGGAAAACAAATACTAGATGATTTAATAAGGCATCACAAAGGTAGTGGTATCCTACTGTGACACACTATTGAAAGCTAAAAATAGAGGGTCAATGGAAAGGGAATGGGGAATTCATAAGGTGTTCACGAATAGAGAGAAACTGAGATGGAGATTGAACCTAATGCATCTAGCAAAAGCAGCTAGATCATACATAATGAAGGTAATTTTCTATCAAAAGTATTGGGCCAAAATGAAAAAGGATATAGTCAACATAATAAAATGGTGGTGAAATGATCAGAAGGATATGATGAAAGTGAATAGTAATACAATTAGTTTGATCTCAAATAGTAAACATCCCAAAAGTATGATCGAGTTCAGACGATCAACATCTGAATGTCCTCTTTAAAATTTTATCAAATGTCATGACAAACAAAATGAAGCCCAAAATCAACAAAATCATTTTGGGAAATCAAAGTACCTTTGTAATTGGGAGATTGGTCACAGATAATTATCTAGTAGCTTATGAGTTATTCCACTATATGAAGGAGAAAAGAAAAGGCAAAAATTGCATAATGATGATGAAGTTGGACATGAGCAAGGCGTATGATAGAATACAATGGAATTTTCTAGATAGTCTGACAAAAAGCATGTGTTTCATACAGAAGATGCAACTGAAGATCACTGATTGCATGTCCAACGTTACTCACTCAATTCATCTGGATGGAGGAAACAAAGGAAACTTGATGCCAAACTGAGGACTCCCCGAAGGTGACCCAATAACTCCCTACCTTTTCCTTTTTTTGTTGAAGCTTTATCAATGTTTATTAACAAAGAAACAAGCGAATGAGTTATCCATAAGGCCAAAGTAAGCCAATTTGGCTCGAGGGGGTCTCACCTTTTCTTTACAGATGATAGCGTCCTTTTTGCTAATTAAATCTGAGAAAAACACTCTTGTTTAGATGAGGTCATCAGCAAGTACAAGCGAGCATCATGACAGAAGATAAACACCACCAATTTAGACGTTTTTTTTTTAATGTGACATTGCAAAGAAGGGCAACCATTTGTAACAACCTTTAGATGAGAGTTGTAGATGGACATTAAAAGTACCTCAAACTGCCAATAGGGATGAACTAGTCTAAGAAGGTAGTGTTCTCACAGGTCAAGGAACAATATGGAAAACTCCTATCTAAACCCACACGATGAGTGTCTTCAAAATCCCAAATGCGCTCATTGATGAAATTCATAGCATCATTTCTCGATTTTGGTGGGGGTTCAAAAGACACTGAGTAAAAGATTCATTGGAAGTTTGGGATGAAATGTTCCTGCCCAAGATGCATGAGGTCTAGGATTTTGAGATTTCAAAGTTTTCAACCAAGCCTTTCTCCAAAGCAATGTTGGTAGCTTATTACAAAGCCAGAGATGCTATCCAAAAAAGTGCTCCAAGCCAAATACTACATAAGACCCTCTGTAACATACCAAGATTTAAAGCCTCAGATAAAATGATCTTAAAAGGAATGATTGGACTACCCATATCACCAAGGTGCACCTCTTTTTCTGGGAGCCCATCACTAAAGAACCCCATAGTTAAGTATGCTCAGCTTGGAGTAGTACTAGGATGGGTGACCAGTTGAGAAGTTGATCCTGTCTTGCACGTCAGTGTGGACAAAGTGTGCATTTAAGGCTAGTGGTGGTTTGTGGGGCCACTCGTCATTCCTGAAACTCTACTAGAGCCTTGGGCAGTAGGCCCGGGTGTTACAAATGGTATCAGAGCCAAATCCCCTCTAGTAGGTGGGGCCCACATGGGCATGTGGCATGCCAATCTTAAGTCGTGCGGTCCAGGCATGATGGAAAGGGTTGTTAATGGTTGACGTAGCCATCCTTGTGCTGGTATTCTGTGATTAGGAGATGGGTGTCCATGGACCATTCTGGGTCTATACTAAAATGGAGAAATATTATGAGGCCATATAGTTGAGCCTTGATGAGGACGTCAAGAGTCTAAGTGGGGGAGATTGTAACATCCTAGGATTTAAAGCCTCAGATAAAATGATCTTAAAAGGAATGATTGGACTACCCATATCTCCAAGGTGCACCTCCTTTTCCAAGAGCCCATCACTAAAGAACTCCATAATTAAGCGTGCTCAACTTGGAGTAGTACTAGGATGGGTGACCAGTCGGGAAGTTGATCCTGGCTTGCACGTCAGTGTGGATAAAGTGCACAGTTAAGGCTAGTGGTGGTTTGTGGGGCCATTCGTCATTACTAAAACTCTACTAGAGCCTTGGGCAATGGGCCCAGGTGTTACACCCTCCTTGTTGTAAGAATGAAAGGGTCATGCCCCTA